>OX411560.1:8215480-8815480 GCA_948146395.1 Fragum whitleyi
TCGATTATCAACAAAATCGGCCAATTCCCCCGACAATAATATTTCTAACACCTTTGATAGGGCTTGAAAAAGCTCATTTTGGTTACCGGGCAATGCTGATTCTTCACAGTTTTTTATCAAATTTATTGCTTCACCCTTTGGACCAAAACATATAATTTGATTAGAGTCTTCCAGTGTCTGAGATTCAAAGTGTGTTATCGTGAATATGTCTAAAACAATAAGGAAATCAAACTCGTCCATATCTCCTATTTTTGTGCCCTCTGCAACACTCCCAGCTTTTATAAGCCTACACGTTTTTAATATAGGATAATTTTCGTTAATATTTGATACAACAGTTTTCATGATACTGTTGATCTCCTTTTCCACGGCCTGTCCCATTTTTGTCTCAAAAACGCCTAAATCTTTATCAAAAATATGCAAAAATGTTTGAAGTCCATTAACAGTGTCTTCATCACTAGACTTTAAAGTTGTATGTTTCTGAATATTATTGTTCTCACTTGCCGTCCCAGGTGGATAATTCCATTTACCATACGGCCAGAGTGGCCCGACAAGTTCTTCTTTAACACAAGACTTTAAAGTCGAATCTTTCTGTACATCATTTTCTCCTCTGATCAGCTTTTTTATATCACTAACCATTAAAGTCATATGTTTCTGTACATCATTTTTTCTTCTGACCAACTCTTCTTTATCACTAAGCAATAAAGTCGTATGTTTCTGTACATCATTTTCTCTTCTGACCAACTCTTCTTTATCACAAGACTTTAAAGTCGTATGTTTCTGTACATCATTTTCTATTCTGACCAACTCTTCTTTATCACAAGACATTAAAGTCGTATGTTTCTGTACATCATTTTCTCTTCTGACCAACTCTTCTTTATCACAAGACTTTAAAGTCGTATGTTTCTGTACAACATTTTCTCCTCTGACCAGCTCTTCTTTATCACAAGACTTTAAAGTCGTATGTTTCTGTACATCATTTTCTATTCTGACCAACTTTTCTTTATCACTATACTTTAAATTCGTATGTTTCTGTACATCATTTTCTCTTCTGACCAACTCTTCTTTATCACTAAGCAATAAAGTCGTATGTTTCTGTACATCATTTTCTATTCTGACCAACTCTTCTTTATCACTAAACATTAAAGTTGTATGTTTCTGTATATACATCATTTTCTCTCCTGACCGTACACGTATCTTCTTTATCCCAGGACTTTGATGTCGTTTCTGCACATATATAATACGTACTTAGTGTTTTGTATGAAAAAAATATTATCTAACGAGTTTGGGAGAATTGATCATTGTCGAGGCTCTGCCATTGTCTATTTATCTTATAACCTCTTTTTGTCTTGTTTTCGTCGATGTTTCAAATAGAAACGCAAGTTTCTAAAAATAACTGCATGACATTATTGTTCTAAAAATAACTATGTGATATCATAATAAATATCATACGGGATGTTATCACAATGATAGTTGTATAGTTATAAGATAAATCACTTTCTCGTCTTGTCAGCTCTTCTTTCTAAATAGACGTTAAAGTTGTATGTTTCTGTGCACTATTTGCTCTTCGGACCAGCTCCTCTCTTTCACTAGACGTTAAAGTTTTAGGAGTCCGTATATTATTTTCTCTTATGACTCGTATCTCTTTATCATTGGCCTTTAGATTCGTCAGTTTTTGTTAATCATTTTCTCTCTTATTTCCCTTTTTAACGAGACTTACGATGCTTTTTTCGATATCTCCTCGACATAGCTCACGTATTGTATATAATCTACTATTGAAAAAATATAAATAAATAAACACACACGTTTAAATTACAATATCTATAACCCAGCGGAAGTACAACGGGAAAACCCTAGCTTAAATACAACGGGAAAACCCCAGCGTAAATACAACAAGAAAAAACCCAGCGTGTTTTCAGACAGGAATTCTCCTTAACACGAACAAATAACACGATGCAAGTAATACTGACGAAATATTATATTTGTCATGCATAAAAGGGACAATCCATGACCCAGTAACATATATCATTACAAGAAATTTGATCCATAATAGGTCAAAAGGAGATCGAATTGAAAACATTCCTAAACAGGAATGTAGAATGGTCGTTCTCGAATCAGAAAAACAGCAAAGAGTGAAATGTATCAACCTAGTAAATCTTTGCAATCGGGACAGTCTGACTGTAATCGGCACTTTTCACACAACTAAGATACATGTACATGTAGCACATTTTCGTCAACGGTTGAGTTTAAGTTTTGTCTATAAATAACGATCCTTCTGATTGGCCCTAAAATATGTATTCATTTGCCGATGAATGTAAATATGAGCTCGAAGATATTTTTGTATTCTTCCTACTGGCTGAGAGACCTGTACTCTAAGGAACAATGTTGCATACATGTACATACATGTAAACTTTGTGGTTTCAAAATGTAAGAGGGTAGGTTGGGAAAATCAGTAAGAGTGATATTTCAAAACATACATATTTCAGTTAAAACATCGTGAAATTGACACTCATTCCGATAAAATATCACTCAGCACTCCATTAATTCTAAAATCATTCCCTTTGTTAATTTCATGATGTTTTAACTGTAGCAACTAGTTCATAAAAAGAATAATGCTGCATACATGTAAACTTTGTGATGGCAAAAGCAGGGGAGGTTAGGGGCAGGAAATCAGCAAGAGAGATTTAGAAAATTTATTTGTAGACTATTGACTAGTAGGTTTTAACAATGTAACTTTATAACTATATACCCTGCTCAAAATGATTAAAGGATCATGTAAATATTTTGGATTTGATGGACGCTATGAAAAGATAAATAAATAATATGAATTTTTTTAACATATAATGACAATAATTCCTCGACTTAACAAGGCTAGTAGAATAAACGACTCGTCCATAGACAACAAAAATTGGGGAAAATAAGGAAACGCTATAATTCTTGAAAACGGCATCCCTTAGAATATTGAATAAGATTTTGTTATTAACAGAATGGTACTGACTCAAACTATGCCTGCTAGTAATGTGTGTGTCCCCCTCTTCTGTTATAGCATTCTAGACACCGATTTGGCATACTTCCGATTAAGGTGGCGATCAATTGCTGAGATAACCCATTCCACTCTATGACGAGTGCTTGTGTGAGGTCTTGCACAGTTAAGGGCCGATTTTCTCACTGCGAAATCCGTCTGTAGATGTAGCCCCACACATGTTCTATAGGGTGTAGGACAGAGGAGCGAGCTGGCCTGTCCTAACCTCAATACACTCCTCATTAAGGTAGTCCATCACGATCCTAGCAGTGTGTGGACGGGCATTATCCTACACAAGAACAAAGCTATCACCTATAGCTCCAGCAAAAGGTCGAACAATAGGTGTCAAAATTTCATCTCTGTACCTTAAAGCAGTTAAAGTTCCCTGATCAAATACATAGAGCTCGGTACGTACTGTTAAGCACATCCCACCCCAAACCATGATTGAGCCGCCACCGAACCTATCGTATTCTACAATATTACACTCCGTATATCGCTCACCAGGTCGTCTCCACAACCGAGAACCTCTATCACATGATGATAAATGGAATCTGCTCTAATCTGTGAACAACAGTAACTCCCAATCTCGCATCCTCTTGTCAAAATTGGACCATTTGATGGACGTCTTGCATTCATTCCGTCACTGTGGAGTCTATTTCGGACTGTTTGGGTGGATATTCGCTGCCCTATGACAAGATATAACTCTTTTTGGAGCTGTGTCGCAGTGGACCTACGGTTTCGTAAGGCCATCAGCCGTATGAATCGGTCCTCAGCATCGCTTGTACATCGTGATCGACCTTGACTTGGGCGTCTATTAAAATGTCCTGTCTCCTGGTAATGCAACCACAACCTTGCGACCACGCTCTGGGACACACCGCATGACGTAGTCACAGCGCGTTGCGATTGTCCGTCGAGCTACATTTGTACTGCCATGGCGACCTCAGTTGGGTTCAAATGTCGTCCAACACCAATGCATAAGTGAACAGACACAGTTAGTTAAAGAAAAGACTAGACATATTTCATAGTGCTTTTTTTCACCAAACACAATTATGCGCCTTTACAAGTTATATGGGTGTCGTTGGTATCTCAATTTTCACGGACTGCAAGGCAATAAAACCCATAACTTTACTCGTGGTTATTTTGAGGAACCATGCATTTATACATTCTAACAATCGACATGTAAAAATGGCATTCCTACAGTCCATATAAACAGTGATCCTTTTCTTGCCTCAGTAAAAACAAAAAAAAATCTTCTTTTGCCTGAATGCCTTTTTATAAGCTCAGTGTGGTGTTTCTTTTCTTGCCTCAGTAAAAACAAACAAAAAAAATCTTCTTTTGCCTGAATGCCTTTTTATAAGCTCAAAATTTCATGGCGGGGGGTGGGGGGGCAGTTTTTTACTTTGAAATCTTTCAATGCTTTATTCTCCAAAACTAATTGTGGCAATTTCAATTTAACTCTACATAAAGGTTCCTTGGATAACCCTTCTTAAATTTGAAATTCTGTTATTCCAATAAATATTGGTGTGACAGGGTGGGGCCTTTTTTCACTATGAAATCTGTGGACATAATCACCTCCTTAACCTAAGACTATTTTAAACGAAACTTTGTCAGAATGTATCTCCGGTGATCCTTTTAGAAATATGTGGTGGCGTTCTGATTTGGTCATACATATGGGCGTGATAGGGTGCATTTGGTGCCTATTTTGCACTTTAAATTCTTTAGATAACATCTCATCCTCGACAACTAGGCGAATATGAATGGAATTTTGCAAAAAGTTACTCAGCTGAGATCCACTGGACCAATAAAATTTCTCGTGAGCGGCTTAGGATCGATCAGGTCCTCTTGGTATCCCCCGCCGATGCAATCAACGTGGGGGGGGGGGGAGGGGGATATTGTTTTTTGCCATGTCCGTCCGTCCGTCCTTCCGTCCGTTCGACATTCGTTTCTGCGCTATTTCTTGAAAACTATAGACCGGATTTCAATGAAAGTTGGCACACAGCTTCACTACAATGAGGACATGCGCATATCGTCGGGGTTACCCGGTTCAACCGTCGAATTTAGAGTTACTGCCCCTGACTGTTTAAGCCATATACATACAGAGTGATATTTTTCCGCGCTATTCCTTGAAAACTATAGACCGGATTTCAATGGAACTTGGCACACAGCTTCACTACAATGAGGACATGCGAATATCGTCGGGGTTACCCGGTTCGACCGTCGAATTTAGAGTTACTGCCCCTGACTGTTTAAGCCATATACATACAGAATGATATCCGTTTCCGCGCTATTTCCTGAAAACTATAGACCGGATTTCAATGAAACTTGGCACAAAGTTTCACTTCAATGAGGACATGCGCATATCGTCGGGGTTACCCGGTTCGACCGTCGAATTTAGAGTTACTGCCCCTGACTGTTTCAGCCATATACATACAGAGTGATATTCGTTTCCGCGCTATTTCTTGAAAACTATAGGTTGATGTAGATAAAAGATAAACTGTACCTAAGTTTGATATTAACTCCATTGACAATGAAAATATGTTCGGCGGGGGATATCAATTCAACGAATTTGCTTGTTAAACCTTAATTTATCTAAAGCTTTTAGAACCGTCACGCTAAAACGGACCATCTTGGAACTCAGTGACCAAGGGCGCAGCTCGGGCGGACTGACAAGGGTCGGAACTTCACGCACTACATAGATTGTCCCTTTTCGCCAGACAGGTCGTATATATGTACATGTCATAGAAAATTGCCAAGAGCGTATGGTAGCTTTAAGAATGTTTACATAAAACCTACATTGTGGCAAGATTTTTCAAATGGGTCCCGACAATATTGGGTTTGGTTGGAAAAATAAAAATTAAGGATTTGCGAAACCTAATCTTATCTGCAAGATGTATTGAATGGGCTTGACTGCAAACTTCCTGTTTGATTTTACACTATCACTAAAAATATATATATGTGACTCGACACAGTCGTCAAACGCAAGGATTTTAAACAATTACCATTCCTTTACCCAAGTTACAAAAAAATAACCAGGTATTAAATAAGGGTTTTCCCGATATGCAGTTAATAACATCGTGAAATTGGCAAGATGAATGGTTTTGGAATGAAATTAGATGAGAGAGAGGAGCGAGTTTCATGGGAAATTAATAAAAGGAAGTAATTCAATAACGCTAATTTGTTTCAGATGAACAAAATTAGCGAATTCAATTACCTACCCTTTATAAAATATGCATACAGGTAATATGAATAGCATTCCATATATTTACGAACGCATAATACGGTAATAAAATCCAGTTACGTTTGCAAAATCGATGATTTTTTTCTACTATTTTTACGTTGAAAATAGTAGTTGATCTTAAAATTTTTTAGTAATTTTGGAACGTTTTTGAATGGTTTGACTGAGTGTTCGGAATGAATGAATGGAGTGCTGATTAAGCAATTTAGAACGGTTTTGATCGGCATGACAGTCAATTTCAGGATATTCTTAACAGTGCGTGGTCATAAAAGATCTATACATTTTTTATCATTTAAAAAAAAAAAAAAAAAACAAAAACATAGAAATGGTTAAAAAATATTAATTCATTTCTCAGTGAATACATATTGACGTATACTTCCCTGTGGCTTACAATTAGATTCATCGTGAAAACACATTCATTTCGATCAAAATCATTTATTGGTCGCTCAGCGCTCTATTTGAAGAAAATATGTACTTGGATGTTGTAAAAGAGGTAATAAGATATCGCCAATTTGGACTAAATTGGCGATATTTTATTAGCCCCCCTTTTTTAATTCCATTTAAAAGTTGCTCATTCCACGCATTTAATTTCATCCAAAAGATTTCTTAAATCACATATTTTGTTCATTACACAATGTTTTGAGTGTAACAAAGTATGCGAAGAAAGAGATACTGTTGCGAAAAAATCCAGATTTCAAAAGGGAAGACAGAAAGGGAAAAGATCTGTAATTTATCATTACAAATGATATCCGACAGAGCTGTAATACAGTTAGAGGATATTAAATGAGTGGTCATGGAATACCGAATTTTATTAAATGAGTCATCTATAAACAGATAATAATGAGACCGTGTCGAGTTTTATCTGTTTATAGATGACGGGTTTAATAAATTCGGTATTTTATTAGCTCAAAGTTGATATTCTATTTATTAAATGACCTCAATTTTTTGCGATGAATATAGAAGATTTCAGAATTGTATGGTTTCAGTTTATTCCGCCGTTTGCGAAATGACGTCACCAAATATATCATGACGTGTTTAATAAATTCGGTATTTTATGAGCACAGAGTTGATATTCTATCTATAACGAGTATTTCACAGCGAATATATACATCGTTGCTATACGTGTCTAGCTCATATTTACAGTTATTCCACTAGTGTAATAACAACCGTGTAATATCAAAAATATTCAACGGTGTTTTTTCACTCCTGCGGCGTAGGTTATATTATAATGTCGAATATGCCATTCAAGGATCGATGGCCTATTGTGCCAATCTTGCTATATCTTTTTGAAAGAAAAATAATTTCAGCAGGATAAGCTCTAAGACGCAATATCTTCGAGACGGTTTTGTATGCAGAATGAGATACAGAGAAAGCAAAAACATTTAACAATGTTTTGGTTATAAAATTAAGTCAGTGTATGAGAGATGAAGAGAATACATGTTGAATTCATGGAGGGGTAAATATTTAAAACCTAATCACAGTGCAAATTATACATGAGTTTAATAAGGTTTTTGTCCTGGTTTAGCAGACCATAGGAAACAACCCTGTATCCAAGAAATTGCCTAGGAAAAAAAGATAATAGAGTCAAAACCGAACAACGCGTGTACTACGTAGTTTTTTTTTTTTGTGTTCAAGCAAAAAATAGATCTTCAAGGGTTGATCCAAAAGTTCGTAAAATGAGAATATAACTCAACAGAAAAGTTAACCATCTAAATGAAAAATTATGCAGTATTTTAACTCACCATCTGTGTAAAATAAACTTGGAAAGTTTTAAATGTTTACGTTCAATAGCGGCTATAAAGTGCATACATCAAGAGAGAGACCCCCACGAAAGCGGGGAGCAAGAACGTCAAATGACGCGTCGTTATTAACTTTCGTCTACATAGTCTCCGCAAACTCTCATCCATTTCTGTGCCTTATACATAAACTTTCAGAAACTATCTACATACCATTTGAAATCAAATCTGTTTACAATTTCTCTACTGATGTTATTTACAGTAAAGTGGACACCCAGATACAGGACCTGTATTTTGGGAAAATAATGAAAATCCATTGAGACAACTTCGTTTGTTGAAACTCGATTAGACCATTTAAATTCCTTCTTTGAAGTATGACCCTCTTTTGATATCTTGGTAAGTTTTAGGACAAGTTTTTTCTGCAATTTTGTTACCCTTTTCTACATTATCTGAAATGTTTTGGTTGGTGAAAAACAAACTCGAAAAATAAACGGTATTTATGTTTTGGTGTTGTCGTCTTGTCATTTTCCCTCTATTATTCTGTGTTATTAAAACTATCTGTGCCCGTAAAAAGTCTCACGGCAAGCTTTAAGATATAGAGGATAATCGTTTGTTTCAGTGTAAGATCGATTTATATTTCATTGAGTGGACAACAAAACCTGTATTTTCACGAGTGGCAGAGCCACGAGTGAAAATACAGCTTTTGTTGTTCACGAAATGAAATATTAATCGATCTTACACGAAAAACAAAAGATTATTCTATTTCTTTAATGCAAAAATGAGACAAAATGGGAAATTTCTAGGACAAATTTTCGTAAAGCGTGTCATTTTGCGCGTGATTGCTATGCAACGTTCATTGTGACGTCACTTATTTCGCCCCGCATAGATGACGTCAGATAGGATGAAATGCACAAAAGCAGTGTATAAGTTTTTGATAATCCAACTGCTTTTGCGGTGAGATTATCAAGTCATAATCTACCGTTATTTCTCAATAAACCACCGAAAAGCATTAAAGAAATGACAATTAATTTTATTTTCGTCTAGTTTATCTTAGCCAAGGAATTTTAACTAAATTTTAAGAAAACTTACAGAAAACTCGATTTATTTAACGAAATTCCAATAATTTTTCACACTCCCCTGCCTCAACATGCATATGTTACTATATTTACCGTATTCTTAGGTCGCTTAAGATAGTTCTGCAATTATCATAATATTTATGCTCGCTGTAATTACCAAAGATGCACCAAAGTATATACTGGACAAGCCAGAAATGCGAAAAATATAAGCCTATTATACGAACTTCTGGATCATCCCTCGTAGTATACGTCATCAATTTTGGTGCGACACGAGTTGCTTTGTGTCACGCAAACTCCAGAAAAATTTGATATTTTTTTAAAAACATACTATTTAATGCTCAATAATAAACTCTCTGCTCAAATATTGATTTGTCATTTGATTAGTCAAGGTCAATGTCTTGAACAAACCAGAATTCGTGTTCTTAGCATCGAATTAATTCGTGAGCTTGCTCAAGAGTACAAATGCTATGCTAAAATCAAAGTACTGATAGTACTGAAGGCGAGGGAACTGAATAGACGAAACAACTCACGGGGTCAATTTTCTGGAATATAAACTTGACTATTCACCTTGTCCTTATAATGTATACCAGATATTTTCTTACTTATCACTGCCAAAAATAACTGCTGTGTTAAAGACACATAGCTTTTATATTTGATCTTGACGGAATACCTTGCTATAAGGAAAAGAAAATGCTGCTAACTAACCTTTTCTCCTTTCTCCCTAATGTTATCTACCCTTTCTGCTAAAAATTTTACTACTTTGCCTACATATTGTATGTAATCTGCAACTCTTTACAATTTGGACCTATCTAAATATTTTTTGTCTGATAATGGATTAATCTAAATAAGAACAACTTTAAAGTCTTGTTCTATCCACAAACCCTTAAACAGGCGACAAAATGTTAGACTGGACCAACTTGGAACAGATTGCAGACAATAAATCAACATGAGTGTAATTTGATATATATATATGGCAGAAATTTAGAAATAATGGGATATGAGTATATGGTGGACCATATTGTTGGAAAGGGAGAAATTGGCCCTATCAATTTCTTGTGTTCCCACAGTAAAATACATATTCTTTATGGAATTTAATTCTATGTAAAAGAAAGAGCCGACGAGCTTGTGCCCCTAAAAAAACAGCATTACTACGATTGTTAGACGGAATGATCGAATTGGTAAATTCACTGACTAATAGCAAACCAATCAACTCAACTTAAAAAAAACGCGAGTTGCGAGTCTGCAAAGCGGTATCGGGCCCAGTAATCTGTACCTAGGGAATACGTTGTTTTTCGCGGACTCAGTGCTGTATAGTGGGCATACCGCTCGACATTTTTCCTTTGAAGTGTGTTCGGAATGTGACTTACGACCCCTATAGGTAAATGGAACCCTTGGTTTCCCTCGCCTAAGAAGTCTTGCTAAAAAGATTCAAGGATTGTTGATTCAAAAAAAAGTTGTTCAATGATTGTTGATTCAATAAAAAAAACAAGGCGTCACTAATTTCCAAACATGGTAATATGTTACTTTTCTCAAATTTTAATGGATGTATATCAATCTAATTTCACTTGAATGATCCTTGACAGTCTAAAAACATTGTGTGATAAGGTAAAAATGTGCGGATGTCATTTCTCTATATGTTATTTAGTTCAGAACCTAATTGAAGGATACATGTATCAACCAAAATTCACTTAATGTAACTGCGGACACAAAGCGGTTCATTTTAGGACCAAATTTCAAAATGTCTGCAAATACTACCTGATGCTATGAAACCAAACTTTAAAATACCGGCTTTTATATGTCGGTCAAGAGATTTCATATCGTAGATTTGAAATCATGATGCATCAAGGTGCAGACAGTTTTTAAGGGGCCGAATTCAGTAATTGTTCTTTTTATTTTTTTCCGGCTAAATAACCAATTTTTATCCCGAAAACGCTATTTGCTTCGTTACGCATGGGGATGTGTTTCGATTTATATTACAGTTACTGAAAATATTGATTTATTTTCTTCAAAATTGCCGGTGACCTATGCTAAAATTTAGATATGCTGCTGCCAAACCATTCCGCTGAAAAGTTTTTAAATAAATACCGCTTGTCTTCGGGTTCGATTTTTTTTTTAGAATTCGATTCCGTTAAAATATGGCAAATCAAGGGATATTTCAACGGCGCATCGAATGTTAACTAAAACTGTCTTTTTAAAAGGATGAAAAGATAAGTTTTTTTATTTATTAAAATCCCATTTAGCTTGAATTCTTCTGAAGTCTATATTTTACAATAAACCAAAACCAAATACAAAAATTTTAGAATACATTATTGCACGAAGATTGTCGTAAAATAAGCAAAGTATCGATGATTTCATTGCGACGCGTGGTAATGCGGGGCTTTTTTTCACAAAAAACCTTCAAAAAACTTTCTCCTTCCAAACCATTTGGTCAAATTCAATGAAGCTTGGGATGGATGGTCATCCTCTACTAGAATTGTTAACAAGAAAACTTTGATTGACCCCAAATATAGGCGTGGCAGGGAGGGGGGGTTCATTTTCAGTTTAAAATCTTTAAATATCTTCTCCTTCCCTCTCACGTAGGCCAATTTCAATGAAACTTGGCATGATTATTCCTTCACTCGAATTAGTCAAGACCTCTTGATTGGCTTTTGTGAGTGTGGTATGAAGGGACTTATTTTTACTTTGAAATATTGAAAAAAACTTCTCCCTCAAATCAATAGGACTTATTAAAAGAATCTTGCAATGAAAGCCCCTTTACTTAAAATTGTTCCTGAAAATGTGTTTAGAGGGGCCTACTTATTACAATCACATTTGTGTTGGTAATAAGATTGGTAAAATGTATGCAAGTTAATGGTGACTGACTGTTTTTGTGCAATGTGTACCAGACCCAGTAAATCATCTTATAATAGTTCTAAAGTTACTTCAAAGTGTTGTTTTCAGTCTAAGTAAGCGTTGTTTTATGACAAACTGGAGATGTTAAAAGCCAGTAGATCGGTAACGGCCCTCCAGGACCTCTTGTTCATCCTATCAAAGTATTTTGGTGCAGCCTGATAAAGGGTCCATGAAGGATCATTTAAATTTGGTTGATACCTGTCTGTTGGAATTTTTTGTCACTACTATTTTGTATTATAATAAAGGGTAACCCAAGAATCACATAATTGCAATTTGGTTGATATTCATCAACAAGGTTCTGAAAGAATAATTTTCAAAGTTTCCACTATATAACCTATAGAGAAATGACCTCCTTCCATGAAAGACATAAACTTAAACTAACTTCTAATCGGTCACTTAAAAGAAAATCACGAGAAGTAGTGCTTAATTATGTTAAAGATGCAAGTGTTTGTTGATTTCTGGTAGCCCGCTCACTTAATAGATAGCGAAACCCAAATTCAACGAAAAATTCTCTAGGAAAAGAAATTTATTTGCATGAGAACATCGGTACCCCCGATTTCAAAATTAACATTGGTTGGTGGGGTCAATCTATCAAATTCGCCTCATTTACGAAAATGAACGTCATAAATAATATGTTTTTGCCTTTTTCGAATCAGCTACCTTTAAGACATCGGAAGGATAGCGATTTTTCAACAACATAACGGTATTTCCTCGAATGAAATTTTTAAAAAAATACTGTATTTTACGAGTTTTGTGACTTTTTCAAAGTAGGGAAGGTGTCTTCTTTTGTCTGCTGCAATGGTTCTGTCAGTCCGTTTCAAAAAATTATTTTCCCCAAATCCTTGAGAGTGATTTGTCCATGCACGAAAGTAGTGTTCTGTTCAATTCTCAACTTGTAAATGTGTTGAAAATAAAGAAACATGCAGTGACCGATTAGAAGTTGGTTTCAATTTATTATTCATTCGCTCACAAAAAAAAAAAAAAAAAAAAAAAAAAAAACTACAAACAAACAATTGTAGACAGGTAACGCAGGAACCATTCAGTGAAATTTGGTTGATGCCCATTGTTGAGATTCTGAAAAATTGATTTTCAAAGTTTCCACTATATAACATAAAAAGAAATGACCTCCGCCAATGTATTTGTCACCCAAGGATCTTTCCTGTGAAGTTTGTTAGAAATTAATCTTGTAGTTTCAGAGGAGAAGCTTTTAAAGAAAAAGTTCAGGACCGTCGAACTGACGCACAGACGGACGGACGCATGATGGGCACAGCGCCATAACAATGGTCCCAGTGGCCTTCAGCCAGTAGAGTTAAAAATTGTTTTTGACTGGCCCTTACTCTTCACAAGACTATAAATTCGTATGAGTCTGCATATCATTTTCTCTCCAGGGTGACTCAATTCTGGTGAACGTTTCTACGCCCTGTCACAGTGTTAACTACGTGCAAACAATCCAGTCAGATGTAATAGATTTTCAAAATATGTAGTGCCCGTTAGGTTCAGTTTTCTTTTTTTCCAAGACTTGTCTACGCCAGGCAACTGTGCATTTTGGAAATACATTGTACTAGAATTTCATACAAAATCATTTGCTATTTTTTACCCTCGTGTACAAAACTTTAACGCAAGAATAATACTCAACAGCAAGGCTGTAATTCGTCTATTAAGTTTTCGGTCGGTCTAAGGGAGACAATAACTAACTTGCTAAACTGGTATCCTAGACTTGACTGTTTCAGTACATAACATTCCCGCTAGGCTGACTCATTTTAAGGAAAGATAATTCTAGTTGTGCTCATCAATAAACGTGCATTCTGATTGGCTTAAAAGCTAGTTTTATTCCCCAATGAAAATAATTTTGAGTATGCAGTTGTTTTGTAAGCTTTTGCAAAAGTAGTCCCTAATAAATCTGACAACTGGTTACAATTTTGCTTTATGATATTTAATTATAAGATATGAAAATATTTTTGATGATTTCATAGTGGTGTGAAACTTAAAACCACATCACACTCATGTATGAATCCGTTTCGCGTATTCATACAGCGTGATTATGTTTTTTAGTTTCATACGTCGATGAAAAAACAATTACTCACTTCATCTCTTAAATATTCGATTTGGCACACGGACTAACACACCTTGTCAGAGTTTTTCCCATCACAGTTCATTGATTGTATATAATCTTCTGTTGAAAATCAAAACAAATATAATAACAATAATGGAAAGCACAAGGGTAAATTACAAAGGGGAATCGCCAGCATAAACACTTTTGGAAGACTTGACATCGAACATCCTGAATTGGAGGCCTGCTGGTTAGACATTCTACTTCCGAAATCAAAACCGATACTTTGAGGAGTTATTTATAGACCGCCTTCTCAAACTAACTTTTACAGCATATTAGAAACCTTGTGTCAATCTTTAGATGATTTCTTTGTAAAGAAAATATATACTTTTGGAGATTTTAATACCAATGTCTTAGGTGATAAATGTGCCCTCTTATCTAATTTTAGGTCTTTTTGTGAACTGTTTCATTTGTCACAGCTGTTCAATTGTCCTACTAGAACAACTGATGTTTCTTCTACTGCGATTGATCTAATTCTTGTTTCAGACGGTGATAAAGTGTCAAACTGTGGAGTTATTGATATTTCTGTAAGTGACCACTCTTTAATTTTTTGTACTCGTAAGATAAGTAGACAATCTGTCAATAAACATAAAACTGTTAAATTAAGATCACTGAAAGACTATTCTAAAGAGGACTTTCAAAATTGTTTATTAAATGCTGATTGGAGTTCTGTTATACTTAGTGACAATGTTAATGATGCCTGGTTGAATTTTAAACACATCTTTCTTTCGGTATTGAATAAATGTGCTCCTTTTAAAAATTTTAGAATTAAGCAGAGAACCGAACCCTGGATGAATGACGAAGTTTTACAGAGTATTCATGCACGAAATAAAGCTTTTAAGATGTATAAAGAAACCAAACTTTCTTCTTTCTATGACAGTTTTAAAGAACTTCGTAATATTACTCAATCTCTTATTCACAAGGCGAAGAAAGAATACTTTCATAGTGTCTTGGATCATAATAAGCATGACTCCAAATCACTATGGAAGTGTTTGAAACAACTTGGACTACCATCTAAGAAGGATGTAAGTTCATCTGCTAATGTTGGCCTAAAAGAAGATGGTGAAATTTGTTTTGACCTTTTTAGTGTTGCTCAAAAATTCAATACCTTTTTCACTACTGTTGCCTCTAAATTGGTTGAAAATCTGCCACCTAGTTGTTCTTATTATGGTAAAAATTTTGTAAGCAAATTTTATATGTCCAAGGGTATTTTTCCAGACAGTTTTTCTTTTTCCATTATTACTCAGGATAAAATTCTGAAATATCTTCTTAATCTTAGTCCAAATAAAGCCACGGGACTAGATGGAATTCCTTGTAAATTCATAAGAGATGGTGCACCTATTATTGCCTGTCATTTAACTCATGTAATAAGTCTTTCCATCATTCAAGGCTCTGTACCCGATGACATAAAGAATGCCAGAGTTATTCCTCTTTACAAGAAAAATGATAAAACGGAGGTAGGTAACTATAGACCTGTGTCAGTTTTGAGCATTATTTCCAAGGTTTTTGAAAGGGTAATTAATGATCAGCTGGAAGAGTACTTATCTGCAAACAATATCCTATATAGTTTCCAATCAGGTTTTAGGCGTGGTTTTTCTACTGCCACATCTTTAATTTATCTGTTTGATTTTGTCAAATTTAATATGGACCAGGGTAAATTGGTTGGAATGGTTTTACTTGATTTACAAAAGGCGTTTGATACTGTTAATCATAATATTTTATTAATGAAACTTGAAGCCGTTTGACTTACTTCAGATGCTATAAGATGGTTTCAGTCGTATTTTTCTGACAGGGCTCAAGTAGTTGAGATTTCTGGGGTATCTTCTAATCAAGATTTTATATCATGTGGTGTTCCACAGGGACCAATCCTTGGACCTCTCTTATTTCTGATATATGTCAATGACATGTCTGCTGTGGTAAAGAATAAATTACTTATATATGCTGATGACTCTGGCATCCTTGTCTCTGGTAGGAATACCAGTGAAATTGAGTCGGTTCTATCTGCAGAACTGGAAAGGGTTAGTGAATGGCTTGTTGATAACAAGCTTTCACTCAATCTTGGCAAGACCGAATCAATTTTCTTTGGTTCAAAACCCCGACAGAAAAGTCAAAGTATTTTAAATGTATCATGCAATGGTATAAATATACAAGCTACCAGTTCTGTAAAATATCTTGGGGTAATTTTGGATCAGAATTTAACTTGTGACGAGATTGCTAGGTCACTTGTATCCAAGGCTCATGCACGTTTGAAATTTTTATTTCGTAAAAGACATTTCTTTAATCTCCAAACTCGTAAGCTCTTGGTAATGTCCTTAGTCCAGTGTCATTTTGATTATGTCTGTTCCTCCTGGTACCCAAGCTTAAGTCAGTACTGGAAAGATAGGCTCCACACCACCCAGGACAAATTAGTTCGTTTTGTCTTGGATTTGGGTAGTAGGTCTCATGTAGGAGCCGAGCAATTCAAATCGCTAAATTGGTTACCTGTCAACAGGCGTGTTGAACAATTAACTCTTTGTCATGTTCACATAATTCATAATGGTATTGCTCCTGATTACCTAAATGAACATTTTATTCCCCTGAGACAACTTCATGGTCGGCTTACTAGGTCTAGGGTATCCGCTGTTTCATCTGCTTTTTTTGATGGGGATATTGCCTTTACATTGAAAGCACATATTTCTTTAAAACTGCCGTGAAAAATATCTTATGGACATATTATAACATCCCTCTTTAAGGTCCTTTCGTCATTTTTATTAAAATATATTACATCTTTGTAACCCCTGTCTTATGTAGATAATTGTTTTAAAGACATGCTATTTTTAACTTTAAAGTACGCCACTACTTTTTATAACTGTAAAGTAAGCCACTGTGATAAGCATGATCTTCTATTACTGTTTGAAGTGTGATACTTTTGTCTTTTTGTCAATTTTAAGATGTTCTCAACAGAACGATAGGCATTCCCCTTAGTAACACAAGAAAGATTTAGAATTAACTCGTAGAGTTAACGACATCGTGAAATTGACAAAATGGATGACTTAGGAATGAAATTGAATGAGTGATGGAGTGTAACTCAAGACAGGTGATCCAATATCACTAATTTTGTTCGAAATAAAGAAAATTAGCGACATTCCTATAAGCAGGTACTGTGGAGAGCTTTAAATGTCCTCATTAACCATCATACGCTTACAAAAATCAAGTATATCAGTGAAATCGTAGATTCCATCTACCGTTTTCAATTTTGCATGTAGTTTTCAATCTTATTATTTTAGTAATTTGAAAGCGTTTTTAAATGGTTTGAGTGAGTGTTTGGAATAAAAGGAATAGAGGGCTTTGAGGGCGTAAAATAAACAATTGTAAAAGACATTTTATCCAGCAGAGGTCTACCGGAGATCGATTTTTGAATAATCCTATGCGGGCATGTAAAATGGTCATTCGTCCGAGTCCGAAGCTCATTCAAGTACGAAAAATTTGGCCGCCACCATAGCGC
Source organism: Fragum whitleyi (assembly GCA_948146395.1). Taxonomy (NCBI): domain Eukaryota; kingdom Metazoa; phylum Mollusca; class Bivalvia; order Cardiida; family Cardiidae; genus Fragum; species Fragum whitleyi. Next base: position 8,233,033 of record OX411560.1, read on the forward strand.
AGTTGGTTAGGCATAAGACTTTCAATCTGGAAGTCGTGGGTTCGATCCCCGGTGGCGGCAAATATCCTTTCCGACGTTTGTCTCTCACCAATGGGTAGATTATCGTAAACCTATGTGAGAAAGCAGTCGGAGGCTAGGAAAGGGTGTAATGGTAGTACAGGTGTAAGAAATACCAGGAATCCATTGTTAGGTGCTCCGACCTCCGCGATATAACTGCGAAATTGTTGAAAGCGGCGAAAAACCCATTACCCATTACAATGCAAATCTTTAAAGCACGCAGATTGTTTTGTTTGCTCCCCAATCATTCGGAGTATCGCGTAACTTGAAAGGTACCTCGGACGTAAGTGTAGTAATGTTGGGTCATTTTTTAGGTAATTTTTTCGGCTCCTGGTGGTAATTCGGTTAATACGCATGAAGAAAATCACATTATGTTAATGCTTTCCGGCCGTCTTTCGAGATTTTTTTAAGCATATAATAATTTGATGACAAAACGCAGTAAGACCCTGCGTTTTGTTATCAAATTTTGATATGCCCATTATTCTTCTTTCGTTGATTTTTTTTATGCAACATCATCCTTAGCGGGATCGTTTATGTTTGTGATGTCATATAAACCCACGAGCGAAATGACGCGCTTTCATGGCTGCGCCCGTATTATTCCCGAGGTCTCTTCCGCCGAATCGCCGAAGGTTCCCGATTGGCTTCCAAATGTCTGAGCGACCTAAACCGAAACGGCCAACGAGCCAGACTGTGTGGACTGCGCAGACTGACTAGGGTCAGAACTTTTTGCACAGTGCTAACTTTTTTAATCTATAATGATCAATCAACCTTCCTATTTTTTGAAGTACATCCTTTGGTTGACCTGTACTAGAGCCAATCTCTTTTCACACATCAAAGAGTTCCCTGATGGTCCCTTTTCGCGTGACAGGTCACAAATTTTAAAAAGAGATCGATATCAGTACAGGTCAATCGGAGGTCGCATTTCTATAAGTCTTGCACGGGAAGGTAGAATGACCATTCGAGTTTTTAAACATTTTGGGGAAGGGGAGGAAAGTTTAGATCCAAGTTAGGCTGCACAGTCTGTGTACAGAGCGCAGATTGACTAAGGTTAAAACTTAACGAACTTCACAGCTGATCGCTTTTAGCAGTTACATAAATGTATACGTTCATGGTAAGGAAAGTAGTACCAAAGAGGGAATGGTAGCTTGTATAAGCTTTTCATTATTTTTGTGTGGGGTCGAGTTACAGGTAGAGAGATAAGATTTCAGTTTTTATGTTAGGATATTCTTTTGAAAAATACTATTTTATTTAAGTCCTCCATTGATTCAAATGAAAAACGGAAAAAAAAACAATGTTGAGAAATAAAGATTTGGGACTGGCGTACAGCTAGTTACATTGTGAAATTGACAATAATTCCAATCAAAACCGCACTAAATGTTTGAGTGAGTGTTTGGAATGAATGGGTGGGACAATGAATGAACGATTTAGTAAAAAGAAATTGATTGAGATGAATGGCAATTTCACGATGTTATTAAGTGTATGAGTGCTCCAGATATAACGTATATTTTTTTCACCAAAAGAAGCGTGTTCTGAAACGCATGAAAAATATTTATACCTCAAGATATAGGCTAAACTATGTTTCCCCAATTACGTAACACTAGTCACGAAACCATCCTAAAGGTTCATGTAAAGTGTTTGAAACCCAATTTTAAGGGCGCTTCATTAGCCAAGAAAAAGCAGTATGTCCAGGTAATTTGTATATCAAAAAAAAGCTATTTTTAAGCACAAGCAGTTGAGCAACATAAGACCGCTATAGCTGTAGTGATAAAGCCAAAACATTATGGAAAAGGGCCATTTTGTACAGAACAAGCAACTGCATGACACTTGGATAAAATTGGCTCATATTTTAACAAAGTACAGTCTAAAGTACTACCCAGGTACTACTGCAACCTTAGATATAAAACTCGGTCTCAAAAGGTTCTTTTGAAACAATCAATTCCCATTCATTTTGTCGATATACTTGTCAAACGGATTTGGTCTATTTTCAAAATAGATGTTAGGTATGGTGCAACAGCACACCATAAAATTGTAAAATATTTTGTGCGATTTATTTCAAATTGTAGTTTTTGAATTCAATGGTCTATAATAAATAACTATATAATTATCATTCAGTGAAATAGAACTTGGTATATTGCTAAACAACCTTACAGGTATAAAACTATGTCCATTTATGTTGTGATAACACACCATTCCTTACAAATTTCTACACGTTTTCAAAATTAGAATGACATATATAACATATGTGTTTATAGAATAAGTCAAAATGAATTGCTTGCATAACTACGTTTTGGGCTCGAGTATTATACCAACGTTTGTAGTAGTACCTGGGTAGTATTTTAGTCTGTAGTTTGTTAAAATATGGGCTTATTTTATCCAACATTCTTGCTGTTGCTTGTTCTGTACAAAAAGACCCTTTTCCACAATGTTTTGGCTAAACCGCTATAGCTATTGCAGTTTTGTGTTGTTTAACTGCTTATGCTCATGAATAGCTTCATTTTGATATATTATATACCTGGACATACTGCTTTTTCTTGGCAAATGAGGTGTTTTAAAATTTGGCCTCAAACACTTTACATGAATCTTAATCATTCTTACTCAGCGCTCCATTTATTCATTCAAATATCTCATCCAAACAATTCAAAAACTTTCAGAAATCGCTTAAAACCATACGGCGCAAACAATAAGGCCTCAAATGAATACCCACAATACATGCTTAAAATGAGAAACGTCCTGTTACAGTTCAGAACATCGTAAAATTGACAAAATAAATGCATTCGGAATGGTTTTTGAGTGAACTTGGATGAGTGTTTGAAGCGTGTTTGAGTGAAATCCAAAATAAGTAATCACATATCACTAATTTTGTTCAAGATGAACAAAATAAGCGATATGTATTACATCCCTTTAATAAGAGCCAGCACAGAAGTTTCTATAAAAAGCTTAATATTTATTCAAGATTCAATTAGATGCTTATAATTTCAAATATATCAGTGTTCAACCTCGACTTTCTCTAGCCCTATTGAATGAAGATTTTGATCTTATCTTCTTTAGGGATTTTGAACGTTTTTGAGTGGTTTGAGTGAACGTTTTGAGTACATGAGTGAAACGATGAGTGAGCGATTTTGAATGGTTTAGATTGAGATAAATGTCAATTTAACAATGTAACTAACCGTATCTGCACCTCAGGTTGGGTTGGCTCAATTTCAAATCTTTTCTAAATATGTAATCGATTTGAATTTATTGCAACACTGTGTGTCTGTCGTTTTAAATGATCTCACTCTGCATGCCAACCATCAAAATTCTAATCATTATGTCAGTACAAACCTCGAATCATCTTTAACAAGACCCGGTGGACATTACTTTCTATTTAATCGGTCACATCTGACACCTCGAATCGAATCTCCGGGACCGAGGTTATAAAACTTTTCTCAGGCTCAATTGAGAATTTTCTCAAATATTAAATTTAAATAAGTGTATGAAGATTAAAGGTAATATTGATAAGTTGTTATTTATGACAACTTCTTAATATTTTCTTTTATGTTGATACATTAAAATGAGTATAGCCATGATTAACGGCTTTAATCCCAAATTAAAATTTGAGAAAACTTTGAATTGAGAATGAGAAAAGTTTTATAACCTCGGGAACCTGATACACGAATCCCTTTTCAGAGAATGGTGTGTAATTTGTGAGATTTAAGTCCCCCAGTGCTCTAGACATACAGTTAATTACATCAAGAAATTGACATTAAACTCAATCAAAACCATTCTTAATTACTCATTCAGCGCTCAAATCATTCATTCCAAACACTCACTCAGACAATTCAAAAACGCTCTAAACTCACTGAAAAACATATAACAACAACTTTATTCAAAATAAAATAAGCTTGGGAAAAATCAGGATTTCACTTAGTAAATTGAAATTGTAAGCGTCTGATAGGTTCTTGAAGAAATAGGGAGGTATCTATAGAACTTTTATGCATATTCTATTAAAGGGAGGTAATCAGTATTGCTAATTTTGTTCATTCCGAACAAAATTTGCAATACTGGACTACCTCCCATTAAATTCACTCAAAAGTCGCTCCACACGTTCATTCAATTTCATTCCAAATTCATTCCATAATCGTTCACCTTGTCAATTTCACGATTTTGTTAACTGTATATGGTTTTGACCCTCATAGAGGAAGTAGTGGACACAAGGAGATCTGGGTTTGTACAGTTGAGAACATTAAGAATTTTACAAGTTGAATAATATTGGAATGGTTTCGAAATGAAATTGAATAAAAGTGATGAGTGAGCTTTCAATGACATTTAAAGGAGGTAACCCTACATCGCTAATTTGTTCAAGTTGAACAAAATTAGCAATATATTTTACCCCTCTTTAATTAAATATTCATACAGATTCTATGAATAGCTTTCTTTGTTTTCACCAACCCACCATTCGCCTATAAAATTCAATCAAGTCAGTGAAAACTTGGTCTTTTTTCTAGTTTTTTTCTTTTCTTTTTGAATGTAGTTGTTATTCTTAACATTCTTTAGTTAGTAATTTCGAAGCGGGTGTAAATGGTCTGAGTGAGTGTTTGTAATGATTGAAGGGATCACTGATTGAGCGATTGGGACTGGTTTTGATCGGAATGACAGTCAATTTTACGATGTTACTAACTTCGCTTCCATAGCTCTTCTGCTAATAGATATCCATGATTCTATAACGTTTCTAAAAGTTTTTTTTATACTAATACAGACGGACCTACCTCGAGATTTTTAGAATAAGAGTTCACTTCTTTCTTGGGCGGAGACAATGGAATGAACGCAAGGGACCAGTGATTAAGAGTTTTGAGCGGAATGCGTGTCAATTTCATGATGTTAATGACTAATTATCATCAAATTTTAACGATGTATAATTTATCTTATAACTATACAAAAAGCTGTTATTTTTAGTAACTTGCATTCTGCTTGAAATATCGACGGAAACAAGGCAAATAGAGTTTATAAGATAAATATATAAAGTACGTACCTAGCGTATTGTATGAAAAAATATCTAACTCGGTTGTGGGAATTCATAATTGTCTAGGCAGAGCCTCGACAATTATCAATCCCCTAAACTCGATAGATATTTTTTCAAACAACACACTAAGTACGTATTATACATGTAGTATCTGCTCTACGATTAGTTATTTTTTCTTAAATCACGAAACCTCATACATCGTACCTCGCAGGAATAATGATGAATAGATGCGACACATGATTAAAAAAGGTCAAGCTTTACGTTTACACACAATAAAGAGATGCCATTTGTATTTTGAAAATCGAAGAAAATCAACTTGCTTAAAATGAAAAGAATTTGTGTTCAATAACTTGGAGTATGGCTTAATTTGATTTCTGCAAACTATTTTTAACATGATTGGATGAGCTTTCAGAATATTCATCGGTTAATTTGACGATTCTGAGCGCAAAATAAAAATTCTTTGGCAGATATTAAGGCACTCAGTTTCATTTTTATTCTGTATTTGCCTTGCTATACGTTAAATTGATTTATTTCGGCGACAATTTGAAAATCATTATAGACATATGTAAAACGTAAATGGAACAAAAAAATGCTTTTTTGATGGGTCTAATGATCGAGCAGAAATACTGCACTTGAAATAGTAACCTATTCCAATATTCTTTCAAATAATTCAGATTTCAATATATGATTTCATTTGGCGACAGCTACAAACCTTTCATATAAGCACATTTTGGCTGTCAGCGAAAACAAAATCTGGAGTGCTGATGAAGCACAAGTATATTGTTAAAGTCACCAATTGTCCCTCTATCATTACCCATAATAATTCAAACCTTCAGGTTGTTTGTTGTCATGAAAATCTTCGGCGACAGGAAATGTACAAATTGCACCTATTTACTTAGAATGCGTGTTAAAGTTGTGTCCTTGTTCTTAGCAATGTAAAATAAATCGCTCGATGCACGAGTGGCTTTTCCTGATGATGTTTTAATAGCCTCTAAAAAGAGCCATTACTACTAAAACTAAACATACGAGGGTTGGTAATTGAATTAAGAAACTATTTCTATATGTAGTCCAGAATATTTAAAACTTTGATTATTTGTTGAATTTCTACCACGAATGAAAATAACTATTCATATTTTTTATATGTATATACATGTATTTTGACGAATAACCATAATGTGTTTAAGTCAAATTGTTGAATAATGAATCCGTTCTTTTCTGTTTTGTTCTTTCTTCCGGACGATTCCGATTCTCTCATTTTGCATCACATTTTTATGCGAGACTAAGAGACAAAGTAAATCATAAAGGAGAGATATTAAATGACGTAAAACAGTGGGGATCAAATATTGTCTATAATTGACCGCTTGATTTATGTGTCTGAATGACAAAACTTCACACGAAATTTATAATAAAGAGAGAAAGGCCAATCTATAGATAGTTATGTACAACAAATAGCCAGATAGTTAAAATACTGTACTGTTACAGTTAGTTACATTGTGAAATTGACATTCATCTCAATCAAAACCATTCGAAATCGCTCATTCAGCGTTGCATTCACCCATTCAAAAATGACCAAACCAATTGATAAATATAGAATCAACGTCATTTAGAATAAATTTTGATAGACACAAATCGCGATTTAACTGACATAATTCAAATTGTTAGCGTCTCATAGGTCCTTGAAGAAATAGGACGATATGTATAAAACTTTTATGCATTTAAATTAAAGGAGGTAATCAATATCGCTAATTTTGTTAATCCTGAACACAATTTGCGATATGGGATTACCTCCCATTAAATTCACTCAAAACTCGCTCAACGCACTTTTTCAATTTCATTCCTTAATCATTCCAAAATCATTCTTTATTTATGCTCTATATTAATGTTAGACATAGAAACCGATAAAGTACATGTATATATAGGTTCAGACCGAGGGTATTTAAGTAAAAAAAGCCGGTCGTTAACGGGAATTTACTTATTAATCCACATGCCCTTTCTCATGTCCGTTAACGTAAGTATTTAACGACCCTTATAATCTACGAATGAGTGAAAATTTATCTTGCATTAAAAGATATTTGAAAAACTATTCGATGAAAAATAACGGGATTTAACAAGAATAGTCCCTTTTAGCCATTATTTTGTATCCCTTATTAATAATTGATATCATTTTCATTTCTGATTGTCTCAATTTGTATCACATTTTTATGCGAGGCTAAGAGACAAAGTATATCATAATGGAGAGATATAAATGACGTAAAACAGTGGGGATCAAATATTGTCTGTAATTGACCGCTTGATTTATGTGTCTGAATGACAAAACTTCACACGAAATTTATAATAAAGAGAGGAAGGCCATTCTTTAGATACAGTTAATAACATCGTGAAATTGACAAGATGAATGATTTTGGAATGAATTTGAATGAGTGTGTGGAGCGAGTTTTGAGTGAAATTAAAGGGAGGTAATCCAATGTTGTTCTTAATTTGTCAAAAATCGGTTAAAATCCCAAACAAAAGATACAGTTAAAAATACCGTGAATTGACACTCATTCCGATCAAAATCATTTTAAATCATTCACTCAGTGCTCCATTAATTCATTCCAAACACTCACTCAAATTGATCAAAAACGCCCCAAAATCATTAATCGTTCAAGACTTTCAAAAATAAATTCAAATCGATCTATTTATTCTACGATTTTATTAGCTGGTGTTAACTTTTAAGAGTCTGATTGCTCCACGAAGCCGTACAAACAGAAAAATACGTATATTTTATTAAAGGGAGGTTATTAAAATCGCTAATTTTGTCCACCTTGAACAAAATTAGCAATTATGGAATACTTCCCTTTGATATCACTCAAAACTCGCTCCACACACACATTTAAATTTCATTCCGAAATCATTCAAAAATCATTCACCCTACAATGTTCTTAACTGTAGATGAAAACCCCGAGCATATTTTCACTACCAGAGAGCGAAGACTTCATTTGAGGCGCTTTCTCACCTTGTAAAAAAACGACAAAAAATCCAATCCAATAATCTTGAAACCCCATCGGGAAAAACATCTCTCCAATACTAAATGAACCTTGTCTTAGATAATTTGTAGTACAACCTTTACGCAATAAAAAGTCAATTTGCTTCCCGATAATGTAATTAAATGATCAACTTGGGGACAATTCTACGCTACTCGCAGACTATCGTAGTGGAAACGCGTTTGGGTTTTTTTTTTTCGTCTTCTTTATTTAGCTGTTTCAACAATCTTGTCGAGAATGAGTTTAACCCATAAAGACATATACATCACTGTACGAATTTATTTCATTTTTTTCTCAAATGATATTTTGCTCAAGTTTTACATTTTGCAGTAAGCTTTATCGTATAAATTACATTCACTTCGATAAAAAAAAACAACAGTTGAAATCGCTCGACAAGGGCTCCGTTGTATCTAGTGTTTTCCAACAAAGAAGACAAGTTTCAAAAAGAATAACCCCAAATCGTTCAAAAACGCTTCAAAAACATTTCATCAGTTTTTTTTTTTTTTTTTTTTTTTTTTTTTTATCAAATTTAAGAATTATATGTACAGATTTATTCAAGCCTAAATGGAACTGGAACAACTAAATTAGATGTGTTAGAATCATGTACTACAAATGATTTCTGTGGTGCGCTTAAACATAAAGTGAATAATAATTCTAACTTTGCACTCGAGTGAATTCTCAGTTAATTATCGTATTGTCTATGGTGCTGAAATTCTAAGCAAGTCAAATTTTAATAACGTGTCAACCTCATCTATGCTCTGAAGGTTACTAATTTGGCTAGGTAAAAATAAGGTCAAAAGACCAGATATAAGAAAAAAAGAAACTTATGCAGTTAGAAACATCGTGAACTTGACAAGATAAATGATTTGGAGAGTATTTTAACGAAATTGAATGAGTGCAATGATTGTGTTTTTAGTGAGATTCGAGGTAGGTAATCCAATATCGTTAATATTGTTCAAAATAACCGACATTTATTACCCCTCTTTAATAAGATATACCTTCTTATGCTGTTTGGGTGTCTTACCAATCAGACAATTTAACATCAGTCAATATCATCGTCACACCGTACAACCGGTTGCGGCGATGACGGGTGAGAGTCAACGATGACAGCATCGGAACATTATGCCGAAGAGACGGTAGGTCAAATAAATTTATTCGTGTAAATAAACGATTGAAGCTTTGGTATTCTAAAGCAGATAAATGATCGTGTAAGTGTTCAGCGCTTCTATAGAATAAATCTTTACTCATATCCCTCCCAAATAAGGCCATAATCATTGATTATTTCGGAGGTTTCCCATGAAAAGTTACGAAATTAGACTCTATGCTTTCATATTTCGCCTTTCTCTCAATAAATGCTATTTCAACTTGTACGGAGCTGAAGTCTAATCATCCGCCGATATTTCTTCCAAATTTGAAGCCATAATTCAAAAAAATAAACACAAAGCGGATCCCCAAAGACGACATGTAGTAAGAAAAATGTTGCCTCTGTTGACAATCGGAATTTCACGGGGTTGCCATAGATGACAGAACTGAATTATTTGTGATTGCCGATGTCGACAGACCCTTATTCAGATTCTCGCATAAAAAAGATCATTTTTGGTATCGTATTTTTCAATAACACACCAAAACAATTGAATTCGACATACATGCTGACATTCATGTCCACTATTTTTAAAATGGAGTGTCATATTGAAAAATAACTCAAGGAATTAAATGTAGGATTTCAACTACTCACTAACCAAGAAAAAACAGTTGTGATCAGACTGAATATCTCGTATACGTTTTTTACTTGTAATTCCAGTGACTTAGTATACATTCGACGAGTCAATAAGCATTTCTTTTGGAAAACATAGTTGGCCTGTCTTTCATTATCTTTCGTTAACTTTCGATAATATCCACGAGTTCACGAGAATGATTTTTATTTTAGATAAAATCAAATCTTGCTTACATAGCCAGAGATCTAAAAAGGTGGATTATGAAAAATGAAAAATCTCTCCGTAACTTTTCTTAAACCTATTTCTATTTTATGTAAAGGCCACTGAGCAATAGGAAATTACTTCATGCAGATATATAAGAAAAGGTAAGGGGGAGATTCGATCTTCGGACCTCTGCACTGCGAATCTTTGACCTTATGGATATAGCTCATTCTATTTTGTTATCACGATTGGTTATATAATGTGACTTGAATGTAATGTTTGCCTATTTTTTTTATCCATATAAGGAAGTGAGTATCGAATACTGAAGAAGGTAAGCAGGAATATCAAATGAGCCACAGGCCAACAATGTTATATATAAACAAAATTGTTTACAAATATAAAAAAAACCGGCGATTAAGGTCCTTAATCTATTTCCTTATAATAACGCTTTCTGACGCTAAACAATAAAAATGCATAAAACGAAGAAGAAGAAGAAGAAGATAAAGAAGAAGAAGAAGTACATTGTAGTTGATTAGATTTCCATCATTTAAGCAGTGTATAAAGTCAGTTTCAAATGCATAGGGTGTTTTTTTTTTTATCTGAAATTAAAACAAAATGTTGGATTATTTTTAAGAACATGAAAAGGATAGGTTTACAAAATTGAAATACACACTTCATGCGTGAATCACTGACATGCATATCAAATGCAAGAGAAACATATGTAATTTTTATCGAAGCAACAATCTTCAAAAGGCACAAATGTTCCTCGGAAAAAACTTACCGCTTCTGAAGTTTAGACATTCCAAATCACGAGATCAAAATCCTTTCAATTTGACACTCGCAGAGGGAGTTTTATTAAAATTACCCAATGTTTTTTCGGGGTGTAAAATGCCACATGGAAAAGAAATTTCACATTTTACTAAGGCGTTTTTTTCTTGGCGTCAGTATGAAAAAAAGTGTAAAGGAACACATCACAAAACACATGTTTTGTTACAAGGGTCAACGTAAAACTCCTTTCAATTGTCCTAAATTTGTCAACTTTGAAAGTTATCGGTCTCTCACCAATGGGTTGATAATCGTTAACCTATGTGAGATAGCAGCTGGAGGCTAGGAAAGGATGTGATGGTTGTACTGGTGAGAGAAATACCAGGAATCCATTGTTAGGTGCTCCAGCCGCCGCGATATAACCGCAAAAATGTTGAAATCGGCGTTTAACTCCATTCAATCAATCAATTAATATTCCTACTTACCTTCTTAATTATTCGAAACCCACTTCCTTATATGGATAAACAATAAGCAAACATTACATTCAAGTAATAATATATACCCAATCGTGATAATATATACCCAATCGTGATAACAGAATAGAATGAGATAAGGTCAGAGACTCGCAGTGCAAGGTCCGAAGATCGAATCTCCCTCTCACCTTTTCTTATATATCTACATGATGTAATTTCCTATTGCTCAGTGACCTATACTTAATAATGAAAAAAAAGCTTTTGGAAAAGTAACGGATAGAGTTTTCATTTTTCATAATCCTCCTTTTCGATCCCTGGCTATGTTAGTAGGATTTTATTTTATCTAAAATAAAAATCAATCTTGTGAACTCGTCGATATTATCGAAAGTTAACGAAAGATAATGATAGACAGGCCAACTGTGTTTTCCAATATAAATGCTTTTTTGACTCGTCGAATGTATACTAAGTCACTGGATTTACAAGTAAAAAACTTATACGAGATATTCTGTCTGATCACAACTGTTTTTCCTTGGTTTGTGAGTATTTGAAATCCTACATTAAATCCCTTGAATTATTTTTCGATTTGACAGTCCATTTGAAAAATAGTGGACATGAATGTCAGCATGTATGTCGAATTCAATTGTTTTGGTGTGTTATTAAAAAATGCAACACCAAAAATGATCTTTTTTATGCGAATATCTGAATAAGGGTCTGTCGACATCGGCAATCACAAATAATTCAGTTCTGTCATCTATGGCAACCCGGTGAAATTCCGACTGTCTACAGAGGCAGCATTTTTCTTACTACATGTCGTCTTTGGGGACCCGCTGTGTGTTTATTTTTTTGAATTATGGCTTCAAATTTGGAAGAAATATCGGCGGATGATTAGACTTCAGCTGTGTACAAGTTGAAATAGCATTTATTGAGAGATAGGCGAAATATGAGAGCATAAAGTCTAATTTCGTAACTTTTCATGGGAAACCTCCGAAATAATCAATGATTGTAGCCTTATTTGGGAGGGATATGAGAAAAGATTTATTCTGTAGAAGCGCTGAACACTTACATGATCATTTATCTGCTTTAGAATACCAAAGCTTCAATCGTTTATTTACACGAATAAATTTATTTGACCTATCGTCTCCCCGGCATAATGTTCCGATGCTGTCATCGTTGACTCTCACCCGTCATCGCCGCAACCGGTTGTACGGTGTGATCGTAGAATAATTTGATCGAATTTAATCAAATGTTGGTCGATTTGTTTCTTATGATTTCGTAGCGTTTTTGATCGATTTGAGTTTTTGAAATGAAAAATTGGAGCGTTGAGTGAATAATATTAAATGTTTTTATCGCAGTGAGTGACAATTTCACGATGTATTTAACTATTAAGCCTGCATTCTAAAATTTCTCAATATTTGACGTCATCTAAACGGGACATAATAACCATGACGTCATAACATTGCTGGGGGATACACAAATTTATCATTAAGAAATATCTATCCCCAGTGAATGAAATGAAATATCGTTTTTCCTTTTCGTTTGAGACCATTTTGTGAACAAAAATGGCAATATGTTCATTTGTGACTAAGAACAGATGAATTATAGCTTTCATTGTTTACTGTTTGACTTTTTTCATTCTTTCATTGAAACAAATATTTTTTCCTTTACATAACTAAATTGTACATGTAAATTGTCCTTGATTTATTTGATTAGTACATTGTAAATATTCTTTAGGTTATAAGGCCATTTTTCGTCAAGTGCATTATGTTGCGTCTATTATGAAATAAATGGAGGAAAATCGTTTGTTTCGGTGTAAGATCGATTTATATTCATTGAGTGAACAACAAAAGCTTTATTTTCACGAGTGGCTGAGCCACGAGTGAAAATATAGCTTGTGTTGTTCACGAAATGAAATAATATATATTCGATTTCTTTATTGCAAAATTGAGACAAAATGTGATGTTTCTAGGACACATTTTCGTAAAGCGCGTCATTTTGCGCGAGATTGCTATGCAACGTTCATTGTGACGTCACTTATTTCGCCCGCATAGATGACGTCATATAGGATGAAATATACAAAAGCAGGGTATAAGTTTTTGATGATATCACTGCATTTGCGGTGAAATTTTCAAGTGATAATCTACCGTTATTTCTCGGTTAACCACCGAAAAGCAATAAAGAAATAAATATCTTACCTTTTAACGCCTTCGAGGTCCTTATAGTGACTCAAATAGATACCCTTCAAATCTGGGTATATTTTACCGGTAAACCGTCCTATATCAATCATATAGTGCTCTCCAGCTCTGAGAAAAGTCTTCAACTCTAGGATATAAAGCTCCTTCATAAAATCCGAAGAATGGCTGATTATTTTGACACTTTCTCCATATTTGGTATTTTCCTCAATAGTTTTTGGTTGGGTGTGATCGGTTATGAGGCGTGTAAATTTAATTGTGTCATGTACAACCCACAAACAGCAGTGTTTTATATGAAAAACGACATATTTCGTACTTTCAATAATCTTAACGAGCATTTTAACACCGCCCCTATATGGTAAATGTACTAAAGATCCATCGTCTTTGACCTTATCAAGGTCAATTTCAAGGTCAATATTGTAATGTAGGGGCATTATATCACCGGGTAGTCTAATTCCAAACTGCGTTTCTTTCCTCGACAAAAAAGGGCTGGGCTGGGCGGGAAATTTTGTCGTTTTGGCGTCACGTACTTGCGCTTTTGCCTTAGTTTTCTCAGTAGAACAATTACATCCAACTGAATTAATCGTATGGTAATGCCTTATATGCCTGTCTGTTGTTCCGAAGAAGAACACCAAAAACACCACAACGCCGATCGTGAGCAAAAACGCGGACGTAAAAACAGTGACTTGAGTCCTCGAGAAAAACCATCCCTTGCTCCCACTACTGATAGACACTATAGTATCTTTGGTTTTAATCGAACTCAACCCGGAAGTTGATTTCGTCATGGTACCGTTCGCTTCGAGTTCCTTGGATTTCACGGACCCATTCATGTTAGTCATTTTCATGTAGTTTGTATTATTTTTCTCCATCTATTGCGCTATCTCCTGAACTTCCACGAAACTTAGAAACTAATCACAAATAAATGAAAAAAAAAATAAATAACAGGTTATTTATTTCATCTGTCTTTTGAAACTTTTAAAAATGTATCGCAAATTTTTATATCATGCTATCCAAAAGCAGTAGATGTATATCCAGCCTAGCGTCCCAAGAACTGAAAACTTAATTTACCCAGTTAAGAGTTTACAGATTACAGTTAAGATAATCATGTAATTGACAAATTGAATGATTTGGGAGTGATTTCGGAACGATAGTAAATGTTTGTGTAGAGTGACTTTTGAATGATACCAATGAGAGATAAAACATTACCGTTTATTTCGTACAAATGGTGATCATCTTCTACAGTTAACAACATCGTGAAATTGACAAGGTGAGTGATTATGGAATGATCTAAGAATGAAATTGAATGGATGTGTGGGGCGACTTTTGAGTGAGTATAATGGGAGGTAATCCAGCATTGCAAATTTTGTTCAGGATGAAAATTTGAATACAAGTTCTATAGATAGCTCCCTATTTCTTAAAGAACCTATCAGACGCTTATATTTTCAATAATTAAGTGTAATCCCGATTTTTCCCCATCTATTTTCATTTTGAACGAAGTTGTTGTTAAATGTTTTTCAGTGAGTTTGGAGCGTTTTTGAATGGTTTGAGTGATTGTCTGGAATGAATGAATGGAGCGCTGAGTGAGCGATTTAGAATGGTTTTGATTGAGTTAAATGTCAATTTCACGATGTAATTAACTGTATGAGATGATTCGTTTGTCTTTTAACAACATAGCCTTATTGAGAAATTCGCAATAGCATACATACATCGCGAAAATGACAATATGAATGATTTTTGAATGATTTTGGAATGACATTGAATGAGAGTGTGAAAGGAGTTTTGGGTGAAAATAAAGGGAGATAATCCCATATCGCTAATTTTGTTCAAGATTTTACTTCCCTGTAGTAAAATGTACTTACTTTCTATTTGTGCGCTTCCTTGACCAATTAGACACTTAAATTCCAAACCAGCCAATGGCATCGTAGAATAATTTGATCAATTTGAATTAAATGTTAACCGTCTCGAGCGAATTCGAATTGTTTACCTTATGATATCGGGGCGTTTTTGGTCGATTCGAGTGAGTGTTTGGAAGGAATGAATGGAGCGCTGAGCGAATAATTTAGAATGATTTTGATCGGAATGAGTGTCAATTTCACGATGTTTTAAGTGTATTCAATCAAAATAAAGTTTGCGACTGCCTCGGTGGCCTAGTGGTAACTGCACTCGACCCGTGACCTGGAGGTCCGTGGTTCGAGCCCCACTGTCGACAGGGTGTGTTTATGGGCAAAACACTCAATAGCCAGCGCTAGTTACTCCAGCTGTAAAAATGGGTAGCAGTGGGTTTAATTCACTACCTCCCTCTCGGGGACGTGAAAACATCAGGATTGAGTGTTCGAGAGCGATTCTATAAGCAACCGAACTAAAATGAATGAGTATAAAATAAAGTTTCTTATCCATAAACGAAATTATTACTAAGCAACTAATACGACTGCTTTTGGGTTGTTCCGTGCGGGTCGCTTGATAGACACTTTTCTGTATTTCTAGTCTTAGAATCGAGTGTCTTCAGGGCTTACGGGTTCCAGACTAAATGAATCCTAAAGGTTGAAACCGTGACACAAAACGACCACCAAAGCGGTCTCGTTTACGTGAATTGAACAATAATTAAAAGCTTCGCGTTATGATATGAAATATTTATTGCTTCAATGTGTCGGATTCGTGATGAGGAACTTTACATCCGAGCCTCCTATCAGATTCTCTCTGATAATTCGTAACATCTTAGAAACTAGAGACCGTCATTTGGTACCTCACTGAAGTCGAAATACTTACATTTTGCAACCATTTGTACTTTGTATACTACAGTAATTTTGAACATTAGTTTGGCCAAAAGAAATTAACAATACTTTATTTCAATACAGTTAAGAAAATTGTGAAATTGACTAGATGAATGATATTATAATAGTTTCGGAGTGAAATCAAATGACTGCAAGGTGTGAGTTTTGAATGCAATTTAAAGGAGGTAATAATAATATATATTTGTTTTTTTTCTTCAACGTGAATAAAATCAGCGATGTATTTTATAGTTCCGCAAGAAAGAGTGAGGTGCGAAAAACCGTTATCTCCTATCATGTTCAATGTAAAATTGATCTTCGATCACTCACTTGAAATTGTAGGTCTATACCTACCTTTATCAAAATATGCATACAGGTATAGGTGTATCTTCAAAACTGAGCTCTGACGTAGGCGCTGCCTCTATTACCATAGGTAAATCGGGTATAGATAAAAATAAAAGGTAAAAATAAAAGGAAAGTAACTTAACCATGTCCCTTCACTGAAATTGTGAAAATACCTGTTTTGGATGAACCTTATGTTTTAAGACAAACACAATAACGTTGGTTTAAAAGGTAAATTTTAAAATTTCTTAATGTATTATTTAACCTGGTTTATCTATTTCGAACAAATGGCACGAGAATCTAACGTTAAAAAGTTGATTTCGCTGCTCACCGTGTAAAATCTACCTATACTATAAACTCATACGTTTACAGATTTAAAATAACTCAGTGAACTCATAGATACTTAAAAACGGGTTTTATGTTGAATGAAGTTGCTAATCTTTCAATTGTTAGTGATTTTGAGGCGTTTTAAATGGTTTAAATGAGTGAGTGTTTTAATAAATGAAAGAATGGGGCGCTGAGAGAGCGGTTCAGAATGGTTTGTCCAGAATGACAGTAAATTTTCACGAAGCTTCTAACTTTAGCACGTGCAACAGCTGATAGCAAGCGTCAAAGGTTTTTTTTTTTTTTTTTCCTTTTTCTTTTTTGTCGCATCACACCTGAGCGTTCTTGTCATCGTTCTTGAACATGCAAGAAAACGCTTGTACATGTATAGGTAGATTTTGCGCGGTTAGCCGTAAAATCAACTTTTTACTGTTAGATTTTCGTGTCACTTGTTCGAAATAAATAAAACAGGTTAAAATAACGCATTAAAAATATAAAATTTAGCTTTAAACCAACGTACTTACTTGTCTTGAAACGTAAGGTTCACTCAAACATGTACTTTCACAATTGCAGTGAAGGGATCAGGTAAATTACCTATTATTTGCTTTTTAATTATACCCGAATTACCTATGGTAATGGACTCGGCGCCTACGTCAGAGCAAAGTTTACAAAATACACCTATAATCACTTATGGTCGTTGCAATAACGCAAGGATAATGCTGTGTATTCGATATTTGTAGTTTTTTTATTTCAAAACTGAGCTCTGACATAGGCGTTGAGTCCATTACCATGGGTATATCGGGTATATATATGTGTAAAACAAGCATATTTTAGGAATTGAACATGATACCTCCTTTTCAACTTTGAAAGTACAGTTTGTTAAAATCTGTTTTACATTGTATTTAGTGTGATGGAATAGCACGGATATCTAACCGTTAAAAGTAGATTTCACCGCGCAAAATCTACTAATACTGCTATGCATGTTTTTTTGTTTTTTTTTTTTTGTTTTTGTTTCTTTCATAGAGACCAGCGTTTTCTCAACCGACACTACTCCTATTTTAATGCACAGTACGAGACGTTTTCGTTGCGCGAGGTGTACCAATTTAAGCTTAATGAATGGTCATAATGCAAATGCTATATCAAAATCTTTGTATCTAAATATAGCCATATGAGTTGGTTAAAATTAATATTCACATTTTTACTGTTCCTTCACTTTAACAAAATCTTAATGAACTGGCCCGATGAAATTTGTTCATTTTTTAATATTTGTTTCTCGAATTCTAGTTCGACGGACAAGAAAAGTTTAAACATTGCAGTTTGTTTTATAATCCAAATTTAAAGTTTGTCACAT
This sequence comes from Fragum whitleyi, assembly GCA_948146395.1. NCBI lineage: Eukaryota > Metazoa > Mollusca > Bivalvia > Cardiida > Cardiidae > Fragum > Fragum whitleyi. The sequence goes on from OX411560.1 coordinate 8,251,240, forward strand.
TGACGTTAAAACTATGAAATTGATGTTCAAATTACACCTATTTTGTCCGATCTTTATTCTAATTATTTTGCGATCTACTGGTTTAAAAAGATTTACAGACGTCTTCAATAGTCTTGGAGATAAATGCCTTTTCATTCCAATACACCGAGAACTTCGTGGTACACATGAATTTACCTAACACAAGTGTTGTTGGTCTATGACTTCAATAAGTACAGTTAGTTACATCGTGAAATTGACATTCATCTCAATCAAAACCATTCTAAATCGCTCACTCAGCGCTCTTATCATTCATTCGAAACACTCACTCAAATCATTCAAAAACGCTCAAACCCAAAGAAAAATATAGAATCAAAAGCGTCATTCAAAATAAATTTTGATAGAGAAAAAGCGCGATTTCACTGACGTAATTCAAATTGTTAGGGTCTCATAGGTTCTTGAAGAAATAGGAAACTGTGTATAGAACTTAAATGCATTTTTTATTAAAGGGAGGTAATCAATATAGCAAATTTTCATCCTGAACAAAATTTGCGATAATGGAGGACCTCCCATTAAATTCCCTCAAAACTCGCTCCACACACTCATTCAATTTCATTTCTAAATCATTCCAAAATCATTCACATTGTCATTTTAACGATGTTGTTAACTGTATTACAATGGCGTCGCTAAAAATGAATTTTACTTTTTAAAAGTTTATTTTGTAAGCTCGACGCTATGACGTTACCGTTAACTAGCACGTTCAAATACTATTTGTGAGTACAGTGATTACATTTCAAATCTAATTGGAAAATTCACTGCTTGTTTATGAAAAATGAAGAATCTATTTTACATTTAATTTCATAGATACAGAAATATTTTAGATACTCTTAGTAAAGACAGTCCAAAGAAATGAGTAAGTCGCGATTTCACTGACATATTTCAAATTGTCTTTTTTTCTAAATGTAATGTAATCAAATGTTTCTATCTTTGAATCTTTGAATATAAGTTTGTCCGTATTCCTTGCAAATGTTCACAGTCCAATTAACTTCATTTTTTCATATTTTAATATGAAACTAAAAACTTAATTTTATACACAAACATAAAAGAACGCAATTCTCTATGAAGATACGCAAATGCTTATCCATAACATTTTCAATGGGACTACTTTTACGGAAGCTTACAAAAATGAATGTGTTGATCTTGATAGAAATACAAGAACTACAATTAGTAACACCGTGAATTGACATTCGTCCTGATCAAAACTATTCAAAATCGCTTACTCAGCGCTCCATTCATTCATTACAAACATTAACCAAAACCATTCAAATAAGCCCCAAATCGTACAAAAACGCTTCACAGTCTTTTATAACGATCAACATTCCATTTAAATCATTCGAAACATTGTACAAATTCATTTATGATATGTAGATTCAAACACCGCTTTTAAGCAAAAAAAAAAAAAAATCCAAACAGGAAAAAACGGTGATTTTTGATAAAGGAAGTTAAAAAATATCGCTAATTTTGGTCATCTTGAACAAAATTGGCGATATTGGATTACCCCCCCCCCCTTTAAATATCACTCAAAACTCGCTCCACACACTCATTCAATTTCAATCCAAAATCGTTCTAAGCTCACCCATCTTGTCAATTTCACGATGTTTTTTACTGTAGATATTGAAGTTCTCAATTCAGCATCCGTTATAATATAACTATATATATATATATTTATCTTTGCTGATATGTACAGTTAACCACTTCGTGAAATTGACACTCATTCCGATCAAAATCATTCTTACTCATTCATTCATACATTCATTCCAAACACTCACTCGAGTTGAACAAAAAAAAAAAACGCTCCGAAAACATAAGAAAACATTTAAAAATTGTTCAAGACTTTAAACAATAATATCAAATCGATCTATTTAATCTACAATTTCATTAGCTGGTGTGGACTTTCAAGTGTCTGATTGGTCCACGAAGACGTACAAAGAGAAAAGAACGTATGTTTTATTACAGGAAGCAATCAATATCGCTTATTTTGCTCATCTTGAACAAAATTAGTAATGTTGGATTACCTCCCTTTAATTTCACTCAAAACCCATTCGACACACTCATTCAATATCATTCCGAAATAATTCCAAAATCATTCACCTTGTCAATTATGATGTTCTTAACTGTATAGTAAGGTTTTAATCTATACTCAATTAAAGGATGTGTGGACTTTTAACACTATTCGAAAATTACATTATATCACGAAGCTTGTACAGCCTCGCAAGTACTTGCAAACGCTCCTTTGAGAAAAAGACCGCTTGGTACGCAAAAACCTATCGGATCATTATGCATGATTTGTATGTTCCCCAGTCGAATGACAGAACAGAACTTCCATTGATACAGTTAACAAAATCGTGAAATTGACAAGGTGAACGATTATGGAATGATTTAGGAATGAAATCGAATGAATGTGTGGAGCGACTTTTGAGTGAATTTAATGGGAGGTAATCCAGTATTGCAAATTTCTTGATGTAATTAACTGTATAAATTTCTGTAGGCAACACACAGTAGAATTTGTCTGACAGGTATAACCACGTCTTGCAATGCCATAAAAGTACAAAATTCATAAAAAAGAAGCTGTGTGTAAGGCAAATCTCATAACCGTACAATCAAACAACGTGTGTGCAGTATTCAGTTCCGGTAATCGAAATTTAATTTTGTTAACATACTTGTACATAAAGGTAAATACTAAATAACCCACCCATTTTAATTCCTATATTCACATCACATTTGTAAAACGTAAGGGAAACGAAGTGCACATTTTCTTTTGGAACTAAATATATAAAGACATTTTCTTTTGAAATGTACATTATATCTAAATGCCAATGATTGAAATCTATATTGAAACGTTTTCTTTCTGATATGTTACTTTCTAAGACGGTAAAGTTAGGCCATTTTGGCAAATGGATATATTTTCTTCGAATAAAAAAAAGGAATGTTTCCGATTTTGATATCTTAATTTTAAATATAAACCTCTAGAAAATCTGGATCCCCCAAAACTCTTTGTGATAAAAATATGGAATGCATTTATCCAGTTAAATGAATAGATGATTGATAATCAATTTGAATAGAGGATATAGATAATGAATTGCTCAAAAACGTAAGATGGAACATTCTGCCGGTGATTTATAATTAAATCCCCTTTAGTTACAAATGTCACAAGCAAGCCCCTCGTCCCCACGAGAGGAGAAAAAAAAGAGTAGTAGATTTTTGTGTGAAATCACAGTTATAATCCAACATTTTTAACTCAAGATCCACATTTTGATGCTGTAAGTCAACTTTCTCTATGTGACCGTCACATTCTTTTCACATTTTCCAAGTCATCACAACTTATTATATTTTATTGGATTACACAAAAGAAAGCGTTTAGCGTAAATAACACTATACCGTGAGATCCACAATAGATAAATGGCGGGTTCCAATAGACGATTAACTTAAAGTGACACGAGATTCTGCGAAAAGACGGATGACACTGCAAGACTCTGGAGGATCTTAATCGGTTTTAATAATACGGAGCTCCGCAAAGACCGTGATAATATTTGCTGACAGTAAGTACTCGAGCGTTCCGCGTTGTAAATTCGAAAAATTAGTACACGATATTACTTAAAATAGATAAAAATTCGACAATGATAATACGACTACATATGAACATGAAATCGAAAACGAGAACAATGTTTTACGAAAACGAATTCACAAGAATTTGACGTTAACAGCACGATTATTAGATAGCGAATACATGTACACATCGATTCTGCCATGAGAACACAAAGATGGGAAAATGAACACAAAGTGAGAACACAAAAGAATGACAACGAATATGACAATAAGAACGCGAAATTACGACAACACGAGAAATTCAGAAAGAGTCCAGAGACCAAGTGAACAATTCTACTAGAAACCGGATTCCTGAACACGAGAATAAGCCATCGAGTGAAAGAGCGTCATATAAGTCGAAGACTCTGTGGTTTTGAGAGGTGGCCATTGTTTCGTACATTTAATCGGGTGGTCATATTATCATGTTAATACATGTACAGTTAACAACATTGTGAAATTGACAAAATGAATGAGCTTGGAACGCTTTAGGAATGAAATAGAATGAGTGCGTGGAGCGAGTTTGGAAGTATTTTAATAGGAGGTAATCCTATGTCGCAAATTTTGTTCAGGAAGAACAAAATTAGCGATATTGATTACCTCCCTTTCATAAAATATGCATACAAGTTCTTAATAATGCTTCTGATTTATTGTGTTTTCTAATGTTTTGAATTATGTCAGTGAAATCGCGATTTCTCTATCAAATATCATTTTGAATGACGTTGTTGGACCTATATTTTTTCAATGGGTTGAGCGTTTTGGAATGGCTTGAGTGAGTGTTTGGAATGAATGAAAGGAGCGCTGAGAGAGCGATTTAGAATGGTTTTGATTGATATGAATGTCGATTACACGATGTTGTTAACTGTAGCATTCATGTTACTAGTGTCATCATGTTCGAGTTATTTCGTCGTTTTACGTGTGCATCACGAAAGTAGTAGAGTGAGGGTTCAGTTAATTACATCAAGCAATTGACATTAAACTCAAACAAAACCATTCTTAATCACTCATTCAGCACTCCAATCATTCATTCCAAACACTCACTCAAACCATTCAAAAACGCTCCAAACTCATTGAAAAACATATAACAACAACTTCGTTCAAAATAAAAAAAGCTTGGAAAAATCGGGATTTCACTTAATAAATTGAAATTGTAAGCGTCTGAAAGGTTCTTTAAGAAATAGGGAGGTATCTATGGAACTTGTATGCATATTTTTATTAAAGGGAGGTAATTAGTATTGCTAATTTTGTTCATCTCGAACAAAATTTGCAATACTGGATTACCTCCCATTAAATTCACTCAAAAGTCGCTCCACACATTCATTCAATTTCATTCCTAAATCATTCCATAATCATTCACCTTGTCAATTTCACGATGTTTTTAACTGTACGACGACATACAGTAAGAAATATTGTAAAAATGACATTTATCTCTTTCGAAACCGTTCAAAAGCACTCACTCAGCGCTCAAATTATTCATTCCAAACACTTACTCCAAATACTCCAAAACGATCCAAAACTATCCAAGAATGCTGCGAAATCGATCAAAATGATCATGATTTCAACCGAATCTATCAAATAATTCCATGATTTTATCGGCAGATGTAGTTTTTAAGGCGTTTCTGATTCGTCCGAGAAGACAAAACATCAGAAAAGTACGTAGATGTTTTAAAGGGCGCCGGGGGATGACAAAAATTTCGTCCAATGAAAATATTGACTTTTATTTCCATCCCTTAAAAACCATTGAAAACGCGCTTTTCACTCTCATTCAGTATCATTTAAAAAATCATTCCAAAAATATTCATCTTGTTAATTTCAATATATTCGTAACTGCAACTATTAATAGAAACAAGGGTTGAGATCCCGTAAGCGTTTTGCTTCTCATTAGAATTTTGTATCGTACAAAGCGGCAGTCCTAATGGGTTTCCGTAAAATTCGAAAACTTAACCGTACAATTAATCACTGACAGACATATATCCAAGATAGCTATCATTGATGATTTGAAGTTTTTAACTGCTTCGTAAGTAGATTTTTAACCCGTATCCTTACGAGTATAATTTTTATTCAAACCGTTTGCGTTTAATTTATTTATTTATGTTTTTTGTCTTTGTAACAACTTTGGTCCACGTTCTAGCAATTACAATGTAATAAGTAAGAAGTATGAAACTGTCCAGGCTGCTATAGTTAAAGATATCGTGAAATTGACACCCACTGGGATCACACTCGTTCAAACACACTCAGCGCTCTATTCATTCATTCCAAACACTCACTCAAACCGATAGAAAAAACTATACTTAATCATTAGAACGCGTTTAGATATCGTTCAAATAGATCAACATTTAATTCAATTCGATCAAATTATTCTACGCTTTTCTTGGCTGTCGAGGACTCTAAAGTGTCTGATTTGTCACTCATACATAAAACTTCGTATATCTTATCAAAGGGAGGCAACAGATATCGTTAATTTTGTTCATCCCGAACAAAATTAGCGATATTGGATTACCCCCCTTGAATTTAACTCAAAACACACACCACACTCTCACTCAATTACATTCCAAAATCGTTCGATAATCTTTCAGCGTGTAAATTTCTCGAAGTTTCTCACTGTAACTCAGTTGCGCAGTCTTTCACGGTTTTAAATTGTACAAATACACCAATTTATGAAATACATATGTATAAAAAATAAATTCAATCAAAAGAATCGAGAATAAAATGATTCACCGATCTGCACGCTAAATATAACAAGAAAGAACGTTACAATTCCATTATTTTCCAATTTTCTTTATGATTATTAAACCGTCACATATTGTCCCTGAATATTCGAAGGAAATTGTCACGCAATGTAATTGTTTTGCGCGGCAGTTAATTGTTTTCATAATTGTGTGTCATTTTTCCCGTCTTTTTGGGGAATGCGAGGTATCAAAAAACGTTGCCCTGCATTTATCGATTGGCCCGTTAACCGGTAAAACTTCTGTTTATGTTAAAGAAATAAAATTGGATAGTACAAATTAAATTTGATAAGATATTAATCAAATGGTAGTACATTGTAAACAAGCATTCTAATTCGCCATTTGTCGTAATGAATTATTCATACTTCCATGAACACAAATATGAGCAACCGACTATTTCACATGATTGGGGGTAGAGACGTAGCGCACGTTATTCGGTACGTTTAAAATTTTGCAGTTTCAAAACAACAATTACGTTCCTATACTAGTCCATTTGAATTATTTTCACAGGTGTTATATATCTAAATATTTGTAATTGAATTCTGTATAATCGGGTATCATTTTCTTATTCGAAATAAAAACATTTTGAAAATTTAAGCGTGGTAAAATTGCGACGTTCAGCTAAACGTTGCATGTAAGATGTAACACGGGTTTTCTCTCTGAACCAATTATACAGTAGGTTTTTTTTAATCCTGAAGACGTATTGTGATGAAAATTACTTCAAGCTATTTCAGGAGTGCAAATCGAAAGAAATCTTAAAACTAAGCCAAGGATAGCTTTAACAACTGGGCTATAAAGATGTAAGATTACGAAAAATACAAGCGTAATGTCCTTTACTTAGATGATTAGTGATCTGTAATATCTTTTTATCCATTTCAATCTTAAAACATTTTAGTTTTTTAATATTATTTTTGCATAGTTTGCTAAGATTTAATTTGAACGAATTATTTTAGTAGTTTTTATTTTATTTCCATAAAACGATGTGAAGAAAAAAATGTCACGCTTGCAAAACTTAACGTCGTTTGTAAATTTCAACTTTTTTGTAAGGTCAAGAAAAAACAAAAAGGCGTACTCAATTGCGAATTTTTTGTAATATGAACTATTGTTTTCTCGTAGATTTTGTCGGTGATTCTTTATTTCTTTTCCTTCAATTATTAAAAACTAGGTCAAATATCACGCTAATAATTCATGACGTTGAATGTGATTTGAAGAAGCGGATAACTCGCGTTATGAGATTGTGATAGAATATAATGAAAAGATTGTGATAAAAAGATAATTTCGTTGGTTTGATTTTCGTACATTATAACAAAGCATTGATTAGAGCCGTAGTTATGAGTTTTAGGGGGAATTCAATGAAATTGCTAGTGCATTCAATATGCATTTTCATATACAGCTAACAACATCATGAAATTGACATTTATTTCGACCAAAACCATTTGAAATCACTCACTCAGCGCTCCAATCATTCATTCCAACAACTCGAAAAATCGATCCAAACTCACTGATATTGATAGAATTAACGACTACATTCAAAATAAAAATCGGAATACAAAATCCCTGATTCCAGGAACGCAATTGAATTTAATACGCGTATTCTGGGTTCGTGAAGACATAAAAAGCTATTCATAGAACTTGTATGCATATTTTATTAAAGGGAGGTAATACATATCGCTAACTTTGTTCATTCTGCTACCATTGGATTTCACTCAAAACTCGCTCCTGACACGCATTGAACTTCAATAAAAAATCATACCAAAATCAATTTCCCGATGTTGTTAACTGTACAATGTACTAAAATTGTTTTACAATTAAGTACTTCCTTCTTACTGTACATGTATCAAGCACAAGAATAACAATAAAGCAGACTATGATATTTGTTAAAATGAAACTGCCGGCAATAATTCACCACCGTTAATTCTGTAATTCTTTAATGTCCAACAACACAGTGGCAAACGTCCTCGAAACTTTTTCGCAATTTCGACGTTACATAAACGTCAGAAGAAGCTGAATAAAAAATCTCAGAATTGGTGCAACATTCGCTTTTATCATCAAATAATATTGTCTAGGATACTACCCCTACATCTATCGACACAGCGAGCTACCAGCTTACAATTAATAGAACTTTGATAGAATATCTTTTTGTTTCAATCGTGGTTCAAAATAAAAATTTTCACCCAAATCGCTCAAAACAATTCGAAATTTATCAACAGAGCTCAAAAAAGAACATTTAGATCGCCTAGAGGATGCGTGTTATAATTAGATACAGCTATTACAGTTATCAACATCGTGAAATTGACAAAGGGAAAGATTTCTGAAATGAGCTTGAATGAGTGTGATGAGTGAGTTAAAAGTGAAATTAAAGGGAGGTTACCCACTATTGCTAATTTTGTTCAGAATGAACAAAACAAGCGATACTCATTACCTCCCTATAATACAATATGCAAACACGTGCTATAAATAGCTTCATTTTTATCAAAGAACTAATCGGAAACTTTTAATTTCAACTATATCAGAGAAACCCCGATTATTTTCTAGCTAAATTTATTTTGACTGAAATTATTTCTCCAATCTTTTGGGTGATTTTGAATGTTTTTGAATGGTTTGAGGGAGTGTTTGTAATGACTGAATGGTGCGTTGAGTGAGCGATTTAGAATGATTTGCATTGAGATTAATGTCAATTTTACGCTGTTACCACTGTAATATCGTTAAATTGACGTTCACCTGTACAGAGCAGATTGTATTGGGAATTGGGTACTAGTTCTTAAACATTTTGCAAACATTTTCCATTTTGAATGCATTTGCAGCATTTCAATTACTTTATCGTATTTAGATATCAAACCATTTTAGATAATGAAAATCTCTACAGGCAAATAGTACATTTATACGGTTTTCAATGTCGTGAAATTGACAAGATGAATGATTTTGGTATGATATCGGACTGATATTGAGTGAGAGGGAGAAGCGAGTTTTGAATGAAATTAAGGGAAAAAAATACTTTACCGATAGGTTCGTCCAATTTGACGAAAAAAGCGAAAATTTATTGCCTCCCTTTAAAAGAATTAACGTATTTTCTTTAATGCTTTTCGGTGGTTTATCGAGAAATAACGGTAGTTTATTACTTGATAATCTCACCGCAAAAGCAGTGAAATTATCAAAAACTTATATTCTGCTTTTGTGCATTTCATTCTATCTGACGTTATCTATGCGGGGCGAAATAAGTGACGTCTCAATGAACGTTGCATAGCAATCACGCGCAAAATGACGCGGTTTACGAAGATATGTCCTAGAAAATTCACAATTTGTCTCATTTTTGCATTAAAGAATAAGAATAATCGTTTGTTTTTCGAGTAAGATCGATTAATATTTCATTTCGTAAACAACAAAAACTATATTTTCACTCGTGGCTCTGCCACTCGTGAAAATATAGCTTTTGTTGTTCACTCGATGGATATAAATCGATCTTACACTGAAACAAACGATCATCCTCTATTTCCAATTTGTGTATCTTTTCGGGCTTAACAGATACTTTGAAGTTCACATTTTGCGCACTGATTTGATCGATTTGAATTAAACGCAAAGAACCTTTTAAAGCGATTTTGGATTATATCCTAGCGTTTTGCGGTGATTGGAATGAGTTTTCGGAATGAATAACTAGAGTATTGAATGAGTGACTTTGAATGATTATGATCGGAAAGAGTGTTGTTACTTTCCATACAAGACCGTAAGTTAGTTTTTTTAATTATACATAATGTTCAATGAAGTATTTCTCAAATTTGCCATTTCTTAGTAGAAAAACAACAACAACAACATGGGTTATCTAAATTCATGAAATTTAGATTGATGCTTTGGCTCCAACTTTTGAACTCAAAATTAGAATTTTTTAAACTTTTATCGCTTACACGGATTTCATTATTGGAAAATATCGATCGCTTTGTGTTTACTGAAAAAAAGGCAAAAATTCAGAATTAGGTACATCTTGTATTCTTGATCTATACAAATGTATGAAAACCCGTTTACATCTTCATCATTAATTCCTAAACTATTCAGTTTGACATAAGAATAAACGGTTTCAGAAAAGTTATTGCAGATCGTTGGCTCTCTGTTGTAACTCCCTATAAATATATAGGGAGTTACAACTGTTTCGCGCTGAGCCAACGAGATATCATCGAGAAAATTAGTTAAATAGCGGTTGTCACTTTCACGCAAAATCGTCAACATCAATACCGGATCTTATATATCAGTGATTCTCACGGGACACCGTCAGGACACGCAGCCATAACTTTATCCCAACATTACGTCTACGGACAAAATTGAATATGATAGAAAATAAACCTGAATGTGACGGACCCGGTCAGATGGGAGGGAAATCATAGACTACGACAAAAATCTGAACATCGGATTGTGGAAAAATGACGCCATTCCTTCTCCACCGAGACGAACGGTCAATGCCATGGTTGACTATTTCAGTAGATGTCAGAAAAAAATGTAACCTAATTTTGTTGGACTTTTTAATGGCCACACAAAATTATCTCTGTTCTTAAATATACAGTCGAACCTGTCTTAGCGGCCATCTGTATCCAGCAAGCAACCTGTCTTAAGCAAGCAACCACCGTGTTCCTGAATGAATCATTTGCACTGAAATTGACCTGTATTAAGCAAGCACCTATCTTTAGCAAGTGCTTTTGAATGTCCCCTGGTGCTTGCTTAAGACAGGTTTGACTGTATATGGATTTAGGTATTAAACTCTCATGGGATGCAAATGAAGCAATTTCATTGGTATTTGTGACTTTGGTTGAATTTACCTTCGGGCCGTCCTTTCGTTCTCCGTCCGTTCATCATAATCTTAGCCGATCCGCCAGTCCGTCGGGCTGGTATTACATGTATTTATATTCAGTCCTTTGACCAAAAACTGAATCTTTACATGATATTGAATCGATATATTTTTCGTGGATAACGGATTTGAAATCGTCAGGGAAACTGGGACTTAGCTTTTCGAATTGAATCTTCTTTCCAAATTTTTTAAAAGCTTGTGTCTTCACCTAAGTTGCCTAATAGTTTCTTTTTCACATATTTTCTTTGATATATCCTAGCAAATGAAGATTATAATATCGAACATCACGATACAAGTAAGCAACAATAGATAATATACATGTACAAAAAAAGAAAGAAAAAAAAAACCCACACAAGAATTTATACCGATTTACAAGCTAGGAATGTTATACCAAAGAATACTAATCAATCGAGGAGATATTCTTTTAATGAAATGTTTACGAATCTCGTACTATACGCCCAAAAGTTCAGTCTCTAACGGAACGATAGAGAAAAACATGTACATCACATAGGAGTATGTACATAATGTTGATCAATACATTTACTACTTTAAATACATATAATTGACAACATATATAGACAAACAGAGAGACAGACAGATAAAGAGAGAAAGACAGAGAGAGAGAGACAGAGAGAGGGGGTGGAAAAGAGAGAGAAAGGGAGATAAAGAGAAAGAAAGAGAAAATGAGAGAGAGAGAGAGAAAGAGAGAGAGAGAGAGATAGAGAGAGAGAGAAAGAGAGAGAGAGTGAGAGATAGAGAGAGAGTAGAGAGAGAGAGTGAGAGAGAGAGAGAGTGAGAGAGAAGAGAGAGAGAGTGAGAGAGAGAGAGAGAGAGAGAAGAGAGAGAGAGAGAGAGAGAGAGAGAGAGAGAGAGAGAGAGAGAGAGAGAGAGAGAGAGAGAGAGAGTGAGAGAGAGAGAGAGAGAGAGAGGTCAAAATATTATTAAGCATTTCAACGATAAAATGCTACAATCTAGTCGAAAATACATACAAAATTTAAGCACAAAAAGATACGCCTCGTACGCCTCGTACGGGCCATAGTCTGTTATTAAACATGGTTCTTCATTTTAATATCAACATTGTGTATTTCAAAAGAAAATTCAGTGACGAATCGTCACTCGTATCTTCGTATTAATACATTTGTTCCACACTTATTTGGGAGGGAACCTACCATCATAGGGATGAGTGTCTTTTTCACTGCGTTTATTGGGGTATAAAGTGCAATTGCCTTAGCACATGGCAAAAAACGCCCGTAGGGCGTTATGATTAAGTGAAAAAGACACTCGTCCCTTATAATTGCAATCATCTAGATCGAAGGAACTATTAGAATACTCAGCCAAACATTAAAGCTTCAAGTCTACTTTCTGCTCGTATAATTTACACAATCTATTTTCAGATCGTGTATTGTTTATCTCGATATCGAAATGATATGTCATATAGAATAACAAATGATCCGTAAAATAAAAGACAACATTAAAATTCGTAGAGGTATTTTTGACAAAATAGCTTGTTTCTGCCAAGTTAGTCTGTATTTTTAAACGAAAACGGCGTGGTCGGTCTTAGTTGAAAGGGTTGCTTGAAGCTCTTCGTCGACTCGCTGTTTTCTAAGTTTAGGTCGGCTCAAAATCAGAACTGCATGCTTGTAATCGTAAGTTCTTTCGAAAATATATTAATTTATAATAGATCGAATAGCAATGTTGCGTTGATGATCGGGAACTAGGTTAATTCGAGTTCCTACAACACAGGACTTGCAGATCGAATTTTGGGGGGTTCCCTACAGACCTATTGCATTTTATACAGAAATAAAGTGCAATGGATTTCCACACGTGATGCGATTGAAACCAATCAGAATTCTTTATTTTATTGGATTGCAATTATACACCATTTAATCACAAAGGATGCGCATTATACTCTATTTACTTAAAATTCCGGCTCATTGTGGGGTGGCGTTATTTAAAAGAAAAAAATATACGATACAAGAATGATCCCCCTCAAATTACATAGTTGATCTAAAAATATCAGCTTTCTGACCTCTTTATGGGCTATCATTGGTAGAAAGCCTTACATCCGAAGTGCGATCTCAGTTCTGAACCGAGTAAATAATGCATGTAAATTAAATAGTCAGGCGGCCATATGGGAATAAGTGCGCTACAAATCGAGTTTGTGGGCACTTTCGCGGCATGAAGGGCAACAGGGTTTAAGTTGAAGAGTAACATCTGCTCTTTCAGAATCTGCCTGTTGCCCAATCGAAATATCATAATTAAGGTCACAAAATGAGGTCAAAGGTCATTAGGTGCAAAGGGGGGTAAATTTCGATAATTATGGAATATAGGCTATGAATGACGGGCATTTGTAAGCTGTAAGTATCAGAATCACATTTTAATGCCTTTAATCTATAGACTAATTGTTTTCTTAACATCATACACAATTATTTTGTTATATTCGTCCAACTGTCTGTCATTATTTTCAGTTTTTAAAGGAGGCAAATGAAAGGCTGTGCTCCTTTTTTCAGTTAAACCTATAAAAAAACTAATTTGTCGTTAGCTTTTCTTGTGCGATTTTTTGTGATCTTTATCTGTTTTGGGTGAAAATAACTTTTCACAATCGAAAATTATATCTATAATTGCAAGCACTTATCCTCTGACTATCCGTATAATGGTAAAATACGTTACTTTTAAATACTCCATATAGAAAACTTTATTTTGGCTTATAATTTGTATTCTTTAATAATTTTTTTGTGTTCTTTTTATTTTTGGGCAAATATAACTTTTTCGCAGCTTTATATCATTTTTGTAATTGTTACCAGGTATACTATTACCAGGGTAATTGTAAAATACGTTACTTTGAAATACTCAACATAGGAAATATTATTGGGCCTTTCACCGGTCAACTTTAGCAATACACGTGATAATAATAATACTGATCAATTAATCTGTAGCTAAAAATTTTTTAATAAATTTCGAAGTGATTGAATGCAAATAATAGATTAACGAAAATACGTTACATCCCAGAATTTCGGTTTTAAAATTCGCCTGTATTTCAGTTTTACCTTTTATTTGATTTTTTTAATGTTTAATTTCTCATAGAACCGTTGTTGCAAAACACGACAAATCATGAAAAAATTTTTAATGCATTTTAAATCGACAGATCTACGTTACAGCGGAAGAAAAACGTAACGAATGTAATTGTATTTGTTACGAAATGTGATCCTAGTATTCTATAAAACGGTTAAAATCTTTCTTCTATATTAACATTATCTTGTTCTATTGCTAATTGAGTGTGATCCAATTTCTAGAAGGATAGAAGCGTAAAAATACAACTTTTTGTATATGAGTGCAACCTACCCGTATTGCTTATTTTATGTACATGATGTCGATAAATGTAGACGAGACCAATTAAAAGTTGGGTCAATGCGCATCATTGAAAAATGGCAATAATGTATTTAGAAAATTATCAAGGATAATAAATCGATCACTTCAGCCGAAAGAACATATCTCACGGTGTAACCTTGGTAGCGAGATACGTTGATCCTCTAAAGAATAACGATACTTGAATTCCGGATTTAAAAAAAAACACGGTCTTTATGATCAAACGGTGCACTTTCAGACAAAAAAAAAGAACTTTAAAGCAATATTTATTTATCAATACATATTAAAATGGCGTTTTGAAAAAAATCAAAGTGCTACATCCTTGGTTTTATACACGAAAAAAAGTCATTAAATATGCGCCACAATATTACCGGTTGATTCTAACATAATGTTGCCTCGGCTTACCACATAGAACAACAGCCGATCAATGATTAAGAAAAACGTATGTTAATTAACGGCTCAACCAACAGCCAGTGTGGAAAGACAATGTCTCGAATTCGGTTTCTTTCGACGAATTGAGCAGCGAAAGATACATATATATATATTAGACCCTGATAAAAGAGCTTTTCTGACGTGATAGAAATTTGATCGACACACCAGTAGCACTGTGCGTTTTAGTGTAAATATACAGACATAAGATTGCGGTTAAAATATATTTAAAGATTATAGTTCCGTAAACAAGCTATTCGTGGTAATCACATGTAGCTTAACATATACTTGAAATAGTAAGATGCAGTGGGATTTCGGAAAAAAGATATGATACACGTATAGAACAATGTTTGTCAAAACAACACATTACAAAACAGATATACATTTCAACAGAAAGAAAGGTTAGGGAAAATTGTTCTAAATGAAATAAGTTACTTTATAAAGCTTTGCTTTTATTAATTATTTTTATTAGTTATCTACGGAGTATGTTACTTTTTCATCTGTATATTCACATAAGATATTAAGTGGTGTTTTTGAGATTGCCTTTTGCAGTTCTCAATTCTATATTATTACATACCGTGGTAATTTGCTAACCAATACATTTTTTTAAAATCTTTATACTTTTCGTACATTGAATCTATTTTCTAGTATTCTACTTGATACACAGTAGCAGTGAATATTTGAAAATACGAAAGAATAGTTTTCGAGTCAAAGTATCTCAAATTTATCTTTACTGTCTCGTTTGTCTTTAGCATTAGTATAGACGCTCGTCTCGTGATTCTAGCCCAACATCACCGACACTGTTTATGGGCAAGAAACTTAATAGCCAAGGCCAGTCAGCCCAGATGTAGAAGTGGGCAGCATTTGGGTTCAAGCCTTTGAATTTCTTGTCTCGTTGCCGTCAAAAGACAATAAATGAGTGTTAATATGTATGTTAAGGTAAAAAAAGTTGGGAAAGTTTTCTTTACGTTAAAAAATGTTAAAAATAAATAACACATATCTTACAAAGAAATGGCTCACGGCAAATAAAGTTGTGATGCGAGACTCCACATAATATAGATTTGAAATAAATGAACGAAACTGAGATATGCAATCCATGAAATACAATTATAACGTGTCTTCTAATTATCAAATTAACATTGAATGGGTAACGTATATTACACGTGTTTTGACTCACTAACAAAGAATATTGTTGTTGTTGTTCAATCTAATAAAATAAATATACTTGAAGACGTAAATCACGTTCATTGATATATTTTGCTTAAATGTAATATTTAATGAGCTGCGAGTCTTTTTTAAGATGCCAATGTTAAAAACTAGGGTTTCAACAGCGTAAAATATAGTTACTTACACTTATATTTTAATGATATTCGAATGTCAAACAATTTTCTTGTGTTAAGTACATTTTGAAAATAAAACGAAACATTAAAATAAATAAATAAAAGAAGTTCTAAACTTTGATAACTTCATATATTGTATGTTCTTTTAAATCTAATCTAAATGGGTAACGTATTTTACATATATTTAAAGAATTATTATATTATTTTATCAGAGTCTTCAAATCACAAATTATCATATTTTTTTTACTTATATACTTTGTTTATTACACAATCTAATGTTGTTTATCCAAACATATATGTACTTATACTTAAGGCCGATTTATCCCTTTTATAGGCTAACAAGTGTAACGTAATTAACAAACAAACGTTTTGTATTTTTAGACAGCATTGTTAACATGTTAATGAATCAAAGACAACCTCAAATACGAAATAAAAGTTAACGTAGGTCTATATAAGGTAAAGCAACGCTTTCTGTCTTAAATCATAAAGCAGTAGTCTGTTTAGCAAGGTAAGTCAGCATTTTTAGTCGAGTTAAGGGTTAAAGATATGACCTTCTATGACATAACTCAAAACCAAATGTTTTTAGATAAGGAACAAATGGCTCAATAATATTGACTGATGTTGATAAAGATTTTGTTCCTTTCAAAGGCGAATCTTATGTCAAAAACAATTATACCCATAAAATTCGCTTACGTGAAATGTACTTGGTGACCTTTGACCCCGATTGTGACCTCATTTCTGCTTTTATTTTTGGGCAACAGGGCAAAATCTGTTCAGGGATGGTTGCCGAAGCTATTAAGCCTAGTGAGACCTTATGCCGCAAAAGTGCCCACACTTCGAAAATTTTCGGTCTAAACCACCAGTCTAAAATACAACATACAGTCAAATATCTTTACGTCGAATGTCCATAAGACGAAGTTATCTCTACGTCGAATATTTTTCAAGTCCCGATATATTTACTATTTATTTCTATGTATTTCAACCTCCATACGTCGTTATCCATTGCTCGAAATTTTTCCGTACGTCGAACCGATTTCAAGGTCCCATTACTATTGTTTGTGTGCATTCACACCTCTTTAAGACTAACCGAACCTTGATTGATGAAAATTGCAATCGAGGTAGTTTTTCACACATTCGACCCGTCAATGATCACAGTAATTGACACGCGCGATCTCAGTATTGGATATCGAGTGTTTTCTTGATTGGGTTTGATTGTTTGTAACAGATAGAGAATGTGAAGGTTGAGTGATTTATTGTTTTGAAATGAAAAGGATCGGCAAAATGCATGTGACCTACGACGTTTAATTTTTAAATCTCATTGACAACGAAAGCATGTAAAGCCAATGCCACGAATGATTTGTCCAGGAAATTGTATATGCAGAAATCATTATCACAGATGTTTTTGCTTGAGAGACGCGAAATGTAAACCTCCAACACAAAAGTCATTGTCTCATAGATCAAATAGTACATGTAAGCACATGTAAATTTGTAAATAAATGGCTTGTTTGAAAATGTTTTTGCTTTGTGAATTGAATGAATGTTTTATAGGATGTCTATAAACAAACAAAATGTAAATAAAAATAAGTATAATCTTTTATATTCGATTAATTCATCACGATAATCTAATGCGTCCGTTATTTCGCCAACAGTTTCGGTCGTACCTAAGTGTTATGATGGCCGCATGTCTTCGTCCCGAAGATCGCCTTTAATCTCTTCGTCGAACTTTCTTTACGTCGAAGTTTTTTGGTGAGTCCCCCGAAGTTCGGCATATAGATATTCAACTGTATGTGATCTTTCAAATATTAAACTATCTCGATTGGATAAAGATTATAATAACGTAGTACTAAAGCGGACCATTAACCCTTTCCTGTTTTACGAAATTTTAGACCTGTCCAAATTCAAAGGTTTTGCAGACGAAAATTTAAAGTGGGTTTAATTTGAAAAATAACCATCCTTTAGGGTAGAAAATAGTGTGGAAAAAGAAGAAATTGCTGATCAGAAGCAATTTCTTCTTTTTTCACAATGTTTTCTCAATCATAAAATCACAGGCACGTAAAAAGCAGGGATTAAACAGCAAAGGGTTGAATATGTAGGTTTTAAACCCCTTTCCTGTAACTATTGGTCCGCCATATTGTACAATACAATACAATACAATACAAAAAGCTTATTGCATGAATCAATATTACAATGTTTACAGCAAATATCAACATAAGTTAGACAAATAAGAGAAGTGAATGAATGTATTAACAGAAGAACATATAGTTAACGTGAACACATTTAACCAATTTCTACCAGAAAATGCGCAATAAAGATATTTTGCTAAATTTAAAACAACAAACTTCGATTTCTGTGTCATAAGATTTGTGATTTTATGCATAGTAGGCCAAGTATGATAGTATCGTTTTATATAATTGGTTTAAAGATCGGAATACTTTGGACAAATAAGTAAAAAGTGAAATTCGGTTTCGACCAGATTCGTATGACAGTATCGACTAATTCTGTTTTTTCATGTAGTGTTAAAGTATCGACCATTTTTCATTTCTTGGTTATGGGATGAAACTCTGAATTTTGTCTTCTTTTCTTATCATATTAGGCAACAGTTGTTAACATTCTCATTTAGGGATAAAATGTATTAACTCACCGTATATCGCCTGAAGCTGTTGTGTATGACGACAGAACTAACCCATCTGATTCGGTTGTAATACATCCCATAAACTCCAGAATCGTTATTTGGTATTCACCTTCATTTAGAAAATCGCTAATCTTAACAACATAATATTCATAGTCGTAATTATAATTGACATCTTCTACGTATTCTTGAATATGTTCACCATTCTGTTGTATTAAGATTCTGTCCCCATTTAATCTTAAATCGTTCGCGTGAATTACGATTAAATCTGTAGAGACTTTTATGACAACTAATATTGTTACATTTCCGGTGTACATACCGGATTCATAGCACCAACCGGAAGTTGATATCACCGATATGTCTAAAAGTAGGTCATAATGGATGGGTAAAATTGTTTCTGGAAGGAAGGGGCTATCCCAATAACGGCTCGGTTCTTCTGATGGCCAAATTTCGTACTGAAATGGTGTAGTAGTTATAAGAGTGGAAGGAATATGTTCAGTTGTAGCATTAGCTGTTATGTGCGGCACAGTTGTTTCTTTAGTACCACTTATGTTTTTATTTGTGGATAAAAGACTTAAGACACTTGTACTTTGATGAAGACTTTCGTTTTCACTTTTATCTTTATCGATTCCCTGATTTGAGTTATTGGCACTAATGGTTTCTTTAGATACATCAATATCACCACTTGTTTCAGTTGTCGATGTATCATTAGTCGATAACGTGTTATTTGATTCATTTTCAACTGCATTAGAATTGATTCCATTTGTCGATATACTTACGTTGCCTGTTATATTAATTGTACTTGTTTCATGAATATCACCTTTAGGAGTAACGGTTTGAAATTCTTGCTGATCAGAACCATGCGTTTTGGTTTTGTTTTCATGTAAACTAGTATCATATATGACAGATTCACCTTTCACTGTTTGATTAGGTCGCTGTTTATCTTTGTCATCATTATCCGTTCTTGAATTAGCTGATTCCTCATCACTTGAAATAACAATTGCACAATCTTTTTTCGCCTTCTGGTCCTTTTCCATATCACTTTTGCCCTTTTGTTTTGATGAATCGTCACTAGCATTTACGACTGTTACATTATAATGTTGTTTAAGTAATATACTGTTAACATGGTGATCATAAGATGTGTAATGGGCTACGAGGGCAAATATTGAAACGAAAAGTAATAAAGAAATTAAGGCGACACTCAAGACGATGATTCCCATGTTGTCTTTTACCGTGATTCTGGGATCTGAAACAAAAAAAAATAATTGAGCCTGTGCGTGACATTTCCAACAATTTGACATGTGCATGAACGGGAAAACATTAACCAATATGGACTGCCATGTAGTATATAAAGAAGTTTTCCTGGCTTTCTAAAGAATCTTTTGGACATTGTCTACCTACAAAGCGCGTTGTAAAGACTCTAGTCAGACTACGCAGATGCACAGACTGGCCAGAGTCTTTGCTTGAAATTGTTGGAAATGCCACACACAGGCTTACTTGCCATTTATCCTTCCCCTATTGTTCGCGACACATTGCTGCTGTTCACATAGCTTTTGCAGACAATATAGACAAAGTTCATCCCGTCCTGATTTAAAGTCTGATCTTGATCTACACTACCTGTTTTCTACTTATAGCGCGGTTTTATTGACCCGAATCTGACCCCTGTTATTTAGATAAAAAAAATCTGATTATTCCTACTCAGCTTTGCACGTGCTTTCAGGGGATTGAAAAACAAACGGTATTAAATATAATATATATTTTTTAACAGTTTAATTGATAAAATATGTCGGTAATTTTTATTTAAGCAATTTCTTCCACAGAGGTCAAATCCGGATCAAATAAACCAGGGTATTTTTTGTTGGAAAAAAGTTGAGCCAAATGTGAACTTTGCTTTAAGCCTTCTTGTGCTGATTACGACATGTTGACAGATAGAATAGACTTATATTACAGCTAGTAACACCGTTAAATTGACAATCACCTCAATCAAAACCATTCTAAATCGCTCACTCAGCGCTTCATTCATTCATTCATTCATTCATTCATTCATTAAAAAATCACTTAAAATATGAGATCAACAATTTCATTAAATCAATGTATAACTATAAAAACGCGATTTCACATTAATTATACATGTCTGATTCTTGGAGAAATGGGAAGCTAATTATAGAATTTGTATGGTGATTATGTAAGTGTGCATGATTGATTGGCATAGGGCATCCTATATACACCACTATATATGGTGTATTTAGAATTTTCTGCGAGAGTATGCATATTCGTAACTAGGTCTTTAAAATTTATACGCAGTCAGAAGGCGACCACCAAAGGATATAGAGGATAAAGGCGAAATGTGGACTAATACAATTAATTAATGTCCTCCACCCATACCCCCTACCCCTTTGTTATGATTTGAGTGTTAGTGAATGATCATAACATCGTTAAAACCGCGTGAATATTTCAAGCTGTAGTAACGATGCTTTGATAATTCATCAGCAATGTTTTTCGATGGAGAATTTTATTTGCGTAATGTGCGTAAAAATAAGTTCGCCCTTGCAGAGACTGCATGTCTATAGCATCGTATTAAGCGCACAGGGAAGACTCTAATTCGCACAGTCTGATCAAAGTCTTTGCTAATGAAAATTTGTTAAAATGTCACTCATGCTCATTTGATAAATTATTAAAATCTCTTTTCATTACCAAGGTATGAAAAATAAACTAAGTATTCTGTACTAATTCGTGAAGGCGTTTTATACAATGTTGTGGCCAGCCCTTTCGCTTTGCTACCGCCACGTAGCCTAGTTTCATAAAGCCAAGAAGATTTAAACGGGTTGGGGCATTTTTGTATAACTTACTTTGTCCGCTTACTAATATCCAAAATATGGCCAGTAAGAAACATCGCGAAATTTACACGATGAATGATTTTTGGAATGGTTTTAGAACGAAATTGAATGAGTTTGTTGAGCGAGTTCTAATGGAAATAAAAGTGATTTAATCCAATATCCCTAATTTTGTTCAGGATTAACCAAATTCGCGATATTTATTGCCCCCTTTAATAAGATATAAGTAATTTTCTGTTTGTGTGTCTTCGTTGACCAATCAAACAGAATAAAATCCACACGAGCCAACAAAATCGTATAATAATTTGATCGATTTGATTTAAGGTTCATGTAAAGAGTTTTTGAACAAAATAAAATGCTGTTTCTATTTACAAAAAGACAGTTTGCCCAGCTGAACAATATCTCAAATTGAAGCTGTAGATGAGCACAAGCATTTGCACAACATAAGAGGCCCCATCTCAGAACAGAATAGCCAAACCATTATGGAAAAGGAATATTTTGTTCAGAACCAACAACTTCATTACGGCGTGGATAAAATTTGCCTTAATTTGATCAGAATGTAGACAAATGTTCCTACTAGGTACTACTACAACCTTAGATATAAAACTCAGTCTCAAAGAGCTCTTTTAAAACAATCAATTTCCATTTATCTTGTCAGCATACATGTCAAGCCGTTTTAGTCTCTTTTTGAAATAGATGTTAGGTAAGGTGCAACATCACACCATAATTTTGAGAAATATTTTCTGCGATTTATTTCAAATTATAGTTTTTTGACTTCAATGAACTATAATAACTTATTATATATTTATCATTTTGTGAAATAGAAACTGATATATTGCTAAAGAACCTAACAGGTATATACACTATTAATGTCCATTTATGTTGTGATAACACACCATACCTTTCATATAATTATTTTCACGTTTACAAAATTAGAATGACATATATGATATATGTGTTTATAAAATAAGTCAAAATTAATTGCTTACATAACTACGTTTTAGGCTCGAGTTTTATACCAACGTTTGTAGTAGTACCTTGGTAGTACTTTAGACCGTACTTTCATAAAATATGAGCCAATTTTATCCAACAGTCACGCAGTTGCTTGTTCTGCACAAAATGACCCTTTTTCAAGATGTTTTGGCTATATCGCTATAGCTATGTCAATCTTAGGTTGCTTAACTGTTTGTGCTCATAAATAGCTTCAAGTTGATATATAATATGCCTTGACATACTACCTTTTCTTGGCAAATGAAGTGCCCAAAAAATTAGGTTTCAAACACGTTACATGAACCTTAAATGATGATCGATTTGAACCATTTCGAAATGTTTTCTTTTAACGTTTCTATCGGTTTTTTAATATGAATAAATTTGATCGCTGTGAGTGTCAATTTCTCGATGTTTTTAACTGTTTTCAACCGAAACAGAATTCGACTTTCCATGCGGATGTCACTACTTTTTGTCGAGTCCATATGAGAGTAAAAGTGCCATCAAGAAAGATAACACCGACATGTGCCCAAACTTTGCTTCGAGATTTATGTCCCTTTGCTGAAAATGCACAACCCTATGATTGACATTTCGAATAAATGCCGAATTAATATTATATTTAGCATTACCTTTTTTCAAATGTAGTGATGTTTGCATCGAGTATCGACGAAAATGTTTGGAAATTATAGGAGCAAACAACGGGTTCAAAAGTTATTGATTTGATTGGCCAATCTATTATTTTGGTTGAGCGTGATAATTGATTGATTGAGTGGAGTTTAACGCCACTTTCAACATTCTTAAAGTTATATCGCGGCGGCTGGAGCACCTAACAACGGATTCTACCCTCCAGCTACTATCTCACATAGGTCTACTATTATCAACCCATTGTTGAACGTTGTGAACAAAGCTTAAAATCAAGTCATACATGCGTGAATCAAATATAGTAAACTTTGTGTTAATCGACCAAATACGGGACAATCAAAAGGCGGTCGTTAAAGAAAAAGGTTGCTTTTTACTCGTTTTGTTTATAAATAAAACATAGTATTTTGATTGAATAAGTATGCTTATGCGAAATTCTTCATTAACACTATGTTGTTAAAATTCAAAAGAATAGTCTCGATGAGACGATTCTAATTTAATTTAACGACATAGAATTAATTTACAATAGTTTAGACCAATACGATCTACTTTTTAAACTATACTAGGATGAAAAAGAAATGCCGGGTAACCTGATATGATTGATTAAGGATAAATTGTATTATTGGATTATTATATTTATTTTTTTATGAAATGTCACCTAATTATGTGAAAAAATAACCCTTTTAACGATGACGCTTTTTGTTTTGCGAAACTTGGCCGGTCATATCAGTATCTTGTGTGACCGCCCTGATTCGTCTATGTGGCCTGTTTTATGTATCCCGGCGTTTCTTTTTTATTCCTAGTGTATTTTGTATAACAAAGGGGGAATTTGAGAATGGTCGCTCAAAAAAATGGCCGAATAATAGAAAAAGACGTGGTCGCGTGAGCAAGAGTGACTGTACATTTATCAGCCTTGATATATAAGCTTAAACGGAATTAATAGATAGGGTACATGTATTCCTTTTTCAGAGAAAGTCATTTTTAGTTTATTTCCTGTCATTTACTAGAGGCATACGCTGGTAACGTAATCGTTGAGCCTTGTTGAGTTCCTCTTCCGTCTGCTCTCTTACGTAATCCATTTTTGATTTTCTTGTTTTCCTTCTTTAACACGCAATGTGTAAAGTTTGAGTTTAAATCTATCTTTATTTTTTTCCTGTGTTGCATTTCTGATAATAATACAAAAAAAAAAAAAAAAAAAAAAAAAAAAACAGAGATCCCCTGTTGAAATAATCTTTTTTCATGTAAGATGAATTTATCTTTCATTTCGTGAACAACAAAATGTTTTTGTTGTTCACTAAATGGAAGATAAATTGATATCACAAGGAACCTGATAATCCTCTTTTTTTTTTTAAAAAAAAATAACCTACCTTTAACTAGAGACATACGTTGGTAACGTAATCGTAGAGCTTCGTTGAGCTCCTCCTCGGTCTGCTCTCTTCCGTCCTCCATTTTTTTCTTGTTTTCCTTCCTTAGCACGCAATGTGTAAAGTTTAATTGTAAATTTATATTTATTTTTGCCCGTGCTGCATTTCGGATGACAGAACATTAAAAAAGGGAGTAAAAAACACCCCCAGAGATCTTCTGCTAAAGGAAACGTTTTCGAATAAGATGAATTTATCTTTCATTTTGTGAACAACAAAATGATATTGTTGTTCACTCAATGAAAGATAAATTGATATCACAAGGAACCTGATAATCCTCTCTTTTTTAAAACACCTACCTTTAACTAGAGACATGCGCTGGTAACGTAATCGTAGCGCTTCGTTGAGTTCTTCCTCGGTTTGCTCTCTTCCGTCCTCCATTTTTTCTTGTTTTTCTTCTGTAAAGCGCGGTTTTATTGACCCGAATTCGACCCCTGCAATTAGGATGATTAAAAGTCTGATAATTCCTACTCGGCCTTGCACGTGCTTTCATAGGAATGAATAACAAAGAGTATTAAATGTAATATATATATTTTGTTAATTTATAAAATATGTGCGTAGTCGCTTTTTAAGCATTTTTCCATAGAGGTCAAATTCGGGTCAAATAAACAGAGGTATACAATCTAGCATGCTATGTTTAAAATGTTAGTGTAAAATTATATTTGTTATTTTCATGTGCTGAATTACGGAGGACAAAATATTTTAACCATATATGTCCTGTTTGATGTTTAATGACTCTTAATAAATATACAAGGCGGCAAGTTTTCACAAGATACGCTCGTTATACGTGCGCAATTAAGAAAAGCAACGAAGGGAATCAGCTCAAAATTTAATCTAGGTAAAGTAACGATTCCTTTACATTGTACTCCGTAATTTCAAGAGGAACATAACTTCAAAGTTTGAAGTCAAGCAGAGATGCGGTGACAGATTTATGCTCCAGAGAAAGAAGTCGACGTCGCCCTCCCTCCCGGACGCCGACCACAAGACCACAGGGGTAATCACATGGGAAGCTATAGATAGAGGGGGTTGAATTCATTTTCAATAAAAACATTTGCACAAATCCTTTAGAGACGTCGAGACGATTAAAATAAGTACCCACAACATATTTTTTCTAATGGGAAATAAAGATTCTAGAATTGAGATACCCCCTAGTCAATCGGGAACCCTCGGCGATTATACGGTATAGACCTCGGGAATAATACGGGCGCAGCCATGAAATCGCGTCTTTCGCACGTGGGTTTATAAGACGTTACAAACATCAACGATCCCGCTATGGACGACGTTGCATAAAACAAAATCAAAATCGAGATAATTAAAGTGAGCATCATTTAATTTAAATTCCCAAAAGATCTCCTAAGACGATCGGAAATAATTAACAAAATGTACTTTTCTTCAGGCGTATTAACCGAAGAACCACCAGGAGCCGAATAACCTAAAAATGACCCAAAATTTCTTCACTTGTAAACGTCCGAGGTATCTTCAAGTTTACGGAAAAGTCCGAACGATGTTCCAAATGACCCCCTTATTTGTGTTCCTCTGATCATATTATATCACCCGTTAGGCGGGCGAAACAAAGATATCATTTAGAAACGTGAGCGAACGCAAATCATACCACACACTGTACATTCTTTAGATTTTCTGATTCCAAATTGATCAATCTACCTTCTAACTATAATTAAAATCATAGCGAAATTGGCAAGATGAATGATTTTGGAATGATTTTGGAAAGAAATTGAACGAGTTTGTGGAGTGATATGAGTTAAGATTGAAATTAAAGGGAGTTTATCAAATATCGCTAATTTTGTTCAACCTGAAGAAAATTAACTATATTTATTACCTCAGTTTAATTAATTAGACGTACTTTTCCGTTTGTTTGGCATCGTGGACCAACAAACCACTTTGAAATCCACAAGAGCAAATGAAATAGTTAATAAAATTAACGAAATGAAATAATTTGATCGATTTGAATGTTAAACTATTAATCATTTTGATCGATTTCGAAATGATTTCTAGTTATTTCGGAGTGTTTTTGATCGATTTGAGTAAGTGTTAGGAATGAATGAATGGAGTGAATGATTAAGAATGATTTGATCGGAATGAGCGTCAATTTCAAGACTTTTCTTAACTGTAGTATACAATATTTTTTATGTCCTATTTCTTTTCTATTGTTATCAATGTACAGTTAAAAAACAGCGTGAAAATGACACTCATTCCGATCCAAACCATTCTAAATCTCAATCATCGCTCCAATCATTCATTCCAAACACTCATTCAAATCGACCAAAAACGCTCCTAAATCATTAGAAACTATTTCGAAATCATTCAGATCGACCAACGTTTAATTCAACTCGACACCAAAGCGCAGTTGCTTAGGCATAAGACTTCCAATCTGGAAGTCGTGGGTTCGATCCCCGGTGGCGGCAAATATCCTTTCCGACGTTTGTCTTTCACCAATGGGTAGATAATCGTAAACCTATGTGAAATAGCAGCTGGAGGCTAGGAAAGGATGTAATGGTAGTACTGGCGTGAGAAATACCAGGAATCCATTGTTAGGTGCTCCAGCAGCCGCGATATAACTGAAATAATGTTGAAAGCGGCGTAAAACCCCATACAATCAATCATACAATTAATTCAACTCGATCAAAATAGCCTACTATATTATTGGCTGGTGTGGATTTTAGAGTGTCTGATTGGTCCACAAGGACTCACAAACAGAAAATTAAGTATATTTTATTTTATTTATCTTATTCAAGGAGGTAATGAATAAAGCTAATCTTTGCCACCTTTAACAAAATTAGCGATATTGGATAACCTTCCCTTTCATTTAATCAAAAACTCGCTCCACAGACTCATTCAATTTCATTCAGAAATCATTCCAAAATCATTCATCATGTCAAATTCACGATGTTGTTAATTGTGGCTTCTCATAAAATGTATCTCCTTACTATATAATTATTATGTGACTTTCTATTGCAAACAGATGGATTGATAAAAAGAAGTTTATCGCCGCTTTCATCATTATTTCAGCTATATCGCGGCGGCTGGAGCACCTGACAATGAATTCCTGGTATTTCTCTCACCGTACCGGATCGTATTCTTTGCTAGCTTCCAGCTGCTATCTGTCATAGGTTTCAGATTATAAACCCATTGGTGAGATACAAATAGTCGGAAAGAAAGAGTGCCGCCGTCGGGGATCGAATCCGGGACCTCTAGATTGACAGTCCGACGCGCTTCCATCTGCGCTATGACGGCGGCTTTATCGGAAAAAGATTTATTGTTTTAAATTAAGTTAAAGAATGAGAGGTAAACATGGAGAATAAGAAAAGAAAAAAAAGGAAAAAAATAGGAAGAAACAGACACCAAAATGATGTCCGTCTTAGTGGCCTAGCAGTAAAGGTTATGGTTCTCTCTCTCTCCTTCTCCCCCTTCTCTCTCTCTCCCCCCCTCTCTCTCCCTATCTCCTCCCTCTCTCTCTCTCACTCTCACACACACACTCTCTCTCTTTCCCTCTCTATCTCTCACTCTCTCCACCTCTCCCCGTCGAATTGGTTTGTTCTTGGACAAAATAATTATTTGTTACCCATCTGTATAATTGGGTACATAAAACAGGGAGCTTAAAAGATTCCATCTTTCTCAAGAACTTGAAGCATCTGGATTGGGTGGTTGAGATCGACTATATAAGCTTAGGCCTTCGTCGCAATAGAAATCAGTTCAATTGATACAAGCTTAACTGAAATGGGGAAGAAAGATAGAACCCGTTGACGAAAGAAAAAGAAGTAAGGAAGATTATAGTAACGAAAGTAAAAAGACAGAAAAAATAAGAAAGAAAGAAAGAAAGAAAGAAAGAAAGAAAGAAAGAAAGAAAGAAAGAAAGAAAGAAAGAAAGAAAGAAAGAAAGAAAGAAAGAAAGAAAGAAAGAAAGAAAGAAAGAAAGAAAGAAAGAAAGAAAGAAAGACGGGAGCAAACAAACAAACAAAGAAATAAAGAAAGAGAAGGAAAGAAAGAAAGAAAACAAGAAAGAAAACAAGAAAGAAAGAAAGAAAACAAGAAAGAAAGAAAACAAGAAAGAAAACAAGAAAACAAGAAAGAAAGAAAGAAAACAAGAAAGAAAACAAAAATAATAGAAGATATATAACAAAAGATAAAGAACTATTCACTTACTTGCATATATATTAACCACAGGACCAATGTATTCGTTGCTAAATGATAAATAGATCTATTAGATCTATTAAGATCATTGTTGGGCTTTCGCTCTTAATTAACGCTAATAATTAACCCTTTACACTCATACTGTTTCGGACACTAGAGTAACGAGAACGCGAAGTAACAGCTATGTAATTTGAAAACCACAGGACTACAGCTTCTGTCAAGCTGTAGTCACATTGTTTCAGAATTAAACATACATTTGGTTGTATTGAATTTGAATTAAGTGTAGTCTTACACAATTGAGTTCTGTGATTGACAAAATAAAACCACAACAAAAACCACAACAACAACAACAAAAACCTAACCATCATTTGCAACATTGTCCAAAATTAATCATTTACTTTCTTGCAAGAGTCTAATAAGTGCACTGTAATAAGAATATGGAGGTATTTATAGAAAACTTAAATCACATTCGGCATTCAGATCTTTTGATTCAAATCTCCATAGAAATAATAATAATTTTACTCTGAAATTTTCAGTTAATCGTATTCATTTTTCAATAAAAGATTAATAAATTCATAGCATGAACAAGATCTTTGTTGGGCTTTCTCTCTTATATAACGCTAAACAACGCTTATTCTTTTTTTTAAAAAAAGAAAAAATACATATGAAGTGTTTCTGACACTATATGTACGAGGACTAAAATTTGAACTTCAAGAATTTTCAGGCTATGGAGGGCAACTCTGAAGAAATTTAAGAAAATACGGGTTAAAAAAACGCACAGAATAGCATTGACGTACAATAAATGAATAAAAGGAAAAAGGAATACGAATGTTTTCAGGTAATAATTGATTTTGGTAGCTTCTAATTAAGCATTGCTACTTATAACAATTATGCACCGTACAGTTTATTATACGGCGCAATAGCATTGTATTATCGAATGTATTTGTAACCGTACCCGTAAATGCATATAGAATTATATATCATTATCCAGGGCCTTTTTCGAAGATACATTACATCGAGAATAAAAGATACTGAAATAAAAAACGATTCGAAAGCATTCAAAGCGACCCCATGTTCATTCATATCAATTAAAACATAACATAATTATATCATCTAGTGTGGGTTTTGAAGAGTCTGATTAGTCAGAGAAGACCCACACAGGGTACTTTTCGTATATTTTATTAAAGGGCGATAATCGCTAATTACGTCTTATTTGTTGGTTGCCTGTCCTACTCAACCCCAAGGTCATACGGGAACGCGGCTTCGCCTTGAATTTCTCATCCGAATGACTAGAGAGGAGGAGGACAGAATTACGGACTCCTGTCGTTGGAGTAAAATGCTTTACCACTAAATAGAGAATAACACGTTAGTGTCTAAAAATAACAATGTTATCTGGTCGAGGTTGGGGGAATTTATCAAGACGAGGTTCTGCCGAGTCATGATAATTTCTCACAGCCGAGACCAGATAACATTGATAGTTTAAGCCACTAACGTGTTATTCTATTTATCATGCAATCAATTTCAGCCCTAAATTATTATAAACCCTTAAAAATCAAAGAATTTCAGGTGAAAGTGTATGCAAATTGTTTCTAAAAATAGACTGACTGATATCATGATATGTTATCAGGCAGGTGTTATCAGGGTAATACAGGCTTCATTGCATGATAAAATAAATCTTCTCCGTAGCCGGACAGCCTTCGACTAATCCGAATAACATCAGTTCAGAATCGTTTAGACACATTACACATTTCAGGTCATCGTTTTGGATCAAATGGATATGAAAATATTACTTATCCAATGAATAGGTAATGCAGAAATCGTGTTTATTGTTGAGTTGAGTATTTTGAAATTTGCTGACTTTCGAGACGGAACTTATCAATACCGCAGCGTCATTTTGACGTCGTTACCGTGCGCCGGTACCAAATGACTACATGTTTTAGAATGGTTGCTACAGGTGACTAACTATTTAGATTTCATCCAAATTTACACGACAAAAAGAATAATGCCTCAATTTAATAACAATGTAGTTTTCTCTTCAAAGTCTGTGAAATCAAAATTTCTGCAACGGTAATGTACGTAATTTTTGATTCACCCTCGTATAAGGCACACTATCACTCGGTTATCATGTGATACCATAATGGCAGGTCTGTGATTCTTTTGCGGCATCTTCGGCGTACGTTTGTCCGACCGTACAGTTTTTATATTTGTTCATTTTTTGCTTCAAGAAAAAAATGTTAAACCGTGCGGTGACCGTCCTACACAAGGCCAATTCTTTCCGCCTTATTGACAGTTAATTACATCGTGAAATTGACATTCACCTCAATCAAAACCATTCTGAATTGCTCACTCGGCGCTCCAATCATTCATTCCAAACACTCACTCAAACAATTCAAAAACGCTCAATCCTGAACAAAATTTGCGATAAAGGATTACCTCCCATGAAACTCACTCAAAACTCGCTCCTCACACTCATTCAATTTCATTCCTATTTCATTCTAAAATCATTCACCTTGTCAATTTCACGATGTTGTTAACTGTACTAAGATTTGTGCCTCAGATACTCTGGTCGGTAAACTATAATCTATACTCAGCAAAAATGAAAACTTGATACGTTTGAAATTGTAGTATTTTTTATCTACTGTGTAAAGGAACATTTTATTTTATGTTATAGCAAATAGGAAGCAAGTGACTGTATGATATCATTAAAATTGAATGATCACGTGCATTACGCTACCGTGTAGATTAAAAAATAAAAAAAATACCAAAAACGAAAAAAACGAAAACATCTTTTGCACGTGAATCCAATAAACATTGGCGTCATTTTGTAGAATATTACCTAAACTAAAGACACACTCTTTCAGTAAAGAGAAAATACAAATTGAACTTTCGGCCTTTTCACTATAAAGTTGAAACGCCGAGACTTTCAAATGGGCAACGCCAAGAGGCCAATGGACGGCATTCGGCTGGTCAGTCTGTGACCGATGTTTCCAGAGCAAATTGCTCACCGCAAACAATAATAAGTTTGAGGACTCGTGTACACCAAACCGGGAGAGTTGCAGACCATCTGAAACCCGGGGCGGCTAAGTGACCTCTCGTCGGGACGATCAAGAAATAAGTCTACGACATCTCCGAAACAGTCCAAATGGTAAGAAACCGTTTACGCGCATCTGGACTTAGTTTTCCAAGACCAAAAAATGGACCGATTCTTACATATTGTCATAGGCGAAACGGGTTAGCATGGGTCACGCAGCACCTACGGTTCACTCAAAGACAATGGAACTAAATTGTCTTTATTGACGAATCAGGATTCACATTGCAATTTGCTGACAGCAGGGTACGTATGTACCGCAGACAAAGGGAACGCCATGCTCAGGCATTTGTCAGAGAGGTTGACAGATTTTGCGGTGGGAGCCTTATGGTATGGGATGTGTTTTGTGCCCATGGACATTCTTACCTTGTCGTTGTTCAAGTAATTGACATTCACGTCAATAAAAACCATTCGGAATCGCTCACTCAAAATAAAATTGGATAGAGAAGAATCGCAATTTCACTGATATAATTCAAATTGTAACCGTCTAATTGGTTCTTCAAGAAATGGGAAGTTATCTGTAGAATCTATTTGCATATTTTATTAAAGGGAGGTAATCATAATCGCTATTTTTGTTCATCCTGAACAAAATTTGCGATAAAGGATTAGCTCCCATGAAACTCACTCAAAACTCGCTCCTCACACTCATTCAATCTCATTCCTATTTCATTCCAAAATCATTCACCTTGTCAATTTCACGATGTTGTAAACTGTATCATGCAATGTCGCCACTGTATTTTTTTTAAGAATTACATTTTTGCAAGGAAGCAAATTCATTGAAGTTCCCATTTAGTCACAGTGCGAATACGTCTGGAATCGTTTAAAAAGGTTACCTACTTTGAACGTTAGTTTATTGTTAGTACGGGCCCTATTCACTTAATCACTTTCTTTGTTTAACATTAATATAAAGCATAATTAAAGAAAGCGTAGCTATTCCCGCGTTAATTTGTGTGACATCTTTAATTTACCCAGCAACATCGGTATAAACAAAAATGCCAGTGCAATGCATAAAGTAATTTCTCCGGCACATTATTGGTTTTGTAGCTCGTTTTAATGCGTTCCCATGAATTATTTGATATCTGTTTGAAAAAATAATATAGTCTTTCCTTTTATGCGATCATAGCGTCAATTCGGGTTCTTTCGGGCGTTAGCATTTGCAGAGACCCTCAAAATACTTTAACACACTTTTTCTTCGCATGCGAACGTTAAACTATTCTTCGCGTCTCTGCAAATGGCAACGCCCTCAAGAACGTCAATTAACCCTACAGAATAATAAGCTGGAACATTACAACACCTAAAAAATGTGACAAATCACACGAAAGGGGACCACCTGGGAAGTGCGTTAGCTGCACAGGCTGACTATGATAGAAACTTTTTTAAACTTGGCTATGTTTTAAATCTAGAATGATCAGTTTACCTTCCGATGAAGGAAAATTGAAATGCGAAGACCGTTTGGCCTCTGCTCGACCAACTTCTTCGGGCTTGTCAGATGGCCTGTTTCGTTTGACGAGCTTTGAATTACTATGATCTAGTCGCACTAAAGTATCGGACATGATGCATGAAGAGAAAATCCTATCTAAATCATCCACACAATGCAACATTACCCGCACAGGCTCCATACTGCTCTCACAGTAAATAATAAAGACGGACGTTAATTAACGTATATCCGACGATTTACAATTATTTACACAATACAGCTCATAATATTAGACTATCGATGGTCTGCGTGTGCACAAGGTACAGTTAAAAACATAGCGAAATAGACACACCCATTCCGATCAAAATCATTCTGAACCATTCACTCAGCGCTCCATTCATTCATTACAAACATTCACTCAAATCGATCAAAAATGCTCCGAAATCATTGGAAAAAATTTAAACTTCGTTCAAGACTTTCAACAATAAATTTAAATTGATTTATTTATTCTACGATTTTATTAGCTGGTATGGACTTTCAAGTGTCTGATTGGTCCACGAAGACGTACAAACAGAAAAGTACGTATATTTTATTAAAGCGGTGTAATTAATTCAATTTCACGATGTCTTTACACTGTACATGTACCGAAACTCAAGGGACAGAAAAGCTAGTTTTTGACGTCCCTATGGTAAGTTATCAAACAGGAAAATTAGTAAATCTATGGAGAAAATAAAGAATAAGTAGACAAATGTTAAAAAGATAGATACATTAATTAACTAATAATAGATTAATGAATACATGTAACTTCAGCTGAGCACGTGTTTTTCAAGGCTTTTTCATGAACAGGTCCCCAGGAGAACCAGTATGTTATAACTTATACTTGAAGTTTCTTTATTTTTTTTCAAAAAAAAAAAAAAATAAAAAAAAATGAGAAAATAATCCAAACCGACATAATTTATGCGTTTATCAAATGTTATAGAGGATAATCGATTGTTTCAGTGTAAGATCGATTTATATTTCATTGAGTGAACAACAAAAGCTATATTTTCACGAGTGGCAGAGCCACGAGTGAAAATATAGCTTTTGTTGTTCACGAAATGAAATATCAATCGATCTTACACGGAAAACAAACGGTTATTCTATTTCTTAAATGCAAAAATGAGACAAAATGTGAAATTTCTATGACATATTTTCATAAAGCGCGTCATTTTGCACGTGATTGCTATGCAACGTTCATTGTGACGTCACTTATTTCGCCCCGCATAGATGACGTCAGATAGGATGAAATGCACAAAAGCAGGGTATAAGTTTTTGATAATTTCACTGCTTTTGCGGTGAGATTATCAAGTAATTATCTTCCGTTATTTCTCGATAAACCACCGAAAAGCATTAAAGAAATCTCGATAATCGGCCGAAAAGTAGTGAAGGAAATGATTAATGAATTATGCTACGTCATTAGAAGGAAAGGTTTTAAACCGATTCAAACATTCATGCAAATCAAACTCGAGGTAGGCGACTTTACAATTTGCAGCCTAAATGATGTAATTCATATTCCGTTTAGTACCTGAGGACACCATTTTTTGCAGTTTAAACATTCTCTGAAAAGTCACGGCCACAAATCATTCGGAACACCACTCGGCCAATCTCACGATCAACCTCGGATGTACATGTACATAGACGGACTATTTTTTAAAAAATTACGGGAAAACCTTGGAAAAACTCGATGACGTCAGTTCAAATGGTCTTAACTCTCGAAAATTTGAGTGGGAACATTCGACGTCGCAAACGCTACCCTTTCAAGTGAAACGATCGTGTCCTTAGATAAATAACTTTATATTCTTAAATAACGTCTGAAAAATCTTAATTTTTGAGAATGATTCGTCATTCTGAAAAAATAAGATTATTCAGCCGTTTATTACTGTAAAAATATAAATCTAAAGATATTTCCGCGCTAGTTTTTCTTACACTGTTTCCGCCTAACAAAATGCACAATTTTGTTACATACCCATCCGCCTTACATACATCCGAGGTCTGTTGAAGTTTACGGAAATGGCCGAGTGATGCTCCGAATGGGCCATAAATACCACTCATTAATTGCAAAGTCACAAAGAGCTTGGAAAAGTAGAAATTTTGTGCAGTTAAAAACATCGTGAAACTGACACTCATTCCTATCAAAATCATTTTTAATCATTCACTCAGCGCTCCATTCATTCATTCCAACTACTCACTCAATTCGATCAAAAACGCCCCGAAATCATTGGAAAAACATTTAAAAATCGTTCAAGACTTTCAACAATAAATTCAGATCAGTCTATTTATTTTACGATTTTATAAGCTGGCATGGACTTTAAAGGGTCTGATTGGCCCACAGGGAAGTACAAACAGAAAAGCACGCTGACTTTATTAAAGGGAGGTAATAAGTATTGCTTATTGTGTTCATCTTGAACAAAATAAGCAATATTGGATTGCCTCCCTTTAATTTCGTTCAAAACTCGCTCTATACACTCATTCAATTTTATTAGGAAATCATTCCAAAATTATTCACCTTGTCAATTTCACGACGTTATTAACTGTAGAGGAACTACTTTATGTAAACTTCTATATGTCGTTTTGTTCTGACTAAAATATGCGTACTTGAAATACCTATTTTAAATCAAAGTGCTGTCAGCACTGTAAATCGTACATCATTGAGAGGCTGGGATAGTGCAATAGTTCGCCAATCAAAAGGGCTCAAATTTGGACAATAAAAGTTGGTAAAATCTTTAAATTTGTGAGTTTTTTGTCTTAACACTCCATCTTTTCGAGGACATCGCCAGCTCATCCAACCTCGTGGGTCCGATTTTGAAAGTTTGCTGATTCGATAGCCCTCTGCTAGTCTAAATTATTTCTTAGCAGATTTTTACGTTGTTATAATGAGCACGCGCCAAGCTAAAAGCTTGTCTGTTAATATTATTCCTCTCTCTATAGAGTTTAAAAGCCTGTTTAGCAACAAACATTTTTCATTAAACTATTTACAATTTTGATTACCAACATGTTTGTATTTCAAGCATTGGGTTTTCCCAAATACTGTAAATGCATTTTCCCTCAAGAAACACGTGAAATCGCCAACTATGCTATTTATATCTTTGGTTTCTGACAAATCGATTAAATCTAGCAGCACTCTATGATTATTCATGAGTTGTTCTAAAATTTGTTGTTGAATAATTTTTCTTCATACTCAAATTTGAATTTAATGAAAATAGGATTGGAGCGTGATCAGAGTGCTCATTGAAATAAAATATTTCAAAATTACAAAATTATTTCTACTTGTTAACACATGCGAAAAAAAAGTAAACTTCCCACGCTCCCTGTTTGAGTGCAGACGACTATTGACTAATGATAAACAAGTTAATTGACACATTTCGAGCAGACGATGTCCATTTGCATCTATACCACGTGGTCTGAATTTACGCGTGGGTTTTGACCGAGTCATAATCATTACAGAATTTGATTGGTTGTCAGCCCTACAACTGGTAAATGACCGTTCGAGAAAGTTCAGAGCAGTAATATTGTAAGTGCTACAAATTAATTATACAGTTAACCTATTGTACGTTTCAACTCCTTTACTCAACCGAAAATCTTGTTATAAACACTGAAAACACTAACTGGTAATTACTAAAAGCGAAAATAACATCAAATTTTGTATTAGCCTCTTCTCTATTTGTCGAAAAGTAAATAAGGTATAAACGAAGTTTGTAGATTGTGACTGAAAAGGCCGTTTCTTCGGTGTTTGAAAACACATAATTTGGTTTGAACACATTGCTCAGAAGATAATGGTAAAAATGTAGTGGGTCAAACAGACTGGATTTCTGGAAAACGGTAGATATAAATGTACTGCTTCGCAGTACGATTTAAAAATCGGTAATTACTTTTGGGGAGTTAATCTAATTTAAAATCTGCTGAAAGTATTTTGTTCAGATCTACATGTTCCTGTGTAATCGTCAATTTCTTTTGAAGTGAGTAGGCCTACACGTACATTTCTTTTGGTAAATTCACCAAAATAGGACAAGGGGATCTTAGATATGCCGATAATACTCAAACATTCTAATTGTTTGAAAACTACTGGGCCTGATGTAAGTAGAAGTGATTGGTTAGACATCGTAAAATCTGGTAGCACATTGACAAAGAGGATTTCATTCAAATTAAGCTGACACAAAGCATGCACTCTCTTACAAAGGTTTCTAGTAAGAGACAGAATAAGAATGACAATCACATACATGTAAAGAAATATTGTCATCCTTATACGTGCAAAGTGCTAAATATATAGTATTACCCACCCAGATTTTTTAGGACTGCGAAAAAATACTACACTCGGTTTCATCCTCTTACCCCAGTATAGGTTTGTCTATTTTTCTATGTCAATGGAGTTGCTGTTTTATTATATAGCATTTAATGCAATCAATTGATACGAAATATATATACTAGTAAATATATAATCCATCTAAGAAGTTGAATTAAACAAGAGGGTCACTGGCACTTAAGAGCTCACCTGATGTACGAGGGTGGATAAAAAAAATACGTGGACTTTTACTATAACTTTGGAATTTCCC
Source organism: Fragum whitleyi (assembly GCA_948146395.1). Taxonomy (NCBI): domain Eukaryota; kingdom Metazoa; phylum Mollusca; class Bivalvia; order Cardiida; family Cardiidae; genus Fragum; species Fragum whitleyi. Next base: position 8,289,303 of record OX411560.1, read on the forward strand.
GACGGAATTAAATGAAATTTTGTACACGTCTCAAACCATTTAATGTTGACACAATCCTAAATTTACAAGAGTCTGCAATGACTATTGTATTGAAAATCCAACGTTTGATATTCCTGGGTAGGTGCCACCGGCGCAACCCATTCGTAACTTCCTATTGTTACTACCCGTAATTGTTCCCTCAATTTGGACCAAACCCTTCCAAACTTCGCCTTTTCACGTGTTTGCGTAATCTGTAAGGATTCTTAAAATCTAAGCATAATCCATTCGGTACTTTCGATTTAAAAGTCGGTAATCTGATGGCACGCGTCAATTTTTGAACATCGAAATGACGGCACCGGCGCAGCCATAGACAAACGAGCAATAATAAAGTTCTTCTGGACCTAAGGAAAACCTTATCGAGAGATTAGAATGATGAAATATGTTAAAAGGTCTTCAAATATTAGCAGATACCTTCTTTTTTAAATGGTTTAAAAGTTTTTTTTTAGAATGGAGAGCATTTCTTGAAGGATTACACTCGGAGAATGGAAAACGTCTCCTCGACGTTTGATCTGTAATTGTCACATATCAACATCAGTTTAGTATCCTAAAGATTGGGATCAGATGGATATGAAAACAGTACTTATCCAATGGATAGGCGATACAGAAATTGTGATTATTGTTGAGTTGAGTGTTTTGAAAGGTACTGACTTTCAACGGAAGTTACCAATGCCGTAGCGTCAAATTGACATCGTTACCGTGCGCCGGTACTAAATGACTACATGATTTAGAATGGTTGCTACAGGTGACCAACTAAGTAATTTCAGCCAAATTTACACGACAAAAAGAAAAATGCCCAAATTTAATTACAGTGTAGACATTTCGGACATTTCAAAGTCTGTGAACTCAAAATTTCTGTAACGCAAGTCTACGTAATTTTTGATTCACCCTCGTATATAGTTGACAAAGATGGCTTGATCCAATTTGGAATTCGACCGAGATTTGATGGAGAAAAACATTCTGACCTAGTTTTAAAGCATTTGAGCCAAAAATGTGGCATCTAGAGTGCACTCAAGGTTTTTCCATACTTCGACCCCTTGACCCCTTTTTTTGACCCCACTTGACAGAGATTTGATGGAAACAAACATTCTGACCAAATTTTAAGACATTTGGGACAAAAAATGTGACCTCTGAAGTGCACACAAGGTTTTCTTAAAGTTTGACCACTTGACCCCATTTTTGACCCACTTACGTACATGGCGAAGATTTGATGAAGACAAACATCCTGACTAAGTTTCAAAAACATTTGAACAATAAATGTGGCGTCTAGAGTGCACACAAGGTTTTAAATTTTACCCCTTGATCCCATTTTTGACCCCACTTGACTAAATTTCGAACTTGACTAAGATTTGATGGAGCTAAACATTCTGACCAAGTTTCAAGATATTTCGGACAGCCTGTCCTAGTTCTTCAGAGTGTTTTTTCCTCTTCTTCGTTGCTTATTCCATTTGTAAAGTATAATTATGGAAAATTATCCAAAGTTTTAAATTTGTTACAGAATCACAAAAACATATAAATTTATCAGAAAACAGACGTGCTTTTTCCAACTTGGAAAGGAATTTACGATTACACAGGTCTTAATAGAATTCTTTCAGCAGGTTATAAATTTGATTCATTCTCAATCGAATATCATTCTCTGATTTTTAAATAAGAGGACAATTGGCCCTTAAACGCTCACCTGATGCATGGCTTAACAAAAGTCAAAGATATCAAGAAGTTAACATTTCAGACAAATATGTTGCATCTAAAGTACTAAAAAAGTGTTTGACCCTCTATCAAACTCGTGTAAGATTTCAAGACAAACAATCTGACCAAAATACATAATTTTCAATCAAAGAGTGCACACAAGGATGTTAGTAAATTTGACCCCTTGACCTCATTTTGGACCCAACTTGACCCAATTTCAAACTAAACCTAGGTCTCATTCAAACATTCTGACGAAGTTTCAAGATATTTGAGTAAACAAGGTTTTTCTAAGATTTGACCCCTTGGCCCCATTTTTGACCCCACTTGACCTTATTTCGAACTTGACCAAGAGTTGATGGAGACGAACATTGTGACCAAGTTTCAAGATATTTGGGCAAAAACTGTGGCCTCTAGAGTGCACACAAGATGTTGACGGACGACCGGACGACCGAACGACGGACGACGGACGCCGGACACAGCTCGATCACAATAGCTCACATTGAGCTCACATTAAGCCCGCAAATTTTGAACAAAAACGCATATAGATGTTTACACAAAAGTAGTTCCTCTTATGAAAAGTCGGAAGTCCATCTTCTGACTTTCGTACATGGCACTTGGCAATGAATAAGAGGGATTGATAGACGTTAGTGTAACATCCCTTTGTATCTTCACTCTCAAGAATCAGTCGGGGGTCTTATACAGTTAACAACATCGTAAAATTGACTAGTTGAATTGTTTTGAACGATTTGGTATGATATTGATTGAGTAAATGGATCGAATTTTGAATGAAATTCAGGGGGGGGGGGAGAAATAGTACTTTTCGCTAATTTTGTTCAAATTGGACGAAATAAGCGATGATTTATTACCTCAATATTATAGAATATTTTGCATTTTCCTGTTTTTGTATCTTTTCGTGATAACCCAACCCTCAGATATCCAATTCGATTATAAGACTGTGTAATGATTTGAGCGATTAGAATGAAATGATGGTCATTATGAACGATGTTACGTGCCAATGTAACACGAACAAAGAAGCCAGCAGCAAACTTTACAATTAACAATATTTATTGACAATAATACCAGAATTATTGACAATATGAAATTAATACAAAAACAATTTACAATACCTAATTGTTACGTGCCAATGTAACACGAACAAAGAAGCCAGCAACAAACTTTACAATTAACAATATTTATTGACAATAATACCAGAATTATTGACAATATGAAATTAATACAAAAACAATTTACAATACCTTGAATGTTAATCCTAAAGTTTTAATTTTAGATCCAATTTAATTAAGTTCCTGGTCCACAAATAATAAGTCCAATAATATCCGAATTTAAAATTAAACACGCTTTTAAACACACTTTTAAGATAACAAGAAATCCCCTTTTAGTTTAACACAGTACTACTAAATGAAACCATAAGTCTAAATCAAGTGAACCAAGAATGCTGTAGGAACCCCTTTATATAATACTATAGAACAATCTGGAATAGTATAGAACATAAGAATACTCTAGAGTCTGAATTACCTTCCAAAAGGCCTTTCTAGAAAGATCTAAAATCTTCTACATATCTATTACCTTAAAGTGTCAAGAGATATTGGAATATCCCCAGACTAATTCTAAAAGTAGACATGGTAAATACCATTAGGTTTATTTATAGCTTATACATAACACTTTCCCCCTTGAAAGAAAAAAGAAAGGTTTATGAAATAAATCTTTCTTTTTGTATTATCTTTAGCATATACAATGATAATATACTTTACATAATTGATAATATCATGATTTGTTGAAACATTTCAGCACATCTAGCATGAAAATACAAACAATTTTCATCAAAAGAATTGAAAAAGAGATATATATACAAACATATATACATACATATAAACAAAAAATATAGTGAAATGGTACTGTTAAACTCAATTTTATATTAAAGATAAGACAATTCAAAATTTTAGACTCTTGACAGAGCATCTGGTATAATATTGTCTTTTCCTTTAATGTGCCTTACATTAAGATCAAATTCTTGAAGTGACAAACTCCACCTCAATAATCTTTGGTTCTTACTCTTAAGTTTGTGAAGAAAACTTAAGGGATTGTGGTCACTGAAAACAACTATAGGAGAAGTTGCAGATGTTAAATAAACTTCAAAATGTTGGATTGCCAAAATCAGAGCAAGACATTCTTTTTCAATGGTGGAGTAGTTTTTCTGATGTTTGTTTAATTTTTTAGAATAATAACAAACTGGATGATCTATACCATCATCGTCTTCTTGCAAAAGAACAGCACCAATACCAACATCACTTGCATCAACAGCTAATTTGAAACATTTGTCAAAATCAGGTGCTAAAAGAACTGGTGTGCTCTTTAGTATGGCTTTCAAGCGATCAAAGGCAACTTGACAGTTATCATTCCATTTGAACTTAACATTTTTCTTTAATAAATTTGTTAAAGGTTCAGCTATTATAGAAAAATTCTTACAAAACTTTCTATAGTAGCCAGCCATACCAAGAAATCGAATCAGTTGCTTTTTAGTAGCAGGCACTGGAAACTCAGAGATAGCATTGACCTTAGATTCTAAAGGTTTAACTTGACCCTGTCCCACAAGATGTCCTAAAAAAGTAACAGTAGCATGACAAAATTCTGTTTTTCCCAGATTAACAGTCAATTTTGCTTCACTGAGACGGTCGAAGAATTGTTTGATTCTTTGAAGGTGGTCACTCCATGTATCTGTATAGATGATGACATCATCGATGTATGCGTCACAGCCATCTAAGCCAGCTATAACCATATTTACAAGCCGCCGAAACGTCGCAGGAGAATTTTTCATCCCAAACGGCATAACTTTGTACTGGTACAGACCAGTTGGAGTAGCAAATGCTGATACTTCTTTAGCCCTATCAGTGAGCGGAACTTGCCAGAATCCTTTGAGAAGGTCAAATTTGGTGACATATTTAGAATTACCGACTTTGTCAATACAGTCATCAATTCTGGGAATTGGAAAAGAGTCAGTTTTTGTCACAGAGTTCACTTTTCGATAGTCAGTACACATTCTGTATGTTCCATTTGGCTTTGGAACTAATATACATGGTGAACTGTAATTACTTTGGCTGGGTTCAATAAAGTCATTCTCCAATAAGTATTTCACTTCATCTTGAAGGGCTTTTTGTTTCACTGGATTCATTCTATAAGGATGTTGTTTTATTGGTTGAGAATCTTCCACAATGACATCATGATATATTTTATCAGTTCTTGTGGGGATGTCAGGAAATAAGTGTTTATAATCATTAATCAACTGTTTCAGCTCTTCTCGTTGAGATGGCTCCAAATGTGAAAGTTTGTCGTCAAGATTCTTAAGTATTTCAGAGTTCTCAAGTTTAGGTGGACCAGGAACAGATTTTTCACTAAAGTCTGAACTAACTTCTGATTCAATCACATTTGATTCTTGTGGGACAGTGTTTACAACTGTAACTGGTTTTGAAATAGAGCTATCTCTATCAAAATACTTTTTTAACATGTTCACATGACACACTTGTTTATTTTTACGCCTTCCAGGAGTATTGATAATATAATTCAAATCACTTGTTTTCTTATCAATAGTATACGGGCCATAATATCTTGCCTGTAAGGGTCGGCCAGGTATTGGCAAAAGAGCAAGGACTTTATCACCTGATTCGAATTTCCTATCAACACTATGCTTGTCATATCTTGCCTTCATTTTGCTCTGAGATGATTTAAGATTTGACCTAGCAACCTCACATGCCCTAGACAGTTTATTTCTGAAGTCAGAAACATACTGTAATAAGTTCAAGGGTTTTTCATCATCAGCAAGAAATTTCTCTTTTAAGAGTGTTAATGGCCCACGAACAGAATGACCAAAAACTAACTCAAAGGGGCTAAAGCCAAGAGATTCTTGAACAGATTCTCTGACTGCAAATAATAGCAAATGAATACCTTCATCCCAATTTTTCTCAGTATCAAAACAATATGACCTTATCATATTTTTTAGGGTCTGATGAAATCGTTCTAAAGCACCTTGACTTTCAGGGTGATAAGCAGATGACCGATATTGCTTGATACCTAATTCATGCATAACCTGTTGGAATATGCCTGACATGAAGTTTGATCCTTGATCAGACTGAACTGATTTTGGAAGGCCAACAAAAGTAAAGAACTTGACAAGAGCCTTAATGATTGACTTTGCCTTAATGTTTCTTAAAGGAATTGCTTCTGGGAAGCGGGTAGAAGCACACATAATTGTCAACAAATATTCAGAACCTGACTTAGTTTTCGGTAAAGGACCAACGCAGTCTATTATTATTCGACTGAAAGGTTCTTCAAAAGCTGGAATGGGTTGTAACCTTGCTTTTGGAATAACTTGGTTAGGTTTCCCTACCATTTGACAAGTGTGGCAGCTTTTACAATATTCGGAAACGTCCGATTTTAGTCCAGGCCAAAAGAAGTGAGTCATAATCTTGTGATAAGTCTTGTTTACACCTAAATGACCAGACATTGGACTTTCATGGGCTATACTAAGTATTTCACGGCGATAAGACTTTGGAACAACAATTTGGTGATGAACAGCCCAATCATCATCAGCTGGGACATCAAATGGTCGCCATTTTCTCATCAGAATACCATTCTTTTTATAGTAACAAACAGGATTCTGAGACATTTCTTTTTCGGGTAATGCCCTATCAATTCACTTTGAAATCTCAGGATCATTTTGCTGTTCCTGGATTAACTTTGACTTTGAATGCGTTTCATGACCTTGGTCATTTGACCTTGGAGATGACTTACAAAATTTTGACGAGTCTGTCTGAGTATCAGGCAGACTAAGATTAAAAGACTTTTTAATCTCGTCATTGAAATATTGACCAACAAAAGTATCAGTTAAGTCAATATCATTTGAAATTTTCAAGGAAGCTTTTTTAGCCATACCCCGAGTTACTGCACATAAAGGGTACAAATCAGGTATTTCCTGCAAAATAGGATCATCTGTTTGACCTACCTTAGGTGTGTCAGTTACAAGAGGATTAACAACAACCTTATCTCCAGCTAAGTCATTGCCTAGCAATAAATGTACACCTTTAAATGGTAAAGAATGTTTAACACCAACAACCACAGAACCAGTAACCAAATCTGAGGACAAATTAACCTTACGAAGAGGAACATTAATAACACCACACTCTACACCCTGAATAAGGACACTAGTACCAGACGAAGTCTTCTCAGAAAAAGGCAGAACATCTGCTAAAATAAGAGATTGAGAAGCTCCTGTGTCTCTTAAAATTTTAATAGGGGTAGGTGGGCACATATCACCTGAAAGTGATACAAAACCATTCAACATGAACGGTTCAAAAATCTCCATACAGGAATCAGAATTTGGTTCTGCCTTAACAATTGAATTTAACTCAAAAGAAGGCTGTGATTTAGGCTGAAGGCTGGTGAGCCCTGTAGGTTTGGCTGCACTCAGTTCCTTCTTCCTTTTTAATCTAAAAAATTCCGAAATAAGGTGACCTGGTTTTTTACACAAAGTACAATGTACTCGAGATAAGGGGTTTTGAACATTGGTTTCACCAGTAGACTTTGGTCTAGGTGAATTCGATTGACTAGACATGCTAGATGAATCACCAGACATAGATTTATTTTGGGGATGTGAGGAAGCAGGTTTTGCTTTATTAACGAAAGAATTTTTGTGTGTAAGGTAGTAATCATCAGCTAAACGAGCTGCTTCATGTATAGTTTCAACATTTTTTTCATCTAAATGTGACTTAATGTCAGAATGAATGCAATTTTTGAATTGTTCAATTAATATAAGTTGTCTAAGATTATCATAATTTTGGTCTATTTTCTTAGAATAGCACCACCTGTCAAATAAATTTTCTTCGTTTCTTGCAAATTCAACGTGAGTCTGGCCAGATTCTTTTCTACAACTTCTAAATTGTTGTCTGTATGCTTCTGGTACCAGCTCATAACCTTTGAGAATGAGTTCTTTTACAGTATCATAATCATTGCTTTGTTCTGTTCTAAGTTGCGAATAAATATTGCGAGCTTTTCCTACTAAGACACTTTGGAGAAGTAAGGTCCATTGCTCCTTTGGCCATTTCAAGTTATTTGCAACTTTTTCAAAATGTTCGAAATATGTATCAACTTCATTTTCTTGAAATTGAGGAACAAGCCTAAAATGTTTTGTTACATCAAAATGGTCATTATACATCTCTCTGGGCTGATTTGCTCTATCTTGTATTTCTAATGCTTTTAATCGTAATTGAAATGCTCTTTCTTCTCTTTCCCTCTCTCTTTTTATTTCTCTCTCTTCTCCTTCTTCCTTTTCCCTTTCTCTCTCTTCTCTTTCTCTTTCCCTTTCTTCCTTTTCCCTTTGAAATTGCCTTTCTCTTTCTTTTTCTTCAATTTCTAATTGCTTTTCTTGAAATTTCCGCTCTTCTCTCTCTCTTTCTATTTCCAATTCCTTCTCCCTTTGTTGAAGTTTTAACAGTTCAAGATCTCTTGAGCTTGAAACTGATGGAACATCAACAATGAGAGACAGAGCCTTTTCATAAAAAATGTCCTCATCAACAAAATATTGAACCAAAATATTCTTAATTTCATGCTTTCGCAATGAGGACTTGACTTCTTTTAATTCATAATGATTGGCAAGATTGAGCAAATCAGGCTTTTTACCCAAATTCAATAGCTCCACGGAAGGTTCGTGCGTAAATTTTTCTAAGTCAAAAGACATGGTAGCTTGTTGCTGTATTCAAACAAGAATGTAAGATTTCGATAAATAATAGTGAAAGTACACTCTAGATTTATCAAAATTGAAATATGAAATTTATTTCTTAAATAATTTTGAACACTAGATTTAAATACAGAATTTGTTTGATTTGTTTTGTTTTGTTTGTCTGATGTTCGTATCCCGGACGAGCCCCCAAATTGTTACGTGCCAATGTAACACGAACAAAGAAGCCAGCAACAAACTTTACAATTAACAATATTTATTGACAATAATACCAGAATTATTGACAATATGAAATTAATACAAAAACAATTTACAATACCTGATTGTTACGTGCCAATGTAACACGAACAAAGAAGCCAGCAACAAACTTTACAATTAACAATATTTATTGACAATAATACCAGAATTATTGACAATATGAAATTAATACAAAAACAATTTACAATACCTTGAATGTTAATCCTAAAGTTTTAATTTTAGATCCAATTTAATTAAGTTCCTGGTCCACAAATAATAAGTCCAATAATATCCGAATTTAAAATTAAACACGCTTTTAAACACACTTTTAAGATAACAAGAAATCCCCTTTTAGTTTAACACAGTACTACTAAATGAAACCATAAGTCTAAATCATGTGAACCAAGAATGCTGTAGGAACCCCTTTATATAATACTATAGAACAATCTGGAATAGTATAGAACATAAGAATACTCTAGAGTCTGAATTACCTTCCAAAAGGCCTTTCTAGAAAGATCTAAAATCTTCTACATATCTATTACCTTAAAGTGTCAAGAGATATTGGAAAATCCCCAGACTAATTCTAAAAATAGACATGGTAAATACCATTAGGTTTATTTATAGCTTATACATAACAACGATTTTGAACGTTTTGGAGCGCTTTTGAACGGAATGAATGGATGATTAAGAATAATTATGATCGAGGTGAATGTCAATTTCACAACGTTTCTAACACTCATCGCGATTCTTGTTTCACTAAGACAGCTCCAAAAATGACTTCAGTTAAGAACATCGTGGAATTGACAAGGTTGAAAATTTTGAAGAATTTCGGAATGAATTTGAATGAGTGTGTGGAGCGAGTTTTTTTTTGTGGTAATCAAATATTGCTTATTTTGTTCAAGATGATCAAATTTTGCGACATAAATAACCTCCCTTTAATAAGTTATACGTACTCTTATGTTTGCACGTCTTCGTCGACCAATCAGACACTTGAAAGTCCACACAAGCTAATAAAAATGTAGAAAAAAAATAGATAAATTGACATTCATGGCACCCCCTGTTTCCTCATATCGCAGATCAGATGTTGCATATCAATGCCGCCATTACTCTTGCAACATCTGTCACAGCAATGTCGGTTTTAAAATCGGTGTTTGTGTTGTCATATTCAGCCTCCAAAAGAATGAATCATATAAGCACTATTAGCTTCACATCTGGCTTTATTAAAAAAAGATTAATATCTAATTAATTCAAATGTTGCAATACTTCTTTCTTTGTGTATAAATAGATTTATTTATTTCTAGACATTTCAAAGTGAATAATTGCAACTGCCCTGCCCTTTCTTATGGACCAATCAATTTCCTAAACAATGCCTCAAAGTTTGATTAGAATAAGCCGGTTGAAATTAGATGAGAATATACTTAAGTAAACATTTACGGATGAACGGACGTATGGACGGACACCCATATCGACAGACGGGCGTACGTGCGAATGCCTGAAATGGATTAATCACCATAGCAGAGTACTTTATGATAGGGCAAGCTGATTTTTTTATTTCCTTCACGAAGCATCCAAATCATGATTCAAATCAACACGGTTTCGCTTTTTAGATGAAAAGGAGAACATTGTTTTATAGCTTTGATTTTCAGATTTACTTTAAAGTACAGAATTGTCGTTTTCTATTTCAACTTCATTTTGTTTAACAAAGAATTTTATTGTAGTATTAATGTGATTTTTTAATTAATGAAATTGACCCGCATTCCGATCAAAACTATCCTAAATCTCTCATCGCTCCATTCAATTATTACAAACACTGACGAAAAATCACCCGAAAACGTTCCAAAATTGTTAAAAAAAAAAAAAAAAGACTTCGGAAATGATCAACGTTTCATTTAAATCCATCAAATAAACTGAAACCAACTTCTAATAGCTCACTTCATGTTTCTCATTTTTCGACATATTTTAGGCGCCCATTTGCATAAAAGAGGCGAATTTGTAAAATGTACCCCACCCACTAATGTTACTTTTGAAATTGGGGGTACCTATGATCTCATTCAAGTTAAATCGCTTTTATCGGAGCTTTTCGATGAAATTGGAATTTCGCTATCTACCAAGTGAACGGGCTATCAGAACTTAACAAAAACAATTAGCTCCGACATTATTACGAAATACTTTTCGTTCTTTATTTAAGTGACCGGTTAGAAGCTGGTTTTAGTTAAGTTACATGATTTTATTTGCTGGTGTTTGATTTAATAGGCTGATTTGTTCGCGAAGTCGCACTATCAGAAAACACTCATTTGAAACTCGTTTTACAAATTTTATGTAGATTTTGATTTAATGTTCCGTCTTTTTCACTTTCTTGATATAATTTTGGGCCGTATTAAGAATTCTACTAAGAGCAGCAAGCAAAGGTGTATGTAACTTTTCGTCCAAATTTTTCTGTTTTGTGTAGTTAACAACTGGAAGGACGTTTGCTTCGCTTACTTCAAAGAGTTTGGCAGCCAACGACATTGCCTTCTGAACATTGTAGCTTTGTTGGATAAGGCTTGGATCATCTTTCACTTTCTGTGAAATTTCATCACATGCTGTTAACACGACAAGGGGAGAATATCCTGTTGATATAAAATTATATAGATTTGTATTTATCATTTGAGAATATAAGTACGTATACACCCTTGTACTCCATTAGTGTTTTCATAGACTTTTGAAAGCCTAATCTTACAGCATAGTCTGAAAGTCTTCCATTTAGCTCCGGGGGCTTAGACAGTTAACATCATTGTCAAATTGTCAAGACGGATGATTTTGGAATTATTTTGTAATGAAATTGAATAAGTGTGTGTATTCTTCGGTCAGTTTGCTGATATACGTTTTTTTGGTATTGTAAAAAGCGGACAATTTACCCACTTACCCGGAAGTTTTATATCATATGATCAGCACGAGCAGATGTGAAATATGAACTTAACGATAAATTTATGGGATCGTATAGTCTGCAATTTTCAAAAATATTTTCGTGGAAGCCGTTTACGATCGTCTTAAATATAAATGTACGATGATTATAAGATAAATCGGACGATATTTTTCTTGAAAGAGGCCTTATCGGGTATATTGCAGTAACTCAATAATGAAAACGGGAATATGGTTGCCCTTGATTCTGGCATCATGTTGAACATTTGATCCCGGTCTTAATCATTCTTTGATATTGCGTTATTTGGTCTAGTATAATTTTCTGTCCCGTATAAGTGTTGGTAGACGATTGTAACTGATTCCTGAATCCTGTTGAACCCGTTGAACCCTTAAGCTTGACCTTGACCTTTGATTTACTTTAGAATTTAAATTTAAATTTAGAATTAATGGGTATAGGACCATAAATCAATATCAAAGGCCAGTAGATAATTTACTTTTCGAGACTAGATTCCACAATGTTTCGGTGTAAAAATTGGATTTTTGATTCAGAAGGAAACTTCTTAAAGATTTTCAGTCTTAATTTCAATGTAAGCCCAAATAGGATCCTAGGGTCATAATAATGATAAACTTGGAAGGGGTCCACCAGATAATGCTACAAATCAGAGAAGAAAGCTGTCATTATATGAACAAATCAGCAGAAGTCCACTGAATCATGCTACACACAAAATTGGAAAGCTGTCTGTCTTCTTGGAAGATTTGTTAAAGGCTTGAAAATATTAAAGTCAGGATTTAACGATGCTTAGGGACTAAGGACACTCCATAATTATTCGTTTGTTTCTTTGTTCGAACGGTGTTTTACGCTGCTATTTACAAGCCAGTCAGTCATAGCACGGCGGCTTTAGCACTCATCGATCGATTTTGAATTTTTTTCCTGTACAACCGTTACACCCTTTCCCCTCTATTTTATCCTACGTAGGTGTTCGATTATCCACCCTTCGTTTGGAATCAAATTGTCGGAAATAATGTATACCAAATTTGATGACCGAACTCGGGACCTTCAAACTGGCAGCCCAGAGCTCTAATATAGCTGCGCTATGATGTGGTTTACTTCATTTTTATGACCGTATATCATTATTTACAACAATTATATAAGCATGTGACAGCAACCACTTTTTATTGGCCATAGGCTGTATATATAACAACCAGTATCGTTAAAAATGGATTTGAAAGTGTGTTGTATACAAATTTTCAACTACCATTTACATAAGTCAATTTGCTTATATTATTCTATACAGATGTAAATACCGATTTAGAACCAGTTTTGGAATGCAAATCATATGATATTTTAGTACTTTTCATTTGATATTAAACATAATTCCAGATATTGGTATTCCCTTTTACATAGGAATGACATTTCCTCGAATGAAGACTTTCTTGAAAAGAATTCAATATTTTCAGTACTTTGACAAAATTAAACATGTATGTACAAAATTATTTTGAATTAAGATCACTTGAAAATTTTCTTGAATCAAGGCGTTCAGAAATTGAGGTTGCCATTTTACAATATTTCAATTATCAATTGAGGATATATGTAAATAGTTTAATTTACTGATTTTGGTTTTTTTATTATGGGTTAGAACAGTCATGAGGCAAAGCTTATCAAAGCAAAACTTATCTCTCATACTTGCATGCTTCGAATGAAACTTTCGAAGAAATTTGAATGAATTGTAAAAGATAACAAGAGTGCCATCGTCACAAAATACGCCGCCACTTTGCTGTATTTTTTTGCTGCAACGTTCATTGTGACGTCACTTATTTCGCCCCGCATAGATGACGTCAGATAGGATGAAATGCACAAAAGCAGGGTATCAGTTTTTGATAATTTCACTGCTTTTGCGGTGAGTTTATCAAGTGATAATCTACCGTTATTTCTCGATAAACCACCGAAAAGCATTAAAGAAATGCAGATATAACATAAGATCGGATGTAGTTATTCACTTACTTTTTTCTTTCACTGTTTGGCGTATGAGGTTCCACCCCTTTTTAAAGGTTTCATCATTGCTTTTTTCGCTTAGTCTTTCTTCAACTTCTTTAGCTCTACACACATAGACAACACAATGCTTTTCCGAGGAAGATCCTTTGTCTGAATTATTTTCATCTTTTGTCAAATACTGAAATTTTTAAAACACGATCAAATCAAAATTAGACAAATTCTAAATCTTGACCATAAAAAGAACAAGAACTAAGAAATAATATGCTTTTTATGACATTTATTTAAAGTTCTATATACAATATGATAGAGAAAAAAAATAATAATAAAAAAAAAAAATGAGAAAAAGTCAGCTAAAGAACAATGTCGTAGTATTTGATGACTGTAGTTAGCCTTTTTGTTCCGGGGGTGGTTTTAAAAGTATCAAATGTGCATAGAAACCCCACACCCAAACCGAATGGTCAAATGAAGTTTCATTAAAACAAATACAATGTACACAGTTGCAAAATATGACATAAACTGGTGCATCAAATTGGGAGATGGCTTAATACAGATTTGAGTTAAAAGCAATTATTTACAAACAATAATATACATGAAAAGTCACCTAAAAAATCATTAATCTCGATAGCCTTTTGCCAGTGAATCTATCTAGATCGATGCTAACCCTTAACCATCAGAGATATTCAATACTTGATATCTATCTTTTAGTCTTCTGCTTTTGGGAAATATTATTGAGGCTATATGGAATCAAATAAGTATACTGTGTAATTTAAATATGTGAATATAACATGAATTAAAAGAAATATTCCTGTGTCAAAATCGAATCAAGCCAGAAATGTTGAATCGCAGCGACGCTAGACATTACTTTGAAAAAGATGTTCGCGTCATTTTTTATGAATGTCATTGGGTTTATATTTTGAAAAAAAAAAAAAAAAAACAAAAACAAAAAACGTTGAAGCGTGAAATAAAAACAAGTGGTTTGTGTCACTTTCCGTAGACATTTTCAATAAACAACTATTCATCCAGAGGTATGTTTGTGTCGAAATCAGGTATAAATATTAGATACACGTATGTTTCTTTCTTCTACTTAATGTAAATTATAATATCGTTGTCAACTACTTGTACTTTAACCGAATCAAAGTTTTGAAATTGATATAATATCATTATATTACTGGACCAACGTGGTCATTAATGTCAAGTGATGAAAAAAACTGCTTTAGAAATTCTTAAAAGACATATATATATATATATATATATATATATATATATATATATATATATATATATATATATATATATATATATATATATATATATATATATATATGTATATATATATATATATATATATATATATATATATATATATATATATATATATATATATATATATATATATATATATATATATATATATACATTACGGAACATCAGGAATTTGACAATCCGATTGGGACGTGATTGAACGCTGAGCGGTGATTGAACGTTTATGAATGATCGTGATTGCCCGCTGAACGTTTTTTCTTCTGATTGGATTGAACGCTTTCTATGTTAAATCCGACCGTTCAATCAAATTGAACGTTGCGTTCAATCATTCAATTAAAAACATAAAAAACGAAAGAAATTAAACGAAATATGAAAATTATATTTTTCGAAGGCTATTTTTTTAATTTATCCGCAGAGTTCCACAGCAAATTACCTACCATCATGTTGTAAAGATTATTTCCCTTGAATAAAAAGCCGCCATTTACATACGCAACTGAACTCTAATTAAAAAAAAACTTTTTGGAAAAATTCTCTTGTGTCCAGATTTTAATCTTGAAAACCATTGGCTGGAGTTGAAATAAGCTTCGTTAAGACTAGACATTGATCTTATCTAAGAATACAAGGATCGCCAAAGAAATCGACAGTTGAATATGATGTCAATTTTTCGGACCTCGAACCTTTCGACCTGTCGACTTTACTGCAATTGCATGGTCATTAAGCCTACTAGATGCCGTTGACTAGTCGGGTCGCCAACGATAGTGGCTGATTCCAAAATGAAGTAAACAGGTCAGAAAAGAAAATTAAACTCTGTATCTGTGATGTAAAAAAAGGAAACCTGAGCCAACCAGATGATTAGACATAGCCCGGTCCATTCACAGGGCATTGCATCGAATGAATGAATTAGATATCAACTTATCAGAAATTTGTCATCAATTTCATCAACTATTCTACATTTAGTCATCAGTGATGCCTCACCAAAGCAAAGAGAGTGTTGATGTGACAGTAGCTTAAGCAAAAGAGGAACATACACTTTCTATCGGTCGATATATTTGTCACTAATTATCTATTGCATTACAGTCAATAGTTCAAAAATTAAAGTAAAATGCATGTATATAAGCAACGTTTGAAATAAAATAAGGCCCGGTTTGTCTGATTTGGGGCCGGTTTGACTATTTTTGGGGCCGGTATGACCGTATTGGGGCCTGTTTGACTATGGGACTTGTTTGACGAGGAGCCAGTTTGACTGGTTCCCTATCTATCTACTGCCTATTTCCCCTTTCGGGTATTACTGGCAAGTGTGTGTCTGTGCTGAATGAAAACTGTTAGTCATTGGTTAGGTTGCTAGATACATTTATTTCAGATTGTGACAAAAAGCTGGGTGAACTGGGGCTGGCTTCTAATTGCCAATTTATCAACACCTTGATGACATTTTGGCTTGAACCACTAACTTCCAGGTCAAGAATCAAGTTCCTGACACTGAGTGAGATACACTGTTTTATCCAAAGTGAATGCTAGAATTAGTTCTAGTTATAATCTCTCACATAATTTACCTCAAATATTTTATATCTCGACTGAAAGTGGTCAATCTATGCTGTTTGTGACTCAATATTTCATAATGTTAACCTAGTTTCCAAATGAAATCATTAGGAAACCTCGGTTTAACTTGTTAAAGTTCATGCCTCCTGAAATGTTGCGGAACTTTTACGGTCCACTATCTAAATAGGGTTCCTTGTGTAAAGTCTGAGCAGAATCATAATAAAAGGACATCTTGGAAAAGTCTGAGGCAGAGCGATGTTTAGAGTATTTTGTAATGGCAGAGGGTTTCGGATTTGGTGAATATTGATACAGAATCGACCGAGTGGAGCCTAATGATGCCTAGGAAATTCAGGAATGTTTACATTTTTGCCCCTTATAAAAGATGTATGATGCTGTTTTACGACTAAAAATGGAACCAAAAATGCATTTTAAAAGCAAATTATCCACTATCTTTTATTTATAACATAAACATTATCTTGGGAAAACCTTGTTTGGGTGGGGAAATTTGTGTGGGAGGGGAAAAGGTCCATTTTTGGGGAAAAATCGCCGAGGGGAAGGGGCGGATATTCAGCCCCAGTTTTTCAGTAAAAAAACACCTGCAAATCATAATCAATAGGAAACCTCGGTTAACATTGTTAAAATTCATTGCTTTGAAGTGTTGTGAAACTATTACGGGGTCCACTACCTTCAAACCAATACTGATCTAGCAAAATTTTGATCCCTGTTGGACTGTACACTCTGCATTGACTGAGCAAGATGGTAACATTTTTAGTAGAATTCTAGATACAGAAAAGCCATATTACTTATCTTTAAAAATTGAATTTCAATTGACCTTAGGTGTGTTTTTTTAGGTTGAAGAATTTAAAGATTTATATTTATTTTTAAATCGGGATATCTCTGACTGCTATGTAGAATTTCAACTGAATTGCTCGGGATATTCCGATTAAAAATCTTAAGATATCTTCAAAATCTTAATCTATAAAACGCACCTCTTTGCTTGATCATTATTGTTTTATCAAATGCATTTTTTCAACTATTGATTGAATTTATCATTGGACAAGAGACAAAATTAACAGCTTTAATTGTACTTAGCTACTGTTGTTTCACCCTGAAATTGAATTTTATCTGTAACAAATTAACTAGTGAAAAAGTTTGAGTTTAGTTTAAACTCTGAGACTTCACTTCCTGCTATTCACAATTTGACTTTATAGTAGGGTAGAATGACTCATTGATATGGAAAGGAAGGTGTTACTTAAGGGAATAAAGAATCAGATGGGCAGTTATTAAAACAGTTTATTTATTAATTGAGCAGGTCATATACAGATTTTTTTAGGGATTTTTGTTTGGTATGTCTTGTTTATAGAATTAAATAAATGTAATTACACTCTATAATGCATTTTGTAAATATTTGGTCCAATTAAAGGTTCAAATCCTTTTGTTTTGAACATTTCTACAACAAGAAATACATGTGCTGATCCTGAATTTTTAGTGAAGTAGTTGCTATAGCTTTGGTTGTCGTCTTGCATGACCTTTGACATTTTGTGATATCTATGGTATTCCTAAAGGTATTGAATTGGAACTTGTCTCAAATTTTCTCTAACCAAAGAACCAACTCTACTGCGAAGATGTATAAATCTAGATGCATATTTTGCAAATTGTGCCCCTGTTTTGACATTTTTTTCACCAACAGCCAAGCATAGGCACCCACATGTGGTGTTTTTGTTTTCCATGAGAGCAGCACAAACATAGTTGTCTATTAATCAATTTATCAGTTGGTGAGCAAAAGGTTTAAGCTTAACCTCAAATGAGGTAGCATTTTGGTCACCCACTGATGATATATGTATAAATGTATTTCAATGTTTTTTGTCCTGATATCCCCCCCACTGGATCTGCACATGCGATCATCAATGCCAATGTCCATTTTCCCTTCTTATGCTTAGTATAAATCCAGGCTAAATTACACTAGCTTTTAAGCAAAGTGGTGAATGTCTCTGAAAGAAAAATCATCCAACAAATTTTGTCTTGAAAATTTAGTCTCAACACAGCTCTTGGTCAAAAAGATGGTGTAGACTTAGATCAGACTGCATATATGTTCAGGATGATCCTTGTCTATATCTCCTGCCAAAATGGGAATTTCCAGGTTCAGATTGAATTGGATTAAGGTAGTACACCCGTGATAGATACACAACATTTTGAGAGTAATGAACTGTAACAGTGTTAACTGAGGTTTCCTAATGATTTTAATTATGAAACCTCTGTAAACATTGTGAAAGATCATGAGTTTGGATATGTGGAGGAACTATTAAGGGTCCACTACCTCTATACAAATCATGGCCATATTTAGCATGTGTTGTAAGTGACACAAGGATATGTGAAATATATTGTCATCACAACTATATAGGCGGATGTATTTGGGTAACTGCTGTGGTAGTGTATCCGACACCCATTCATTTGCTCCTAGAGCCAACGTCCTTTCCTACAAGTTGTTCCCCCGAATGGGTTGATATGTTTTGTTTGCATGGGGTTTAATACCACTTTCAATATTAGTGCAGTTATATTACAGTTGGCCAGTGCACCAACTCATATCCTTTCTCACACCAGTAAATCCTCAACATTTCTTGTGAGCCACTAGCTGCTCATCCATCTAAGGCGTGCTTCATTTTATCGTAAGTAAAATATCATTAGCCGTTGACTCTAGTATAATCAATATTGACGGATGAAAGTCGGCTGAGCTGGGGTTCTAACTCGCTACCCCATGTTTGACAGCCCTGCATTACTGCTAGGCTTAGCCCCTGTGGATTAATAATCAAAAACCTATGTGGGATAGCAGCTAGAGGCTAGGACGGGATCTTATGGTAGTGCTTGAAAAGCTGAAAAGACTCTAAGATTGTTAAAAGCAGTGTTAACCCCCTTTCTAACACACAAATTGTTGGGTCCCAGGCCCAATCTCTGATGGAGGCATCCATCAAATTTGACTTTCTTCTCCCAGCTGATGGTTCAGAAAAGGACTTGTATAACGGCAAATCACATTGTGAAATTGACATTCATCTAGATCAAAACCAATCGAAATCACTTGCCTTGTGCTCAAATATTTCATTCCTAACACTTACTTCAATCAATTTAAAACGCTCCAAAATCATTAAAAAAACCCACTGAATCTGTGCAAAATAATCAGCAATCCAATAAAATGATTGTATGATTTTTTAAGGCTGTCATTGATTTTTAAGGGTCTGATTTGTCTGTAAAGACACAAATCCAGAAAAGTTGGTAGATCTTTTACAGGGAGGTAATCAATTAGCACTAATTTATTGTCAATTTTGTTTTACCTCCCTTGAAAATCAATCTAATTTTGCTCATCACACTCATTCAATTTCATTCTAAGGTCATTCAATTTCCAGATTCTTCTTACTGTATTCACTGGTAAAATACAGTAATATTAAGAGTCAATAATTAGGTGCTCATACCACCAGCATAGGACTCAATAGTTAAATGTAAGAAGTTTCGATACAAGTTGACCGAAACCTTTTCATAAAAAATGCAGCCCCACAATTACCATAGACTGCAGTTGCGTATCTAAAGTAGCCCCTATCGTGAGTCTTATCATTCATTTTCCTCGGGAAATTTAATCAACTTGTGGTTAACTTTGAAGACCCAACTTTTGAGTAAAACCTTCATTACGGTTTGACTGGCGAGCCTGCCTCAATCTATCGATATAAATCGGAGGGTAGCGTAGATGGGACAGGTTTACCAGTCTACATTACAGTCATCACGAATCCGCCGTATGAAAATGAGATGCATGTCGTGGCTGGTGAGCATGTCCTAATCAATGAAATATTGGAGAGAAACATGGATAGGATTGGTTTACCAGTCAACTGAAAGCACTTTCATTAAGTAATATTTCATAAGGGTAACAATTTTCTTGTCTTTAATAAAACATTTTGGTCCCGGTAAAGCCGGCCACCGAGGAGAGACATTGTTTAAAGAAAGTAAGGAAAATCCCTCGGCTGTTCATCCTTTCATTCTCTACTGGCGGACTAGGTACGAACTGGCACTGAGGCGAAAACGGTATTTGGATCGAACTGGAATAAGAAACGAACACGCGCAAGTACTCGTCGTCTCGCCTTTAATTTGCCTGGATGTTTCGAAACTCGCTAGAGCTATTAATTTCGAGAAGATTGTGAATTTGCTTTTTTATTTATCTTTTCTATCAACAAAATGAATTATTTTTAATCAAACGAAAATAATTTCGTTAAAACTGATTGAACGGTTTCTTATCATGTAACCGATCGGAATGAGTGAACGGTTCTGATTGAACGCTTTGTAACGATTCTGATTGAACGCTGATTGTAAAATTGTGATTGAACGCTGATTGAACGCTGAGCGCTGATTGAACGTGATTGCCCGTGAATGATCGGATTGTGATTGAAATGATTGTCAAATTCCCGATGTTCCGTACTGTATATATATATATATATATATATATATATATATATATATATATATATATATATATATATATATATCCGAATTCATGTTAAATGTATTGCTATATTTTACATTTGCTATCGCTTTACTTATCTTACGGCATTAAGCAATCGATCGAACTAATAGTCAAAAAAGTAAGGATTTTCAAGGGGCCAAAGTGTATTTAATAACTGGATACATGACAGACTTTCATTTCATAAGAAGTAAAGTGAATATCGTTTCAACTAGATATTATTTTTTTCGGATTCGAAATTGTTTAATAGCATTCTAATAGCATAGAGTGTAAATGTCTTCATATACAGATTGATTTATTTATGGGGCATTTACATAATGAAGAATACTTTGTTATTCCTTGGTGTTCGGTTTCATTTTTATGTGTACATGATTCATAGTACAATCTTAACAATTAAATCGCACTGAAACTGCATTAACTTACAGAATATCCTTCACCAACATTGCCTTCGAGTATGTCTTTGATGTGCATTGGCGTCTGTGGAGCGCCCAATTCGAATATTGCGTCGTTAGATACTTGAAGACCGGCAATGTCCCAAATTTCAAAATTGGAAAATAGTTCCCGCTCGTTTCCTGCTTTGTCAAATCGCATTGGCTCTAGCTAATGGATTTTTGAAAATATATCAACTGTTATAAACATATTAAAATGATTGATTGTGTATTTTATAGAAGGAAATTGTCTCAATTGACATTACAATAACTAAGCAATTTCCCATAAAGCGTAACCTAATTTCCATGAATAATAACAACTGTTCCATAAATGTTCGAGTTCGGATAGTGTCGTGCATTTTTCAGAGAACCCGGCTTTGTCAACACGCTTGCAAAGTAAAAGAATTTAAGAAAATTATGGCGTCAAATCACAGGCCAAGAAAACGCGAAAAACCTCATCGAATTATTCTATTTCCTTCCCTACTACCACAAAATGACATTAATATGACCGCTCCTTTTCCAGCACGCCAAACATCCACTATGTGTACAATGGTTGTATGTTAAGAAACATGCTTTGAAAATTTTGAGAAATGTTCTTCCATGCAATAAAAATGATACATGTTATAGGAATATTACACAATGGCCTCCGAATTTAAAACAAAACAAAACAAAAAATACTATTAAACAGTTATGATGTTTGTATGTACATTTTATGAGCAGCATTATCCTATATAACTTATATCCATTCCTAGTTCTGTTAACTAGAAATGTTACACTTCAAAGGCCACTTTCAACAGCCAAAACTTAAGAAATCAGAGAGGAAAACAGCTGAAAAAACATTCAAAGTTATTCATATCAAATGATTTATTTTAGAAAGATGAGACTGTAACGATGTTTTATGGAAGGAAATGTCCAAAATACCAATCATGAGGGAATTGGTTGGATTCTGCTTATCATTTACATATCACAATCTACAGGGGGCAGTTTTTAGGTGACTCGACTGCATGAGTAGCCAGTCTTAAATTCAAAAGCCCTTGTAAGGAAACAAACAGTATTTAACAAACATAATACACTTACCTTTTACTGACGTGCAGTTTTAGAGAAGAATATGTATTTTAATAGGGGGTATTCTTTCATGGCTTTACCATCTATAATGCCTTTGTATATATCCAAATCAGAATTTAAAGAATAACCTCTATACGGATATGTCCTTTGCCATTTAGTTGAATTTTCACATTAAGTTTCAGAGCAGTTGTGTTTTATTTTTCTTCACTATAAGAGACCACTCTCTGGGGACGCATCAGTCCGTAGCATCTATAAAATTAGTCTTATTTGTATTGTAAGAAGAGGGTCTCCGAAGGAACTTTTCTACCTAGTTCTGTTCAAATACGCCCAATGGTTTAAGAGGAGAAGATATTTAAAGAAAGAATTAACGCACGTAGGGACACACCACCATGAAAAAAGTTCGCTGACCTTAGGTCAGTACAGATCAAAATTATGAGCTAAACTTACCAAGATTGTATTTGTAGTATCACCTTCCCCTTTTATTAGATAGTTTGTCGCTTTTTTCTCGGATATAGATTTTAATGATTCAATGAAAGAAGACTTGCCAGCATTCACCATTCCAAGTAGGGCTATAGAAATAAACTTGTCTCTGCCTTCGCAAGCTGACTGTATCTCCTGTTCATATACATCTATCTCCTGAAAATGATTAAAACTTTAAAATCAATTACATTATGAATGAAATGAATACTAACTATCAAGTATCTAAATACGTGGCTCAGACGGGCCCTTATCGCTGCACTGGCCCCTTTTGCTCAGCAATTAAACGACTAATTGCTTATTAGAATGTTGTACGCTAAGATAAGTTTTTTTCTAAGGTTATTAGCAGCAATGGTTAAACCGAAAGTTCAGGCAAATCAAATACCAAAATAACTTGGAGAGGATAACATAGTGAAAGTTATTCTGTTGAAATTAAGTAAACCTGGACATATACGAGGTGTTCTTATAATATATAATTTACACCATAAAGGTTCCTTTTACCGTGATGACATCGTATAACCATGAAACTGTAATATAGTTCTGGTCAAAAAGTGAGGAAAACTCTTTAAAAGCTAAAAGAAGAAACATTGATTAATGTATTGCGCAGTTTGTTAGCAATGAATTTTATATGACTGCTCATTATCTTACAAGAGCCGTCAGTAACGGGTAATGCTCCCCGAATAAGAGCTTGATAATTATGTATGCTTTAAATCAACAATGAAAATTTACAAAAGAGTTAACCATGACATTTTTACGAAGGTTATCATAGAGTTTGCTAGATGGTCCCCAGGGTTACGGAGAAAAGGTTTTGGGCTGATTTCTGAGAAATATGTAAAGATATCACATCAAACTCCTTTTAAAGGACGGTTATTCATAAGGGCCCTTTGACCTTGATATGTGACGATTAACTTGAACTTATCACGAAATATATTTCAAAATACAATTTCACAAAGTTATTCCGAAGGGAATAGAATGAACATTTAATAAACACATTCGTTATTTCAATTTTTTGGCAAAAAATGCCCTTTTCAAGAAAAATGAATCAAATCTAAACACTACAACATAATTATATAAATCGCTACAGCCAATGTAATCCATCTCATAAAGAACAGGACGTCATAGTCGTTTTTCAACGTTCAGGCGATGTTGACGTTCCCGTGCATAATCCGACGTCAACTAACGTTCTTGGAAAATGCGCGTCTTTTACGTTTCAACTCCATGGCTGTACGTTTTTTAGCATTTTGATCCATGCTGACTCAGGGATTTGGAGATCTGTCCGGTCTACGGAGTACATCTTCTTTAAAACTGTAAATAGCACATCAAAGCTTGAATGCCCCCCCCCCGTCTCAAGTGGACTTTTATGGGATTTGCGTTGAAAGCGTACATCCCTCAGATGTTCTCCCATATCACATCGTACGCAACCTATCGCATACACCACGTGTCACCTACAAGAAATATTTAATTGTATATTCTATTAGCCGTAGTATCCGTGACCCGGTTATCTATCACTATATCACACATCGGACAACCAGTGTCACATGGACTACGGCAGTTACGCACCAAACTATTTGGTTTACCGTGAACCAGGGTGGCATTCAGATTTTTGTCCCTCCTGAATGCAATTATAGGGGGTTCTTTAAAACTTCCTTCATTTTTTCAGACTCATACAACACCCAGTTTGCTTATTTACTTTCTTATGGATATCAGGCAGAACGAGTGCCTAAGGACTTACGGCACGCGGGAACACTCCTTTTTGGTATCCCTTCCCTTATTTCCAGCCAAATACACCTCTCCGTCAAGTTTGCCAACCCTCCCCAATCGTGCTTCAATACTCT
Source organism: Fragum whitleyi (assembly GCA_948146395.1). Taxonomy (NCBI): domain Eukaryota; kingdom Metazoa; phylum Mollusca; class Bivalvia; order Cardiida; family Cardiidae; genus Fragum; species Fragum whitleyi. Next base: position 8,314,006 of record OX411560.1, read on the forward strand.
TCCCACTATACCCTTTATGCCTAAGCTTATTCTTAAGAGTTTTCCTTTGTTTTTCATTGTCGAAACTCTTCTCACAAATTCGTTTAAATTCGATTATTTGCACAAAATGCTTTTAGAAGCCACTTATCAACAGAAGGTGTCTTTACCATTTTTATGTAATAAATGAATGACTTTCAACAAATGACCTTGACCTAGACCAATGACCTTGTTTTGCATGTGACGACATTGTCACAAGAAATGCACTCGTGGATTTCAAGGCTCTATGACTTACCAATCCAAAGAAACGGATAATATTAGATTTAACTATAAACATGACCTTAAAATTACCTTGACCTATTACCTTGCACAAGGTACCAACAGAAAGGCCCTGTCCCAGGCAATCACCATGTGAAATATGAAGACCCAATCACTATCATTTAATAGTGATGCTCAGTGCTAAAGTTTGTATTTTCACAAATTTGACCTATAAATGACCTTGACCTTGACTGATGAGCTTGAACTTGGTACCAACAGAAATGTCATATCATAAGCAAAGTATGTGCGAAATATGAATACCCTTTCTCATTCTGATTAAAAGTTATGTCCAATTTTGATGAAAATTATTGACCACGACAATCTGACCTTGGCGTAGGGCGAGATCATTGTCTAAGTTTTAAATTAAAAGGTTCTGTCAAAAGAAATTAACATTTGAAATATGATGGATATATCACTTACGATTGCAAAATTATGAACAATGAAAAAAATATATATATAATTTTCTAAATTCTGACCTTGGTACATGGCCTTCACCTTAACTGATGCTTTTGACCTTAGTTCTAACAAAAAGGGTTTGGCAGAAGCAATGCACACGTGAAATATGAAGACTATATCTGTAAGCAATAATTTTTTTACAGAAAAAAAGAGGGCTTACGTACAGTTAATAATATTAATGCCCATATTCCCTTGACACATTTTTAAATGTAAATTTTCGATAGTTTTAGGTCAGGAGAATCTATTTCTACTCAATTATGAAATTTTATAAAATTCTGAAGATTAAATTATGAGAAATAGGCAATTTTTACATTAAGACCCCTTTTTCCTTGACGAAGCCCTGAAATGAGAAAATTCTAAAGAACGTGTCTTGGAAATTTTGTAGGAAGATCATATATGAAGTTTCATCGAATCAGGCCTTGGAGTTCCTGAGATTCCTGATGTCGGACGGACGGACGGACGGTAGGACGGGCGCGTGCACAAACCGGCAACAAGATGCCAATTTTATATTCGAATTTTCCAAGACGCAGAATGCTTTTGTCAAACAGCTGCAATGTGTGCCTGGTAAAATCTAAAGAAAATCCCCACTTATTTTAAGAGTAGGGTAAACTAGAACTTTTGAGAAACATCATAATGCCAAACACATAGTGTTGTAAGTAAGATCCAACCTGACAAAAATCATGTACGAGACTTGTCCCAGGAATTCGTGAACCATTTTGATAAATTTAATATCTAATTTCCGATGAAACTAAAACAACTAAAAATATTTTGATTTATAGTTATTCTTTATATAAGCGGCTTACGGTAAAATCGATGAAGAAAAGAGTTAAACGTAACCCGTTAGTAGATTTGGTAGTGCTGTAAAACGACAGTCTGCAGGCAAAACAGTATCTTGTAAAGTGTTCATTTTTAGCACTATTCAGTGTCAAAACTATTTTCAGTGAAACAGAGTTTTGTATTTAGCATGCGCTTTTCTGTTTCAATGGTAGGAAGGAAAAATGATTTTACATGTATATGGGTATCCGACCCTGTGCTGAAAGAGTATTTAAACTTATGTCGGTAGATCAAAGCATAGGTAGCCTTCCCTTATTTAATTGACTAAATTTCCTTCTGTTAATTTAGTGCGATCTTTTGAGGGATTGTATAACAGATTAAAGTTGCTTTAAATATTGCTTTCTAAATACAAACTTAAAGAGGGTATAATGCTGATCTCAAAGTATTTTCACTTTGTAAAATAACTTCAAGTACTTTAAGAGTTACCTTACCTTGAAAAAAAGAAAAATATAGTAAATTGTAAGAAAAACTATATATTTTGGATTTATTCAATATTCTTGTTTGGGATGTAACTTGTCCAGTCTGCTAATATTTTTTTCTCGGCAACATTATCCGTTTACTACTATAAAGCATGTAAAGTTGTAAATATAATCAAATATCTCATATTCTATTGTTTACTTTTCTACTTAATACTAATAGTACGTAGTAGAATTGAGTTTGTATTATAATATTAAGTATCTTTAACTGCATTTAAAGAACAATCCTGCTATCGAACATGAAATCAATTTGAGGAAATATTTCCCTCATTAAATTGCCGGTGTTACCTTCTTTTTATTAAGTATTGATTTTGCGGCATGCATATAAGGTAATTTGATTTTTATTGAAACATATTGCGTCGGACGATTTTTTAATTTCTTTCAGAGTACGTAAAAATAAAAGCAACAAAACTCGAGTCCAACTTTATGTCCAATTTCATTTAAGGAGAAAAGGCGTAGGGCATGGGCTGTTTGACTCCTCGTACTATGTCTTAAGGATTTAATTTCCTTTTGTAGGCAGGGAAATTACTTAAAAATTAACCTCATTAGACTAGCAAGACTTACTCTTGAAAAAATAGAGAAAACGAGAAAATAAAGTAATTATATGTTGACTCTGGTGAGGTATATACACGAAAGAAGTTTGGTACGTTTAAGCACGAGAAAATACACGAGAAAATGATCTAAGCACATTATCAAAGAGTGAAATATAAGAATATTTATACTCTCCCTCAGTTCACATGCAAAGAGGCAATATCAAAATATAGGAAAATGGCACATTTTTAAAACTCTTTACAAATGAATTAATCTTTATATGGCTAAAGAGATTGCCTTTGAACTTGATCTTCATGCAAAAGGTCTAGGTCACAGTTTTAGAGGTCAACTGACAAGTTTTAACATTCGTTTTTTTTTCTCTTGAAGCAATAGTAAGATTTACATAAACATAAATAAACAACACAACTTGTACGATAGAAAGGACGTACGCTATTATAATTTGTAAAAAAAAGTTGATTAGTGAACGAAAGGGGTTTTGTGTTTTATAAATGCTTCCTTGCATTTTTTTAAAGCCTTGTATTGGGTAATCATAATATCATACTGCGAATTATAGAGATAACAAATAATAGGGCCATTGTTACCTTTGATTGTCCGCCAGATAATATTGTTTCAGATCTAGCCTCATGACCTCATTTTTAATCCCACTTTAATCACTTTCAATTTAGTTCGAGTTTGCATCAAGGCAATAAAGATTATCTAGGTTGATTGAGCAACAAATATAGACTCTAGAGTGTTTTAGAGGTTTTTGGTTCGCTAGTCCTGATATTCGAAAATTGTATACTTCTAATCGTTTATTTTATCTGTATATATGTACTTCATCATCAGAAAAAGAAGAAAACTTTTTACACTTTCCATTAAATCGAAATTTGTTGTACTTTTGTAAGCAGAAACTTTTCTGAGTGTGTGTCTGAAAACAGCCAAACAAAATATTGTGAACGCAAAAAGTTTAGTCGTTTCCTCTTAGATGGGAAATATTTCAAGATTTTATCCATCTTTAATAAAAAGTCGTCATTTATCATTTTTCTGACCAATTAACTTCCAGAATCAAATAGTTTTATTATGTTATACGGAACTGGTGAGCCGTAACGGCATGATTTTGAACAGACTGGTAGATTAGAAAAGTTAGGTTAAACAAGGGGCGTGACTATCAATTTGTACCAAATTTATTTTTTTCTGATATCAAAAATAATATTGGGTATCCCGTCACAATAAAAAAAAGGTTGTTAGAGTATTGGATCTTTCTGGTGACTCTACATTATCATCTTTACACCCAACTCACAAAATGCAAGAAAAGTTATACCAGAGACAATATTGTACAATATTGTTGACCAGGAAGGAAAAACGATTCTTCTGTTTCCTTTCTTTCACATAAATTGATGAAAGTTGAACTCTTCTGGTTAAGCGGTCACTGTCGTTTTACCGACGGCACAAGACGTTTATTTATTTTGTTTACTGGTATGTTCTTTTCAATAAGTTTCCATAAATAAAAATGACACGAATGATCCTCATCGATGATTTAAATGATTGCTATCAATTGCCATAAAAAAATGAAAGCATTCCATTTTTTCAGCGAAATTTCATAACGTTTCATTGCCGTTAAACAAAATATGTTAAAAAATGGGTCATACCATGCCAATATTTGTTTGCAATGAACCATATGACAAATAAAAACACTAGTCGCAAAAACTAAAGTGACTTTTTTCCATAGATATGCACACCTTATTCGGTATGTCCATGCAGTATCCATTTGATTCGCTCTTTGTCGAAGGATGTGGTACATTAAAGTGTAAAATGTTCTACATTACGTCACTTCAGACGTATGTACGCGACATAGATTAAAAATTTACAACAATAAGAAAGTCAATAGGCTGATGAATATACTTCAAATAGAAAGTTCCATTTAGCTATATTAGTTGACTTCTTTGTGGAGTTATAAAAACGCAACTAAACTTTTTACGCTCAATATACTTGAAATCACATGTAGGAAAAATCTAGCACAACGCACACTTTTCATTTGAAGTAACAATAGTTAAAGACAAACAATATATCATAACGCGACATTAATTTACAAAATTGGAAAAAAAAGTCTTGGCCTAGTACAAAACAACGTTAACGTGATATATTATTATACTGCAAAGAAAATTCTAGCATTTTCATTGGTTAATGCTGACCTGACAAACATTGATAGCTACGGTCGCTCCGGTATTACCTCTAATGTTTCCTTAAGGCGCCTCGACATGAACATAGACAAAAAATCGAAACGGTTACGGCAGCCATGTTTCTCTCGCTTCGCTGATAACACGACCCGAATATACAGTTGAAAAGGATGTCAGTTAGTAATGTGCAAATAAAAAATGATAAAGATTTCAATAAATACCTTAAATTTGTACAAATCTGTCCATTTAAAGTGCCAAGTTTCTCGCAGTTTCAGCCATCAAACGCTTCCATATCACAATAGCGCAGAGTAGTAGTGTGACGTCACAACTACATATGACGTCACTTTGTTCATGCTTACTTTTCATAGGGGCGCATTAAGGGATATTGGTGGTTTAAAAGAAATCGGTTTATACGAACGCCTAAAGTAGGCAAAAGACAGATATTTGGCCCTAAAACTTTGAAGTATAATAAATTCGTAATACGGTTTCTTGCCTGGGTATATGACGATTTATTCCCGGCAGAAAAATGATGTCAACCCTCGCCTACGGCTCGGGTGACATCATTTTTCCAGCCGGGAATAAATCGTCATATACCCCGGCAAGAAACCGTATTACTAATAACGTTACCTGAAAAGTGTTTTCCGCATTCTTTGGCAACATCGCATCTTTTGCTAAAACAGAAATTCAGTATCAATTATCTAAAGAAAAAAAGGAAAGCAGTACATACTATTTTAAAACTTACGATATCTGTATAAAATATTCCTTTTATGGAAACGGACTTTTTACAACTGTAGATTTCATAAACTACTAAGATGCAAGGTTAATAATGACCCTTTTGTGGCACCAGGACACAAAAGGAATATTAAAATTAGAGGACAACGATGGTCCTGTACCGCTTGTCATTGCTCCCTTTACACCTTCGTTTTGCTGTCGTTATTTCGCACAATGCGTCATAAGTTTCGCGGAATAACTTGAAGCTTTGAATATCTAGAACGTTCTCGCTTTATCACAACAACAAATCATTTTATAAGGTAGAATATTTAATTTTTGCTCATTTAAAACCGCATTCATCTAAAACAGATACAAACTCGAAACAGTCTCATTTTTATATGTTTATAGATAACTCGTTTGATGAATTCGATATTCAATGAATACTCATACAGTATGGTCACTAGCTAGCATACATGAAATTTACATTTATACCCCTCTTTTCGCGTTCTCTAATGGAAAATGTATTTCAATATGGCTCAAACTTGTTACAAAACGAATAATTTGACTAGTGTTTGCACCGGTTAATCGGGTTAAACGATCGATTTAGTGTAGAAAATCGGTAATCGGTTCCCCATTATTTTATAGAAAAATCCAAATTAAATCAAAACGAAAGTTTAGTGTTTTCAGTAATTTGTTTCAAAATACAATGCATGCATATTTACATATCGGACAGCGGAGTGTACTGCTGGCCGAATATCGAGATAAAAACAAAGGTCGTTCACATAAGAAAGTAGCTATTTTATCCGTCTTTGTAAGAAAAAAAGTCACATATTTCAACCGTTTAAGGTATTTTGTTGATCGGAAATTCTTCCCACCAAAGGCATTGTAATTTGACGATGTAGCATTTTATCTATTTTGGGAGAGTATCATCTAAAGTGCATTTCTAACGAAATAATCTTAGAATGAATTGAGAGTTTAGGTGGTAATCATTCTTATTTTTTTTCTAAGATGTAAAGATGCAGAATTCCCCCACCTTAAGGTCTACTCACCCATTTCCATATGCTCTACTCCTGATCGCACAACAGTGAAAATATAAATCATTTTCATAAAGTTTTATCATGTCGTATTCTTTGACAAATATAAGGTTGTAAGTGTACTGGTTCGGAAGAAAAAGAATTTCAAGTATTTCTTAATTGACACCAAAAAGTGATCCCCCCTGTTGCCCTGCGACTAATGTCCCTGCAGTTTTCATTTTAGTTAAAACATAAAAATCTTTGATCCGTGTCAAATTCAAAAGATGCGAGTCTATTGGTTTAGTTTAAATGTTAATATCTAATTTGAACAGATATCTACCCCAATCCCCCCTGTAATCGACCCCTGGTAGCCCTCCAGTCATGATTTTAGCTATAATTAATTAACGTCTGTAATCTGATGATCTTTACCGAATTCCTTGGCTGAAGGCATACTTGTTCAAAAAAAGAACTTAAGCGCTTTACATAAAAATCGATATTGGTTGCCATAACACACAGAGTTTTCAACAGACTTAAAATCTTTTATCTATTTTGGAAGAGGACCACTTAATAATTTGGCCTGGTAGTTTATGAGACGATGACGTTTAAAAAAATGTAGAAAGACGACGGACGTAAGGTGATCACAATAGCTCTCAAGAGCACTTCGTCATAGGCCTGTTTTTTTTTTTATTTGGTCTTCCAGAAAATAATTATTCGAACAATTTGTGTCAGTCATCGAAGACCGAATTTGCATGTAATAATACTCCTACAAAATAAATTGGAATTTTATCAAACGGGAAATATCTTCGAGTTGTCAAATATCTTAATCAGAATTTCGCGATAAAAATGATTGATTAAGTAATTGTTTGAATGGAGTTTTACGCCGTTTTCAACAACTTTTCAGTTATATCGAGGGGCTGGAACACATAACAAAGGGTTCCTAGTATTTATTTCGCTAGTACTACCATCACAGTGCCGTCGTCGGGGATTGAAACCGGACGATAAAAATGCCACCTTTCTTCTGCTGTATGGAATTATTTCGAACGGATATTTAAGAAGAAAGTTGAATGTTCATTGTGAAACTAAAGCGGTTTGTGGATAATCTAATACGAGAGATCATTTGAAAGGGATCACACTTCTCATGCATCATAACAGAACATCAGGAAAAGGATATCAAGTCGTCTATGGCGTTTTTGTATAGTCCAAGGAAAATGTCTTCCTCACAGAAGGAGAAAATTACCCAAACAATCGCCGATATGGTTGTCTTAGAATACCTACCCATAGTGTGGAAGAAGGCGGGGGCTTCAGAAATCTAATTCCAATCGTGGCGTAAGACCACACGGTGCCCTGTAGGAAGACTTAGATAACGGTTTGTTAAGAGATGCGACGAGGAAAAATTGCTTTGATTACCAATTTACAAAATGCCAGTTCAGTATCATTAATTATTGATACCTCGATAGCCAGCTTCATTGAGTCATATATCACCGTCGCTGAGTGTAGATAGTTGTTCGGGCCATTCAAATACCCAATGACCGTTTCAGCCGAGATAAAACCTCACAAGAAAACCTGAACGTCCCCGAACTCCAGCTGATTCATGATATTCTATCGAGCTGAAATTTTACTGAGCTGAAGTTTAATAAGTGTATGAGTATAGAAGGGTAATCACGGACAATTTAAGTGATACCGTCGTGACAAAGAAGAACTCAACACCCCTGCTGCTCATTTTCTTGATCGTAGCGTCACACTTGAACAACGTATTCCGGTCACGATCTACCATATCAAAGAGCAGGACGTCCCTTGCTCTACCATTTGCCCCGTTTTCTGTGGACGTTTGTGTAAGCCATCCAAGGTAACGTGTGATGGCACTTTTCTCTTAGAGTGAAAGTGAAACGAAAGCATTGAAGAACTCAAAAAAAAAAAAAAAAAAAAAAAAAAAAACCCAGACTTAAAGACCACACCAATCATATCATTATTATTGATGCATAAAACTGTTATTTCTATCGAACTTACAACGTAATACAGAGCATGCCTTAGTGAAATGTTGGACAATGTAATTGTATTGAATAAGTACAAATATGGATTAAATGATGAACAGATGGACAAAAACTGATCGGTGCCAGCTAGTTTAAAGTGGTAGATACGATGTTTGAACTCGGATATTTTTGACATTGTTTAAATCTCAACACACTTCTAAATTGTTTATCGCCTCTTTACTTTTTTTGTCTCTGTCCTGTTTTTTAATCTTAGTTAACATATAGCTTAATCTACGATTCCATCGAGAATCATGAAGTATTTAAAATCTTCAGCATAAAACTATCGGATGGGTAATGATGTTATTCGTTGGTTCAAACTATTGTAAGTTCGTTCAAAACGCAGATTATGCAGGAACGATATTTTTGATCAAGAAACCAGTGTTCTGAAAATTCTAATTTCATAACTAAAGTTCGATTATCCCATAAAAGACTTACCTATAGCTCATCATAAATTTATTACGCGCGGGCAATAAGAAGCATGGAGCATATTGTAAAAAACTGACTCAATCAGAAAGCAAATCGGGAAAGGTCTGCTTTGTCACCACTTTTCTACACTATGAGAAATTGAAAGGTAAATTATTAATGTTAATTTTTTAGCTCCACTGGCCCAATGCCAGTAAGTTATTAACATTGTGATGTATCCGTCGTGGGGTGGCTTGCGTGCGTGCGTAAGTTATAAACCCCGAATATGGGCGTGGTAGGCCGGAGCAATTTCACTTTATTTTAAATTTTCTCCTTCCAAACCATTTGGTCGATTTTAATTTAACTTGTCATTTATATTCCCCAAGTGAACACATACTTAAATTGTAAAAGAGTTTTGTTTGACACCAAGTGTAGGCGTGACAGGGCTTGACTTATTTTCTCTTTAAAATCTTTAAAATTCTCCGCTTCACGAATTCAATTTGGCCAAGGTATGGGTATTTCTTATGCACACCTCTATTGAAATTGATCACAAAAAATGAAATGTAGGTATGTCAGGGCGAGGCTAATTACACTCAAAAATCTAAACAAAAATCTCTCCAAATCCATAAACTATTGGGATAATTTCATTGAATCTTGGTATGTATGTTCCGTGTATAGACTTGTACTTAATGGTCCCTAAAAATGTTTCAAAAAGGATCTTCAGTTTAAAATCATAGTTATATTGGTAATGAGATGGGTTAAATATATAGTGCAATGTGGGCCAGACCAAGTGAGTCATCAAAGAATTGTTCTATATAGAGTTCAAAGTGTTATACTCGATCAGAGTTAGGTTTGTTTGTAAAAGGTCTGGAAGCCCTCTTGAGCCCCTTTGTTCAATTTTCACCGCATAACAATTAATACCAAAAGCACTTACGTAACAAATGGTACGTTTATTAAACTTTAAGATTTTGTTTATCTGACGCACTGGTCATCCGATTCTAAAATAGTCGGGCGATGTATATTATTGTCTAAGATCGAGAATTACCGAACAGTTATTCGTCGAATGTTTGGCATCCCTAATTCTGGCGATCTTTCGTGAAGATTGATGCAAAACTGCGGTTTCCAGAGTGTAAACCAGAACATTTTTTACTTCTAAATGCCAATTTTCCGTTTTGTTTTCCTAATGATTATTCCTGTCATCATACACTGACTTTGGCTTATCATATTTGACCCCTTTTCTGAAATTGCAATCTTAGACTGTGTCGGCCCTTTCCATTTTGACAGGCTTCCACGGGAATGAATAAAAGTGTTTTACACATTCTCTATCTGTCAAGGCCTGTCATTAAATGTCACGAATACATGTATAAATAAGAAGAGTTAAATAGACAAGAAAGATTAAAGTCTCAAATCTTTCACAAACGGAATAATAACAACAAAAAAAGATTCAAAGTATTGCCCGTATTTCCTGTATAAAGGTATAAAGGTTATAGATATTAAAGCCTAAAATGCAGTCTTACGCGTGAACACAAGGTTTTTCTCGTATGATTCACCTTGGGCTCATTGGTATGTTCGCACTCTTCTGAGATAAATAAACAAACATTCTGAATAACTTTTAAGATATTGAGCAAAATCATGTGATCTTTAGAGTGTAAACAAGGAGTGCATGGAAGACGGACGAACTGACCTTGGACGCAGCTACTTCAGAGAAGCTTTGTGATCAAGTGAGCTAAAGATATACCAGTTTCTAATTTTTTGACCTCCTCTTCATCCTGTATTAATTTCTTGTGTTTTTCTCGATTCAACTTCTCCCTTTCTTTTGACATCGTTACTAGATTCCTCTCTTCTGAAATTGAATTTTAAACACACAATTAACAATGCCCACTTCACCAATCATTTTCAAAGCAGAATAATTTATAAGACATTCTTTCTTTTCAAAGAAAGTTTGGCATTTTTTTATTTTGATTTACAGAATATGAACTTAAACCTTAGGGGACAGGACAAGTACATAAAAAGGATAGCTCACCAAAAATATCAAAGATGATCAAGAAGAGATTGGCTAGAACAAAGGATTTAAAAGGGAATATAATCCCCGTTTTATACAACTTCATGGTATAGACAAATGTAATCTAGGAAAAATCGATTAAGAGAACAAATCGAAGCATAGAAGGCTCTTTATTATTTTCTTAATATTTATTTGCATGTTTCTTGACGGTAAAACATGAAGATTAGTCGATCTTATATCTTATAATTAAAACTATAGAGAAGGGGTAATTTCATACACTACTTACCTTGTTCTATTTCTAATTCTCTCAGTCTGTCTCGGTATTTAGCCTTTTCAAGGTCTTCTTGAACTTTTTGACTCTTCTCCTTCGCCCTTTCCACCAATTCTTGTACTGTCAAATCTTAATAACATTTTCCCCATCAACTGTTTGATACCTTATGTAGTGGATTTTTGTATGTTTGCCGATGTCTTTGCAATTTTGTCAATTTAAAGATCTAAGAGATTACAATTAATAAAGTATTCAATAAAAAATATCACTGTCACATTGCAACTGATCTTTAATCGAATCGCGTGTATTATATATTTATATATATACTTAACTCCAAAGAAAACATCTACAAATATATGTTCTCTCAATGACTTAACCGTTTATGTCTATTTTGCGGGTTTTAGTTTCAATACATGTCAAAATCGACTTTTTTAGACCGAACTCTTGACTGTTAGGCTCCATGTACCTTTCGGTAGCAACGCCATTTCAGGTAGATTGATGGTTTGAATGGGATTTTACGCTGCTTTCATCATTATTTCAGTTATTTCTCGTTGGCTAGAGCACCTAACAATAGATTTATGGTATTTCTCACACCAGTACTACCATTACATCTTTCCTAGCCTCCAGTCCAACAGATGTCTACGATTATTAGTGCAGCGGATTAGTGGACAAATTTGAAGAAATACTTCAGTTGGTGATACAAGCATGAAATTTTAACCAAATAATCTTCAAACCTCCTAGACCAATATTTGAAGTCTGGCCACATGAAATTTGTCATTTCCACGATAGCCGCTCTAATAGAAAATGGCCGCCAATTAAGAAGTTGGTCTAGAAGTAGATCGGACATATTTTAAATCTTGAACATCATTACAACCATTATTTTTAAACCAATTTGTCGTCTGTCTTTAATTTAAGATATGTGGTTTTCATCTGAACGTCAGTCGTTTTCAAAATGGACGCCTGGAAGTCGAAATGGCCGCCGATTATTAAGAAGGCTTATAAGTGAATTGGCCGTATCTCTCATTCTCTTCAACATGTTATAGTGAAATAAGTACCAAATGAAGTTTTAAGCTTTTGTCTCTAATCAAATACATAGTACAGACAACCGAAAAATATAAAGACGGCCGTCCATGAAAGTAAAATGACCACCAATATCTCAACAAATTTTGTTATTAAGTAAATCGAACATATCTCACTTTCTGGACACAATGGAACCATTGAAGTAGTGCCAAATTAAGCGTTTATTTTTTTTCTCATTTTTTTAGATAGAAGATTATGTTTGTCACCTAGAGTTGGACTGTTCAAGATAACGGTCTTAATAATTGAAATGGTCGCCTATTTTAATCCAGGTATTGTGTAAATCAACCGTATCCCTCTTTATATCCAAGGAATTGTGAAAGAAGTACAATTGAAGGCTCAGTCTTTTTTATTAGGAAGCAAGTGTGGGAATTCGAATCGGAATTCGACGATTCGGCATGCCCGCCAAAAGCAAGTTCTTGGCAATACCCCAATAAGTATTAAAATAACATGTAGCTGTTATCAGTTCCCGTCAGCTGGTAAAATGGTGACCATAATTCCCTATTCAAACTAGAAATATTTTTTCTGGTGACTTGATATAAAGTCAGTTTATCCAAATCCGATCTTTTAAAAATGGCCGCCACAAAAAATCGAAATGTTTGCCTAGTATACAGTAACTTTTCAGGAAAAATTGGTCCTAATTCCTTTTTGATAAAACTAATATGACAAAAGTACCTGACATACGCCAAGAATTGTATCATTGATTCAAGATAGATTTATTTTCAACACTTTTTCTAAGAAGGCTTATAAGTGAATTGGCCGTATCTCTCATTCTCTTCAACATGTTATAGTGAAATAAGTACAAAATGAAATTTTAAGCTTTTGTCTCTAATCAAATACATAGTACAGACAACCGAAAAATATAAAGAAAGCCGTCCATGAAAGTAAAATGACCACCAATATCTCAACAAATTTTGTTATTAAGTAAATCGAACATATCTCACTTTCTGGACACAATGGAACCATTGAAGTAGTGCCTAATTAAGCGTTTATTTTTTTCATTTTTTTCGATAGAAGAATATATTTGTCACCTAAAGTTGGACTTTTCAAGATAACGGTCTTACTAATTGAAATGTCCGCCAATTTCAATCCAGGTTTTGTGTAAAAAAACCCGTATCCCTCTTTATATCCAAGGAATTGTGAAAGAAGTACAATTGAAGGCTCAGTCTCTTTTATTAGGAATCAAGTATGGGAATTCGAATCGGAATTCGACGATTCGGCATGGCCGCCAAAAGCAAGTTCTTGGCAATACCCCAATAAGTATTAAAATAACATGTAGCTGTTATCAGTTCCCGTCAATTGGTAGAATGGTGACTATAATTCCCTATTCAAACTAGAAATAGTTTTTCTGGTGATTTAAATAGTCAGTTTATCCAAATCCGATCTTTTAAAAATGGCCGCCACAAAAAACCGAAATGTTTGCCTAGTATACAGTAACTTTTCAGGAAAAATGGGTCCTAATTCCTTTTTGATAAAACTTATATGACAAAAGTACCTGACATACGCCCAGGATTGTATCCTTGATTCAAGATAATTTTTTTTCAACACTTTTTTTTTATTTAGAATGGTCGTCAAAAAACCTCAACAAATGGCTTTTAGGTTTTAAGCAATTTAAATCGGGAATAAAGGAAATACTACATAAGCATCGCTGAAGAATGTATGATTAATTGGGAAAATAACAAGTTAAGTCCTTGGTTTTCAGGATTGTCGCTCGAAGAATAAATGAGCAACAAAGCTCGATAAATAACACCTTTAGTGAATCGCTATATATTTCCTTTCTTTATTCTAGAAAAAAGGTCAATCTAAAAGAAAGCTTATTTTGATATTATTCGAAAAAAACGAATCAGGCTTATTTTTTTATTTAGGTGATTGTACTAACTGGAATTATTTCACTTCTTGTTTTTTTGTAGAATAACATATAGTTAAATGGATAGTAGCTTTTGTTTATTCTTGACAGTATGTTTAATGGTTATTGTCATTCTGGCTTTGAATCATCATATCTGCTTCTGGTATGTTAATCATGGGACCTATTGGGCTATGAAGGTATGTTTGCATATATATCTCTTTTTCATTTCTTTTGATGAAAAATGTTTGTATTTTCATGCTACATGTGCTGAAATATTTCAGCATATCATGATATCATAAAATTGTGTGAAATATATTATTATTGTATATGCTAAAGATAATGCAAAAAGAAGTACTTATTTCAAAAACCTTTCTTTTTTCTTTAAATGAGGGAAAGTGATATGTATAAATATTTCTCCTGTGTCTATATAAAGAATAAGTCTGGAAATGTCCGATCCCATGACTATTAGGTAAATGTGTATGTAGACTATTTTAGATTTTTCTAGAAAGGACTTTTAGAAAGTGATTTAACTCTAGAATCTTCTAGTGTTCTATGCTTTAGAACAATCTAGAATAGCATAGAACATTAGAAGATTCTAGAGTTTGGATCCCTTTCTTAAAGTCCTTTCTAAGATTTGATAATCTTTACTTCGGTCTACTGCGATTTTAATTGAGTTGATTAGTTTGCTACTAGTCAGTCAATTAACGATACGATCATTCCGAATAATGAATCGATGCTTTTTTTCCTAGGGGCATACGTTCGTCGGCACTTTATTTTACATTGAATTGAATTTCACATAGAAGTTGTACTTAACTGTTTGAACACAAGAAATTGATAGGGTCAATTTCTCCCTTTCTCACAATATAGTCCACCCTATACTCATACACATTTTTGGTAATTTCTATCCAAAACATATATCAATTTACACTCATGTTGAATTATTGTCTGCAACCTGTTCCAAGTTATCACAGTCTAAAATTGTGCCGTCTGCTTAAGGGTTTATGGACGGGACAAGGCTTTTAAATGTTTCTAATAAAGATCGATCCATTACAAGACAACAAATGTTTAGACAGGTCCAACTTGTTTACGGTTGCAGATCACATACAGTAAGTTGGCAAAGTAATAAAATATGTAGAAGAAAGGGTAGATGCTATTAGGGAGAAAGGAGAAAGTGTTAGTAAGTAGCATTTTCGTCTTTTCCCTATTAGCGAGGTCATACGTCAAGATACCATTTAAAAGCTATGTATCTTTAACACAGCAGGGATTTTGGCAGTGATGAGTAAGAAAATATCTGGTATACATGTTACAAGGTGAATAATTATGTTTATATTCAAGAAAATTGTCCTCGTGTGTTTTTCGTCTATTTAGTTCCGTCGCCTTCAGTTCTTTCAGTACTTTGTTTTAAGCACAGCACAGTAATATTCAAGCACTGCATTGAACACACTAAGCACTTCGTATCGCACAAAAGTTGATGACGTATACTAGGCCTATTTTTGCGTGCGTGTGAGCACAAAAAAGCTACGTAGTACACATATTGTTCGGTTTTTGACTCAAATTTCTTTTCCTAAGCAAGTTCCAGGATACAGTTTTGTTTCCTTTGGCCTGCTAAATCAGGCACAAAAATGAGATAAACATATTTACCTTCAAATGGTTCTGTTTCCTGTAAACGTGTACCTCCTGATTGAAGTTCAGTTGTTTTTGGTTCATCTATATTTGATTTTTGCGAAATATCTGGTGTGTCGATTACTGGAATTTTAGATTATATATGACTTTGGTAGTTCATTGAAGTACCATACATACCCCCAACTTATTGGACAACAACTATCTCCATCAAATGTTTTAATGAAGAACACTGTTCTATGTGAAACTGGCGTACCTAACGACAGCAAAATAGTATTGCACATTTAAAAGAAAGATTAATATGTAAATGAATGAATGAATGTATAGTGTTTTACGGCCCGTCGACAGCTAAGGTCATGTTGGGCGCAAAATATTTTAAAAAATAAATAATTGGTAAACGACAAATGAATAACTGTTATAAACAACATCAGGTAAACATCAAAACTAAACTAGACGAAATCATTATCAGTATAAATGGTAAAAATTTACAGAAAAAAATTCTTAAGTCTAAAAGAAGATCATGATCAAAAGATCACTCAAAATAACCTTTAAAATTCGCGATAAACACTATCAAGTCTAAGAATAAATTCAAAATCAAATAAACCTAAAATTACATTTTGTTATAAAACCAATGGCTTTCAGGAAGTCAAAAATAAGCTCAATCTTAACACAGTCAAAAAGGGTCTCCATATTCTCAACTTTAAAATAACTGTCTCTGATAGAAGAGAAATCTATACATTCTATAAATATATGACTGACAGTTAGAGGAGTGTTGCATGGAATGCACATTGGCATCTCCTCTCCCTTTAAAAGGTAGGAGTGAGTGAGATGCGTATGTCCAATGCGTAGTCGAGTCAATACAAGTTCCTCACGACGACTTGACCTGTAACCAGGCAACCATTCGCCAAGATCTTGAGGAATAGAATATAATTTATTTCTGTGGTTCGCTGGATCGGACCAACAGTTCTTCCAGACATCCTGAATGAAACCATGAATTAAAGGCTTAAAATCAGTAAAAGGTACTTCAAAAGGTAAAATTTCTAATGATAAAGCCTCCTTGGCAGCTTTATCCGCTTCCTTATTACCACGAATACCAACGTGGCTCGGAAGCCAGCAGAAAACGAGATCAACATCATGAAGCTGAGCTATTGAATTTAATAATCGAACAATAATCGGATTGTCGGTTTTCTCGTTCTCAATCGCTTGTATACTTGACATAGAGTCATTATAAATAATTTAGCGAGAGAAGCGTTCTTCGATTATATGGTCGAGTGCGAGGTCAATCGCCTTTAGCTCGGCTGAAAATATAGAAGAGTTATTTGGCAAACGGAATTGATACATTTCACCATCTAAAATAGTGGCTGAGGCAACTTTTTCGCCGTCCTTTGAACCATCTGTATAAATCTCTTCATAAGATGCGTATTTCTCTCTTATTTCTAAAAACTTTGTTTTAAAAACAGTTGGATCGGTTGTATCCTTTTTGCTAGAAGCAAGATCGTAAAGAAATTTCGGGCTTTTAGAAGTCCACAAAGGAACTTCAGGAACAATATGTTCTGCCACGTCCTCTAGATCAAAATCTAGAGAGTTAACATCTGCTTCACAACGTAAACTAAATGGGGGTAATGCACTTGGTTTTTTTATCAAAATCCCGTCTATGTTTAGGTTCAAACACAGCTTTATACGTTGGGTTGTCAGGATTAGATTTTAGCTTTAAGAAGTATTGCATTGAGAGCTTTTTCCTTCTCAGGTTCAAGGAAGGTTCATTGGCTTCAATGTAAAGACTATTAACTTGTGATGTTCTAAATGCACCAAGCGCTAGGCGCAATCCTTGATTATGAATGGTATCAAGTTTACGAAGGTATGAAGGGCGTGCAGAACCGTAAACAACACAACCATAATCTAATTTAGATCTGACTAGTGCCCTGTAAAGGCGTAATAAGACATTTTTATCGGCTCCCCAGTCCATACTGGAAACAACACGTAAAATATTAAGTGCCTTTAAGCACTTATTTTTTAAATTATCAATATGGGGTATAAACGTCAGTTTATAATCAAAAAGGAGTCCAAGGAATTTAAATTCTTTTACAACTTCAATTTGCACTCCGTCCAGCTTTAATTCTGGATCAGGCTGCATTTTCCTAGACTGACAAAAATGCATACATTTAGTTTTTGTCTTGGAAAACTTAAAGCCGTTTTCATTGGACCATTTGGAAAGATTTTTTAAGACTCTCTGTAGCTGTCTTTCAATCGTATACATATGTTTTGATCTGTAACAGATGCAAAAGTCATCAACATAGAGAAAAAATTCAACCCCAGGGCAAACACTTTTGATTATATTGTTAATTTTGACACTAAAAAGTGTCACAGACAAAATACTTCCTTGTGGAACGCCCATTTCTTGTTCATGGGGATCACACAAAGTGTCTCCAACTCGGACTCTAAACTGACGTTCATCCAAAAATGCAGAAATAAAATAAGCAAGGCGACCTCGAATACCGAAATCATAGAGGTCATTCATAATTCCATACTTCCATTTGGTATCATAAGCACTTTCAAGATCGAAAAAGACAGAAACAACGTGTTCTTTCTTTATAAAAGCTTCTCGAATAAAAGTCTCGAAGCGGACAAGATGATCAAGAGTGCTTCTTTGTTTACGAAAGCCACTTTGGACTGACGTAATAAGGTGGTTCTTTTCAAGAAACCAGACAAGGCGATCATTAACCATTCTTTCCATGGTTTTACAAATACAACTGGTTAAAGCTATGGGGCGATAGTTTAAAGGATTGGTAGAATCTTTACCTGGTTTCGGTATAGGAATAACGATAGCTTCCCGCCAAGATGCTGGAATGCTTCCCGTATTCCATACCTGGTTATAAATTTCAAGTAAGCAATGCAAAGAACGAGAGGGCAAGCGTTTGAGGAATTGATAATGTATATTATCGTTTCCTACAGCAGTGTCATGACACTTCTTAAAAGCCTTCTTCAGTTCTTTGACAGAAAAGTCTCTATTATAATGTTCCAGTCGACTGGAACTGAAGTGAAGTTTTGACTTTTCTTTATCACCTTTGAATTTTTGAAAGGCAGGTGAGTAATTTGATGATGATGACTTCTTGGCAAACGTATCTGCCAATGCATTCGCAATATCAGCCTTGGAAGAAACGTCACTGAGGTCAGTTCTTTAATGACCAACTCCAATTGACGCGCTCTTTCCGCTGATTTTGCGCACCATATCCCATGCCTTTTTGACAGATGATCTAGAATTCAATCTAGAACATACTGTCTCCAAGACGAACGCTTACTTTGTTTAATGGTACGACGAGCTTTCGCTCGTGCAATTTTAAATTTGTAAAAGTTCTCCTTTGACGGTCTCAGATCAAATGATCTGAGAGCAGACTTCCGTTCAGCTATAGCCTTTTTGCAGTCTTCATTAAACCATGGTCTGTTAGGGTGTTTAGGGTTAGGCGACGTTCTAGGAATAGCTTTCTCTGCAGCCGAATATAGTAAGGATGTAAAAAGCTCTGTAGAGTTTTCACAATCTTCAAAAGCTTCTGGATTTATTGATTGTTCGCAGGTAGTTTTAAACAAACCCCAATTAGCTTTATGGAGTTTCCGTCGCCTTGGGCGTTCTTGAACTGAAGGTCCTAATTCAGATATATGAATAGGGAAATGGTCACTACCATGAAGATCAGAGTCCACTTTCCAGATAAAAGCCGGGAAAATGTCTGGAGTGCAAACAGTTAAATCCAATGAAGAATATGAACCAGTAGCTGGATGATGATAAGTGGAGGTTTTATCATTTAATAAAGCAAGATCATGATTTGATATGAAATCTTCATGATACGACCTTTATCGTCTGTATTGGAACATCCCCAAAGCGTATGGTGGGAGTTGAAATCTCCCATTAAAATATAAGGCTTGGGTAATTGTCCGACAAGATCGTCTAGTTTCCTACTATTAATAGGAGAACTTGGTGGAAGATAAATCGAACAGAGAGTTATTGTTTTATTAAGAGATACGCTAACAGCAACAGCTTGTAGCGTGGTATTAAGAGGGATGCTGCGATGAGGAACATTGTTGTTAACAATGATTCCAACACCACCAGAAGCTTTCTCATTCCCTTCAAAATTGTTTAAATAGCAAAAATGATACCTCAAAGAGAATTTGTCAGTATCTTTCAGGAAAGTTTCTTGCAGACAGATTGCCACTGGATTTCCATTAGAAACTAATAGATTCATTTCTTCAAAATTAGCTTTAATGCTGCGACAATTCCATTGAATGATTGTGTTCGCCATTGTTAAATTAAGGTGAAAAATAATACTTATGAGTAATGGAAGTATAGATTTCATTTCTTTATGTGTGAAAGATCTATTATATTTTTACCTTGCTTGTTCTCTTTGGAAGAATCCACATCCTCCGTGTCTTCCGTAACCATGTCTTCTTCAAGACTATGGTAGCGGTTATACTGCTTGATCGGATCCTCAGATCCCTTTGGCTGACGATTTGATGTTGCCGCCCTAGGAGACGATGTTCTGCTCCTTGGGGGTTTAACAAATAAACTTGCATCTTTATCTTCGGCTACTTTACCAACTTGAGAATCTAATTTCTCCTGTTGTATTTGAGCTTTCTTACGCCTTCCCATTTCAATTTTATCTAATCTTATGATCTCATCTTCTTCAGAGGGCGGTGTAGTGTTTGTTTTCTTTTCGGGACCTTTTGATTCTGTGTTTATAGTTTTTCCTGTAGCGATAGAGGAGTATGAAGTCGGAGGTTTCTTGTTTTTGTCATCAGTTTGAAGAGGAGCTTTGGAATCTTTTAATTTGGGGAACATTTTTTGTATTTCATCTTTCTTTTCCGGGAAAATCACACAAAGTTTGGAAAAAATATCTTTGTAGTTTTGGCATTTATTTTCCTTTGGCTTAAGAACATTGGCATAAGAGTTAGAAAGGTTAATTCTGTTTTCTACAATTTTGCGTGCTTCCGCAAATGACAAACCCTCTTTACATTTAATTGCGACAATTTCTTTTTCCTTTTTCCATACATGACATGATCTTGATGTTGACATATGCTCACCTCCACAGTTTGAACATTTCATAGTCACTGAGCATTTGTCTGGATCCCCTTTGTGCTCCTGCTCTGGTACGCCGCAGCGTCTACAGAGACGTATATTGCGACATCTATTTTCGTGATGCCCGAACTGAAAACACCTGTAACACTGTAGAGGGTTCGGACCCTGACATTTAAGTATCCCACACGTATGGATTTAGGTAAAATGGCTTTCTCAAATGTCAAAACAGTGGTATTAGTTGCCTTTTTTCTTGCCGTCTCTGAAGATTGTCATTCGCTTAGCCTCAATTACATTCTGGTCAGCCAATTCAGAAACTATCTCCTCCTCTGAAACTCCCTCCAAATCCGGACATCTTATAATGCCCTTGGACTTGTTAAGAGTCCCATGAGGAGTACATTCTACCCATTTGTCATAAAACCTATCCATTTTCATAAGGTTTTCAGCTTGCTGAGGTCTTTCAACCTCAACAAGGAGACCACCAATACGAAGCTTTTTGACAGATTTCACTCGCCCAGCACACGCAGTGAGCACTTTGTCAATGACAAATGGTGATAGGGTAGTCAATGGTGCTTGATCGTCACGATGCTGAATTACATGAAACCTAGGGAATGATTGACCTTTATTGCTGTAATTATCTACTTCCATTTCCAGTCCGAGTCCGTTCTTACGTTTTTTAGATTGGATGTCCATGTTTGTTTAAGTTTAAATTCACTATCCGGGGCCACTACCCTCCACGGAGTCCTACAAGGGGACATGAAAGGGCGGGTTTCCAGCCCCCCATGCCGGGGCTACCCGAATAGTATACTCGAGCCAAACGACAAAATGAATGACAGCGATTGCACGAAAAATTTCCTTACAAATAACCAAGTCGTGCAAATGATGCCAAAACACAAAATCCATTCAACCCAATTAGCCCATGACCCTATATAGACAAGGACTAAAATACTATTAAAATATAAAATATGAGTGGCAAGGGCAAATAAACCTTTGAACTTTCAATAGAACAATGACATTATACCAAAATATCTTCAAGGAAATATGGTACAGCAATTTGTTATGAAATGTGTCACTAGAACTATGACTAGAACTATGACAGAACATCTATTATTAAACAAAATATTTCATATGACAAAAGTAGATGCCCCAGTCTAAAACGACCGGCCGAATGCCTAGACTGGGCCCATCTAGGCTCCCGTTTCAGCCGAAGCCGAGGCCAAAGCAGCGTGTTGAGAAGCTGGAGATCCCTGGGCTTCCCTCAACTACCAGGACCCTCTTGTCCGGCCTTACGAGTCTCCACCCACGGCAAACAGGCGGGCCCGTTTGTTAGGGGTCTTACCATTGACAACATGGGCGGCAGCCGACTATTTCTACCCCCCCGCCCAGCTGGGGGCTATTAATATGTAAAACATGCGTGTATACGTATTTTACATTTTGTTTTCCATGTTATGAACTTGACTTTGAATTTTCGCAAGAGTTTATGCAATAAGGATTTTCGTGTATTTTGTGTATGTAGCACATCGTAGCAAAAGATATAATTTAAACAAGCATTTTGTTGACAAAATATATTTTTGGTTGACAGAGTTATTTGAAGTCTGAACTGTTTGCTCCCTTAAGTCATTTTTATGCACAGCAAATCGTCTTTTTCAGTATGAGAGTAGCCTTTTTATCTTTTAATTTTACCATATCTTACATACATTTAAATAGGTGTTGTAACAAGAAACACAAGATTCGATCGAGATTAAAAACGTCATACTGAAATCTTATTTCCGTCAGACTAGGTCAGAATAAACTGAAACAAGAGCATCGCCTACGGGTGCAACGCTCGGCTTCAGGTGCTGGAAATTGCGAAAAGTCTAGATCTAAAAAGGGGCATAACTCTTCCAAAATGCTTCTAAAGTAATCTCCTTTATAGTCACAGTAGCTCTTGTGTTAGTGAACATACATGTCAAGTTTAATGAAGACATATTCAAAAACAACAGAAATATGAACAAGGTAAAAGTTTGGCAGGCCACGTGAACGCCAACACAAGGTGATCATAATAAATCGAGTTTTTTCGAGCTAACAAGAGGAAATTTATGGTCTTATATCGCTCCCCCTCGTTTCCTTCCTTACCGAATTGAATTGCCTTAAAAGATAAGTATATGAAAAAGGCACATTTTCAGCAAACTAATTATTATTATCTATAAGGTTATTACATTCATAACTTTTTTTTATTATTTCGGCAAGTTTCTCTATAAAATAAAGCAGTTATACTCAGTAATTTACTAATTACAATTTACCACATGCCTTATGCCAAATATGAAAGCTCTTACTCGTACGATAAGGAAGGAGAAAACTTTGGGAGTTTTGAGCTCGGTTTCTATGGCAACCAGAGTTCTGTGTGCATTTAAATTTTTAGAAGTTGTTTGAAAGCCCTAGGTCAGGGATCATTTCTGTGAAGTTTGGCTGAAATTTGATGAGTAGTTCGGTAAGAGAGCAATTGAGAACGGAAGGACAGACGGACGGACGTCGTACAAAAGTGCATCACAAAAGCCCACATTGCCTTCAGCAAGTTGTGCTCAGTTGAGCAAATAAAGTTTTTATGTAAAATAT
The DNA here is from genome assembly GCA_948146395.1 of Fragum whitleyi. Lineage (NCBI taxonomy): Eukaryota > Metazoa > Mollusca > Bivalvia > Cardiida > Cardiidae > Fragum > Fragum whitleyi. The sequence goes on from OX411560.1 coordinate 8,337,400, forward strand.
ACTAACCTTCAACTGATTCTGTTACCTGTGGATGTCTACTCACTGATTCTTTGTCAGTTATTTCAGATTCATGTACATTAGTTTTTTGAAGGTCTCCGGTGTACATGACTGGAAGTTAAGACGATATTATTCTATTGAACCCCATACAAACTGTCAAATTATTGGACAAGAACATTCCAGATGTCTGTGCTTTTTATGAATTACAACTATCCATCTGAACTAAGACTTAAAGAACGGCAGTATCAAATATACATACACTTCAGACGTAAAGAATACGTCAGACATGTGCTTAATGTAATGTGCGTTGTTTTTTTTCCTCAAAAGTATGCCCTTAAATTGAAAACAAGAGATATAAAGTGGTCCTTAATGTATTACCTGAGTAAAATGCCTTATGATCTGACCTTTTAATCTAGTTTCAAACTACACTTAATTCAATTCCAAAATTGACCAAGATTTCATCAAGACAATCATTTTCAGGACGATTGGGCAAAAATATGGCCTTTAGAGTGTCTGCAAGGTTATCTAGATTATAACCCCTTGACCTCATTTTACGAAGATTTCAATCAAATCATCATTCTGACCAATTATCAGGTTGATTGGGCAAAAAACATGACCTTAGAGTGTCTAGATGGTTTTTGTCTAAAATGAAACCCCTCAACCTCATTTTGGACCCAAGTTGACCAAATTTCGATCTTGGACTCGATTTTATCAAGCCAATCATTCGGACCAATTTTCAGGTTGTTTTGACAAAAAATATGGCATCTAGAGTGTTACAAGGTATTTTTAGGATTTGATCCCTTGTCCTTATTTTTTACCTAATTGACACGATATCGAACTTGACCTAGATTTCATCAAGACAACCACTCTGACCAACTTTCAGGTTGATTGAACAAAAGCAATGACCTTACCAATTTTAAGGTTGCATGAGCAAAAAACATGGCTTCACGAGTGTCTACTATGTATTTGTTGACCGACGCACGACGAATATCACGCAACCCCAAAAGCTCACAATATTAGTTATACGGTTTCTTGCCGGGGTATATGACGATTTATTCCCGGCTGGAAAAATGATGTCACCCGAGCCGTATGCGAGGGTTGACATCATTTTTACTGCCGGGAATAAATCGGCATATACCCAGGCAAGAAACCGTATTACGATTTTATTATACTTCAAAGTTTTAGGGCTAAATATCTTTTTATTTTTTGCCTATTTTAGGCGTTCGTATAAACCGATTTCTTTTAAACCACCAATATCCCTTAATGCGCCCCTATGAAAAGTAAACATGTACAAAATGACGTCATATATAGTTGTGACGTAACACTACTACACTCTGTGCTATTGTGATATAGAAGCGTTTGTTGGCTGAAACTACGAGAAACTTGGCACTTTAAATGGACAGATTTGTACAAATTCAAGGTATTTTTTGACATCTATATCATTTTTTATTTGCACATTATTAACTGACATCCTTTTCAACTGTATCCTAGTGTGTATATTCGGGTCGTGTTATCAGCGAAGCGAGAGAAACATGGCTGCCATTACCCTTTGGATTTTATGTCTATGTTCACGTCGAGGCGCCTTAAGGAAACATTAGAGGTAATACCGAAGCGGCCGTAGCTATCAATGTTTATCAGGTCTGCATTAACCAATGAAAATGCTAGAATTTTCTTTGCAGTATAATAATGAGCTCTGCGTGCGCTACGAAATATGACGTTAAGCATAATATAAGTATTTCCGCATCGGATAATTAAGTTAGGAAAAAGTTATTAACCAACATTTCGTTTGATAACGTAATTATTTTCAGTGAATGCTGTTTGCTACCTCAAATCTTTTTTGTTGCTGTTGTTGTTATTTTAGCTCATCTTTCAAGAATCTAAATAGATGATGTACATGTATTATGAAGATCAAATTCGATTGGATAGAACACGACACAAAGTCATTAAGATTAGTCTTAGGTGGACGAATTCGGAATTTTAAGAAATAACTAGAGCTGTTAGACTAGACCTTTCTATTGGCTCTCTAGAAAAGAAATTCGAAGAAAACATACTAACCTTCAACTGATTCTGTTGCTTGTGGATGTTCACTTTCTGATTTATTGCCAGTTGTATCAGGTTCATGTAAATCATTTTTTTCCGAAAAGTCTGATAATCCTATCACTGGAAGTAAAGGCGATATTTTCACTTTATTACTTTATTGAATTTCTATCCATAGTTTCAACTTATTGGCCAATACTTATTTTAACGAAGAAAAGGGTATTTATGTGGCATCAGTCCTGAAGACGTAAGTAAGATATATACCTGCACGCAACGCAGAAAAAATATGTCAGACATTTGTCTTAAGTAGTAACTAGAGCCTTGAGCTTTCTATTTGCTCCCAAAGAAATAATTTGAGAATATATTCTTACCTTCAACCGATTCTGTTACATGTGAATGTTCACCTTCCGATGTATTGTCCGTTGTGCCAGGTACATGTACATTTCTTTTTTGTGAATCGTCTGGTGTTTCCATCACTGTAAGAATACGTGTATCCACTTTGTACCTTAACTTAAGTCTTAAACATACTTTCAACTGACAAAAACTATCCCTTTTTATGAACATATCCATATGTGCATGGCCTCAACAATGACAATATTGAAATGCTATTGCACGTTAATCAAAACATTATGCCATACATGTTTAATGTTTTTTTACATTTTGTTCCCACAATTTGACCACAACTTGCAAACTTTGCAGTATGACATGAATGAGAATTTTCGATTTTTCTCTGAGTGTGTAAGCTGTACTTGGTTTAGTATTTCTTTTTTCTGTATAATATGGTTTTTTCGTCATCTTGTAAAGTTAAGTGTTTCAGCTTACTATGGCATAGTGGCTTAAACACGCTATATGAACGATGGTTAGGTCACTTGCCAACATTTAGATGTCTTTGTTATTTCCCATGATTATCTCAGGGGTGTTTCTTGACCGAGATCAAGGGGCAGGTTATGCAACACCCTTATTAGCTGATGGATTAAGAAAAACTATATAAATGCAAGGCTACCAACACCTCCTACCAACGACTTCCCTGTAACTTCAACTTGTTGAATTTAAACGTTGTTTAAATAGGTGCCTGGTACCTTTAGGATTATAGATAGACAGACAATAATACCTTGAATATAGAAATAACTACTCCTTTTGATTTTGCATGATATAATCGAAAATCAAAAGGACCATCATGGTCCTTTATCACTCACCTTTGTATCAGTGACTCCTGCTTTATCAAATTGAATTGCGTTGACATTTAATTAATGACAATCATGGGTCCATTTTTCAGCAAAATCATTTTTGTTACCTTCTACAATATAACATTATAATTTCTTTTACAATATTTCAGCAAGAACCTTATTCAAGAAATAATATACTGATCGTCGTATTACAAAACATTTTGATACATGCTTCGAATAGTTTGCAACCGTATATATACATAAAGCATACCAACGATTATACGAAATGGCTATTGCAGCAACTTTCCATAGAGACAATGTTTTTAGACCAATTAACCTTTCCGATTGATTATCATGATGAAATATTACAAATAATTCCAATGGGGTCAAAATCAAGTTTTACTGATATAAAATGATTTTCAAGTATCGTGTGGCTATATAGTCTTAAAGGCTCTTTTCCATAGTTTGGAATGCATCCAAACTCAATAGGGTCATTCCTTTCGACCAGACAAACATTCAAATCAAGTTAAAAGGAGATTGAGTTGAAACTTTGATGTCTAAAGTGGTTACACGACAATTATTTGTAAGGCTTTTCCCTTGACGCAAGTCGAAATGCCACCAAAATCAATAGGGATCTTCCTTTGGGATAGACAAACATCCTTCGCAAGGTAAAATACCTTGTGACCTTTTCCCTTGACTTGAATCATATTTCAAAAAATATATAGGGATCTTCCCTTGGCCTAGAAAAATATTATGAGCAAATTTGAGAAAGAGAGAGCAGTATAGCCTCTAGAACAACTCCTTTTTTAGCCCTATTTCAGTCCTTTAGTGTACTTTGATTGCGTATGACTCAATGATCTTATTCGTCAAATTCGATCGAATTCTGATCAGTAGTTTCAGAAAAGAAGATGTCTTTCAGATATTGCCCTTTGATCATATTTTGACTCCGATTCAAAATCTTTGAAATATTTTGTGAAAAAACATGACCCTAGGACCATAGCTTTGAAGTTTTGTGTAATATTGTGTAGTAGTTTGAAAGAAAGGGATTTTTTAGAATTGTCGACGGACATACGGGCAGACGGACAGAGTGACGACGGACATTCATCAGTCAGGTGAGCTGAACATCCTGAATTAAGTTTTCACAATTCAGAGCGAACATATTTTTATGTAAAATGTATCACTTTTAGAAACTACAAGTTCCATTTCCACATTTTACATTATCATTCAGCTTTGGAACTGCCTGAAGCTTTCTAAATGGTACATTAACTAAAGATGAAAAAACAATTAAATCATATTGCTTTTAAATTTACTTTTGATGGAAAACGATTTCAGTTCAGTTTTGTCATGTTTCGTTATAATAGCAACAGTGGTTAGGACAAATCCTGAAGGACCAAGAACCAAATATAGCGATAGTGGCAATTAGTTTTGACCAACACAATCGGGCTCGAAAAATGGTTACAGATATTACGTATCATGTTATGTTAGTCAGAAAAGATCTTAAGGAAATAGATTTTTCTCGATCTACATATCGATGCATTTTTACTTGTCTGTGTATTTATTTTTCAACAGTAGTTTTTAAAATAGTTATTAACTCTTGGATAGTAAAATGTTTTGTTCGAGCCCATATTTGGGGGATATTATTAATTTTTTCATAATTTAAGTAAAGGGTCACCCGAGAAACTTTAAAGCTTTGTTTCATCGAAATTGGCTTAATGATTTGTGAGAAAAATATTTCTAAAGATTTTGTAGTTGAAAAAGCCCCACCCTGCCACGCCCATATTCGGAGATCAATCAAGATTTCTTTAACAATTAAAGAAGAGAATCAAGGATCATTTCTACCAAGTTTCGCTATAATCCGTCTTTTGGTCTGGGAGAAGATGTTTAAAGAAATAATTAACGCACGGTCGGGCGGACGGACGCACGAAAGACACACCGCCATGACTTTAGATTGCTGGTCTTCGGCCAGCGGAGCTAAATGACCCATTTAAAGCTTTCTCCGTGGGGATCGTAAAGTCTAATCTCGATGTCAAATCCTGTCAAATAATTCGGGCAATTTAGGCTGGCTAAGGAGCAGTTTATTTAACTCCATTGAAAAGTAAGATTTTACCTTCTCATATGTCTGTCGTACATTATTTCTTTTATCTTTTTATTTACCTATTAAATTGTGCAATTTATATTTTTACTTCTGGCCTTTATCGTCTCAAATTATTTCAGTTCATGATACTTATTACTAAGAGACAGGACCCATGACAGGAATTTTAATTAACCTTCTCTCAATTAACACAGTAAGATATACTTTCGATATGTAATATAGTTTATAGACTTTTAAGTAATTCATTAAATAAAAGTCTAATAATTACGGTTTTCTTCATTACACCTCTTCGTTTGTCCCCCATTTTCAATTCTGTCGTCCAATGTAAGTTGGCTTTCTGAGGAACACTCCGCTGGAAATCAATATGATATATTTTATTCATTGTCTACGTTTCATATTAGTAATAAAACTTGTTTGTTGAATTTCAAATACATACTGTATAGTAGCAACTCAAGAAGCGGCCTTACTACACTAGAGTGTACATAATGACATTAAAAAAGCATCATTCTGTGGGTACATTAACGTGAAGAAATATTTAAAATCGAATCTCCTTTAATCTTAGCCGTACAGGTGAGACTTTTACTAACTTTATAGAACGCTAGAAAGCGTCTGGCAGTGTAGGAATTATTGTAAATAATCACCATAATGATAGTTCAAATACAGTAAATAGCAGTGGCTGTTAGTGTCTCTCTCCAGAAACAATTACAGTGTGTTCTGTTTATCTCCGACTACTGCGACAATTCCACTGTATTATATTATTCGCAATTATGGAAGTACATGTATTTATAAAGATTATACTAATTATTGATGGAAGTGAGAAACTACACACTCTTATTAGGTTGATTTTGGTCGCACCTTGCCTTATTACATCTGTTTTTGTTTTGTTTGTAGTAGGGGGGTTGGAAGGTAGGGAAGCGGATACATCCATCTCCTCATTGACGTCCGCCTGGATTAATTCAGAGAAGCGATTGGCGGTCGAAGCTGGAGAAGGTGAAATCTCCAGATAATAACAAAGTTTACTTTGACTTACGGACTCGGAGTGACATGAAGACTTTTCGTTTTGGGACTGTTTATTTACAATTTTGTTTACATTTACTTTGTTTGCTTGAGGAGTTGTTTTTATATTTTCAGAAGAAGAAGCTTTGCGTCTTCAATCTTGGTTTGAGATTTTATCGTTTCATCTGACAGTGCCTGTTTTATTCTTTGCGTGGGGACACAATTCCGTAATACGTTTCAGGAAACGCTCAAACTTGCTACACTGGTCAGGCTGTTTCTTCTCAGCTGCTACAGATTTGACCTTGTTTGCATAAATTGTTTCTGAAACTGCTTGTCTCGATTCTACAAATTCCTTTGCTTCGTAGACAGAGATGGACTGTTTGAAATAAACCTTGACCTACAAAATGAGGGTATTACCTTGAATTTGCAGCATGCTCCTGTCCACAGTTACAAATTTTAGGTCAATTTCACAGATCTCTTCGTCGTGTGAGTCTACGGGCCCAGAATAACCACATTTCCTGCATGTTATTACACTAGAACATTCATCTTCATGATGCCCATGCCATTGACAATTGAAACATCTAAATGGGTTGGGTACGAAAACATCTTTTAAAATTTGAAATCCATTTTTGATCATCTTTTGGTAGCACTGGTTTACTTAAGGTCAGGATATACGAATTTGTTTGAATTGCGTTGTCGTCCCTTTTAAATAGAATACGTTTGACTCCGGCAAAAACCCTTACTCCTTTGAGTGTCTTGTATTTCTTAAATGGTGCATCGTGACAAATCTATGCACCTTATTCAATCTTTTGACAGATTGAGAATCTTTTGGTTTTAAGTAAATTATCAGCTTGTATCTATTTTGATACTTCCACTAAATGGTTTTATTTCTGAGTGTCTTTACTGACTTAGGTGTTTCAATTTTTATTTCAAACAAGTTATAAAAAAATAACGGAGAGGAAAATGTCGATCAAACACCAAATTTATCCGATTGGCCAACGCTTTCTTGGGCGTAAGTGAAAACGTCATTACATGAAAACGGTGGTTTTCGATAGACACTTAAAGACAAGTTTGTTGATAAAAATGTCCTAGTGCATGATGACCAGACGAAAGGTCGGACCGGGCCCGTCCGACCTCCCGTTTATCCAAACTCAATGCCCAAGTAGCGTGTTGCAAACACAAGGGCTAGCCAAACCCTAAGATAACTCAACCACTAGGACCTCGTTATCAGGCATTAAGGGTCGCAGTCCACAGCCAATAGACAGGTCTATTTGTTTGTGGTCTAACCATGTATTTCATTGGCAGCAGCCGACAATCTCTTTGCCTCCGCCCAGCTGGGGGCGGATATGAGGATTGTACAAAGGATTGATAACTACAAAAAATTCCACTGACTGGTGCGCGCTTGGACATGTCCCTCTTTTAAATGTTCAACGTGCTTTTAGCCTATTTGATAGTTTTTGCTCAGATTATTTAATGAAAGGTAGGTTATAAAAACAATCTAGAAAATACCGTTTCAGTTTTTTTAAAGAATGCAAACAGTTCGGCTGCTTCAATCTTTTGCCAACATATTATTTATTAAAGTGACAGTACCTCCAATGCTTTCACACGTTTGCCGTTCGTCGTTTTCGTTCAGGGGAAGTGAACTGGTCTTAGGTGATGAATCTGGAAAAGATATATGAGGAAAAAATGCAACACATCTCTAACAATTGATGTATCCATTTGTATAAATCAAATTAAAGTATTCAGTATAAACGTTTTCTATGTACACAGGTTTTTTTTAGCCTACCTCATGCATTTTCTTAGCATCATCTTTTGTCCAGCGTTTTGTCGTTTTTCTGTCCGATTGTTGCCTGTACATGTATGTCCGTCCGTTCGTTCTCAATGAAAGAAATCAACTAAAAAATTATCCATCAAATTTTGCCAAATATAAAAAAAGTATACCTCTCAAAGTTTGCTAATTACCAAAATTTTTTATACCATAATTTCAGGAAAAATGTAATATGATTATAAGAATGTTGGCAAATGGTCGTAAGTTATCAGTCTTTATCGAATTTTAAGAAGAAAATAAAGATTTATAATGATATGAAGACTTTAAATGGAGACCAAACAGGGAAACCCTAGAAACTGGTCTGTTTTCTAAAAAATTTAAAAACAAGATGTGTTTGTGAAACACGAATGCCCCCGCAACGGCATTTTTTTCCAAAGTTTGACCTTGACAGATGACCTTGACCTTGTCACATGACATTGACTTTGGTACCAGCGGATGCAGATCATTGAGATCTATCATCATGCCAAATATTAGCTTTGTATGTTGAATAGGCTTGAAGATATTGGCAAGGTTAAGTTTTCGGGTTAAGTTTTTTCAAAGTTTGACCTTGACAGATGACCTTGACCTTGTCACATGACCTTGACTTTGGTACCAGCAGATGCGGATCATTGAGATCTATCATCATGCCAAATATTAGCTTTGTATCTTGAATAGGCTTGAAGATATTGGCAAGGTTAAGTTTTCAGGTTAAGTTTTCGGACAGACGGACGGACAGACAGACAGACGGACGGACGGACGGACAGACGGACGGACAGACAGACAGACGGACATGAGTAAAACAATATGCCCCCGATCTCTCGATACGGGGGCATAAAAATCGAATTTGACCAAAAAGGGTGTTCTTTCAATTGTATTTCGTTCAATAATGAGTATGAGAGCCGGCAATGTCAATAACAGCCTGACAGCAGACTCCTGATTATGTTCTGGATTTCTTTTCGGGGGAAAACAGACCATTTTCTCTAAGGATTTGGCCGAGCTCCTGGAGTGTCCGTTGCTGGACCTGGCGAGCCGAAACTCGGACCTGTAGCTTATTCCAAGTATGCTCTATCGGGTTTTAGTCCGGTTAGCGCACCGACCAGTCAAGGCGTGGACGTGTGTGAACGGGCATTATCATCCATTAAAATGAATCCATCCGCAATAGCACCAGCGTAAAATCTTGCGTGGCTATTGAGGATTTCATCAATGTATATACGAGCTGTCAGAGTACCTCTTTCTGAAATAACAAGATCAGTCCGCCCATCCCACCTGCCGCCACCCAAAACCATGATGGACCCACCCAAAAACAATCGTGCTCAGCAATTGCTGCATAAAACCTTTCCCCCGGCCTTCTCCACACCCTAGCCCGCCTTTCAGTGTAGTTCAGACAAAACCCGGACTCATCCGTGAATAGCACGGTGCACCAGCGTCTTATGCGCCAGCCAACTTGGTCCAATGCCCATGTTAACAGACGCCGACAATAAACTCTGGACAGCGGAAAATGCGAATACATAGTCTGCTCTCAGGTTATGCTCATGCAGCCGTGTTCGTATGGTTTGAGTCGACACTCGCACTCCCGAGGTGTTTTGAAAGTAGGAATGTAGCTGCGTTGCCGTAACAAACCTGTTCCTTCGGGCATGAATTGCCATGAAAAACGACTTAAAAGTCAATAATGTACTGAAAAACAGAAACTAAGCATCTACACGAAACCTGTACAAGGTACAAGGTCATATTTCACGGCCAAATTTGTTATGAAAAATAAAAAAAAAAATGACAATAACTTTTGATCGGTTAGTGATAGGATCCTCATATGTCCCATGATGATTGCATTGGACAAACATTTCTGTTGGAATCAGGTTCAAGGTCTTCAAAGTCATTTCCGAAGGTCGAATAATGTGTAAGTAATAAAGATTTAAATATTGGTCATAACTTTTGGAAATCTCTGATACGGCTTTCATATTTCACACGGTGATTGCTTTGGAAAGACCTTTCTAGTGGTACCAAGTTGAAGGTCATCAGTCAAGTTCATTTTTCAAGGTCGATGAACTTACTAACTTATATAACGTAAAAACGAAAGTACCGGTACTAGTGAATAAATAGCAATCCGGCCGAAGCCGAAAATACCAAAAAGAAGTGAGTTTTAGTATTTGTTCTTTAAGCGTTCAAGGTTTGAGAAAGAATAGAGACGATAGAGTTTTTTGCACATACTGTTCAGACTTCGACATCATTGTTATATGCGAAACTTGGCAGACAAAATTAGATCATTTCACAGGTTTATTACAAGATTATACAAACTTTGATAGTCCAAGGCAGAACTGTAAAGTTAAACGAGGCGCGAGTGGAGTAACAGTTTTTATAAAAACAAGAGGGCCATAGTGGCCCTTAATCGCTCACCAGAGTGAAATGTCAAAAACAAATTTTCAAACAAAAAGCCTTGACTTTTATCACAATAGTTATTCTGACCAAATTTTAAGTTGATATGGCAAAAAAGAGGAAACCAGAGTGCATACACAATTTTTTTTAGATTTGACCCAGTGCCCTTTTTTTGACCCCACTTGCCAAAATTTCAAACTAGACAGAGATTTTATCACGACAATCAATCTAACAAAATTTCGGGTTGATCAGACAAAAAATGAGACCTCCAGGTTGCATACATGGTTTTTCTAACATTTGACCCCATGAACTAGTTTTTGACCCAACTTGACCCAGTTTTAAACTTGTCTGAGGTTTTTTATAAAAACAATCATTCTAGATAACTAAATTTCAGGTAAATTGGGAAAAATGTGTCCTCTAGAGAGCATACAAGGGTTTTTTTAAGATTCAACGCTGTGACCTAATTTTTGACCCCTCTTGACCCTATTTCGAACCGCCCGAGATTTGATCAAGACAATCATCTGGCCAGATTTCAGGTTAATCAAACAAAAATGTGACCTCCAGAGTGCATACAAGGGTTTTCTAAGATTTGACCCCGTGACTTAGTTTTTGACCCAAGGTGACCCAATTTCGAACTCGTCTGAGATTTTATCAAGACAATCATTCTGACCAAATTTCAGGTTGATAAGGCAAAAAATGTGTCCTCTAGAGTGCATACAAGGTTTTTCTACGATTTGACCCCGTGACCTAGTTATTGACCCCACTGGACCCAAATTCGAACTTGCCCGAAATTTATCAAGCCAATCATTCTGACCAAATTTCAAGTTGATCAGACAAAAAAATGTGACCTCCAGGTTGCATACAAGGTTTTTCTACGATTTGATCCCATGACGTAGTTTTTGACCCCAGGTGACCCAATTTCGAACTTGTCCGAGATTTTATCAAGACAATCATTCGGACCAAATTTCGAGTTGATCGTACAAAAAATGTGACCTCTAGAGTGCATACAAGGATTTTCTAAGATTTGACCCAGTGACCTAGTTTTTGACCCCAGTTGACCCAATTTTGAACTTGTCCGATATTTTATCAAGATAATCATTCTGACCGAATTCCAAGTTGATCAGACAAAAAATGTGACCTGTAGAGTGCATACAAGGTTTTCTAAGATTTGACCCCGTGACCTAGTTTTTGACCCAAGTTGATCTAATTTCGAACTCGTCCGAGATTTTACCAAGACAATCATTTTGACCAAATTTCAGGTTGATTGGGCAAAACATGTGGCCTCTAGAGTGCATACAAGGTAAATGTAGACGACACACGACGGACGACGGACATACACCAAACCACATAAGCTCACCTTGAGCACTTCGTGATCAGGTGAACTAAAAATGGTTAGTAGACTACAATATCATAAAGAGAGTTCATCGCGAATTTGAAGAGTAAGTTATCTTTTACATTATTAAAAAAGACAATCGATTGAATAGAGATATTGTTTTAGTATGTGTATATATCGCCCCTGAAACAGGTCAAAGCATAAATGCAATAGAAACTCGAGTGAAAAACTGACTACAATTGAATCTGATTTAGGAAAGGTATGTTTTTATCATAGCTGGAGATTTAAACGTTGGGGTAAAGATCATTTAGACTATTTTACGGATGATATTGTATTCCCTACTGATGAAGCTAACTACCCGAATGCCAATTTTTGTGTAAAAAGAGCTAACTTAGGCGAAGAATGTAATAAAATTTGGACGTTCTCTAATTAATTTGTGTTGTACTAAAAAAATACACATGCTAAATGACAGATTCAGTGACACAAATGGAAATATAACTTGTACTGCTAACAACGGAAGAAGCACCGTAGACTACATTTTAGCTTCAACCGAAATATTTGATAATATCAAAGACTTCTATGTAGGAAATTTAGATATATCGGACCATTTTCCAGTGATATGTAAAATAAGCATGTTTGGTGATAAAGCAAAGATTTGCAGAGGATTGTAATCACATTTCTCGAGTCCGTTTTAAATGGAAAGATAGCAATAAACAGACATTCATTTAAAATTTCAACACCCTTTTTAACAATTTTCAAACTGGTGTGAATGATAGAAATATTGTAGAAACCAATAAAGACTTCGTCAAATGTAAGCAAGAAGCGGGTGAACATATGAACATAAGCAAAAACCGCTTGGGACAAGAATTGTAGTAAAGCGAACACAGCAAATATTCGTTGTTAAGAAGGTTTCGCGTGTCAAATGCGTCGTCCGATCTTGATCGATATCTCGACGCTCGTAAAATATTTAAAGGTATGTGTCGTGATAAACGGGTGAATTTAGAACGGAAACGACGGTTTGTGTTAATAGAAAGTAGTAAATCACCTAAAGATTTCTGGAACTGTATAAAATCAGCTAGTAAAACAAAGGTCAAAAACCAAATCACGACAATATCTCTAGTTAGGAATGGTTTCAATATTTTCAAAGTTTATACTCGACGAATAGTGATGAATCTTAGACCCAGTATCAGCCTGCAATGGGACACGAAGTCGACATACCTCAAGATATGTTTGACAGTGAAATAACAAACTCTGAAATATTAAAATGTGTCAAATCTTTTAAAAACGATTCCGCTCCGGGCATAGACGTAACATGCATAGAAATGTACAAATATTCAATAACCAATACACTTCCTTACCTAAATAAATTACTTAATAATATATTTACATTGGGATAATTACCTCACGAGTGGTGCCTTAGTTTGATCACGCCAATACATAAAAAGGGTCTAGGGAAGATCCAAATAACTACCGGGCAATATCTTTTTCAAATAGCTTGAGCAAGATTTTTATGAAAATCATAAGTAACACACTCACACAATGGATTGAAACACATTCAATTATTGAAGAATCGCAAGCTGGTTTTTGGGCCAATTATTTGACAGATGACAATATATTCAATTTAAATGCAGTAATACAAAAATATTTATCACGCAGACATGGTCGATTTTATGTATTCTTCGTAGACTTTTACAAAGCTTTTGCTACGTGCGAACACAAAAAAATTATGGTCTAGTCTCATTAGACATGGTATATGTAGAAATAGTCAATTATTATATGTAATGCAATCAGTGTATAGTCATCTAAAGTCATGTGTCAATGTCGAAGGAGGTCTTACAGTCTTCTTTAAGTGTGAAATTAGAAACCGCCAAAGATGTGTGACGTCATCAACAGTATTTCTCATGTGCATTGACGATTAACTATCTTATATTAGAAACTTTAGTCGGTCAGGTGTTCATGTTACAGATGATATCGAAGATCTCTGCGGACGACGCTGCTGCTTTTGCAGACACTGTAGTAAACTTGTAGAACAAAATTAATGCAGTTGAACAGTTTTGTGATGACACCGGTATAAAAGTGCATTTAGATAAATCTAAAATCGTTTTTCGACACGGTGGACCACTTCGCCGCCCAGAACAGTGGACTTTTAAAAAACAACAAAATTAAATTGGTTCCTTAATATAGATACTTAGGGATGTATTTTACGTCACAACTTTCATGGTCGAAAACAGCACAAATGCCTTACAAGCTTAAAGGGCTATGAACTCAATATTTCGCTGTCAAAGACACTTTTGATACTTCACACCAAAAGAAGCGTTAAGACACTATGATAAAACCGATCCTTACCTACTCAGCATCCCTATGGGGATTAAAAACACATAGAACAGGTTCATTATCAGTTTTGTAAGAAAGTCGTTTCACCCAATCAAAACGTGGCAAGTTATTTCTCTCTAAGTGAAAGTGGTAGATATTCGTTATCACAGAATCGCATTATCAATGGTGTGAAATATTGGCTTAAATTATTACACATGCCATCAAATAGATTCCCTAGACACTGCTATATAATGCTTCGCCGGATCGATGAAATTGGACGTGATACGTTGGCCACAAGGTGGAATATCCTATTCAATTTTGGATTTGGTTACGCTTGGATCAGTCAGAAAGTCGCCAATACGAATGTTTTCATTGAGCTATGAAAGACTCAAAGACTGTGCGAAACAGAATCTGCTATCCTTAATTGATCATTCCAGCAAAGCAGATTCATACAGACACTTTAAAAGTGCGATAAATCCCGAAAGATATCTCATTACCTTACAAGCTTAAATGTAAACTGTCAAACTTCAGTTGTTCTGGACACGATCTTATGATAGAGAACGGCCGATACCTTTGTGTGGAAAGAGACTTACGATTCTGTAATTATTGTTATGAGCAAGAAATTTTCATCGGTGAAGATGAAAGTCACTCATTAATTGACTGTTCTTTATACACAGAATTAAGAAAACAATATTTTAGAGATTAGCCAAGTTTTTTTTTTATTTTGACTCAGAAGTTTAGAAGGAGATGTCGTCTAAAGAAATTGTTGACGCCATGACAGACAGACGGACAGATTGACAGACGGACGTCGGACATTGAGGCTCAGGTGAGCTAATGATTTTCAGGTGGAAAAATAAATAAACAAAAACGTCTATAATTATAGTTTGGAAAATGAACGGTGACAATGGTTTACAAAATAATGACTTAATTTACCTTTTGTTGTTCCCATTTCTGTTATTGTATTATCAGGACCATTCGTTCGCATTTTGATAACGTCAATATCTACTGCTTTTGGAATTTGTTCATCAGTAGTGTTTGAGCCTTTCTCATTCAGATCTCTCACATTTACTTGAAATTTTTGCGATCTAGAATGAACATCTGTATCTTCTACAACTTTTTGCTTGCTCTCCTCACTTTCTTTAGATAAACCCGATTCTCTTGAGTTAGAAGGTCTTTTGAAATCTTGCCCTAGAGTTTTAGTCCGTCTTTCTTCGTGTTCGTTTGGTTGAGAATAAAACATACCCATTATGAAACTTGTAACGACACAAGCAGATCTGTAAAGCAAACATAAGATTTTTATTGACTTTTTAGCTCCACTGGCCGAAGACAAACGAGCTTTTATCATGGTTGTGAGTCCGTGCGTGCGTCCGTCCGTAAACTTTTTCTTTAAACATCTTCTCCCAAACCAATGGGCGGATTTTCATCAAACCCGGTAGAAATGTTTCTTGGGTGACCCTCTTCTAACATTGTTAAAGAAATTTTGATTGACCCCTAAATATGGGCGTGGCAGTGCGTGGCATTTTTTCACTTTGAATCTTTGAATGGCATCTCCTCGCAAACAATCGAGCCAATTTCAATGAATCTTTACAAGAATGTTCTTTGGGTGATCCTTTACTTAAATTGTTCACCAAATTTTGATTGCCTTACAAAGATGGGTGTTTAAGGGCGGGGCTTATTTTGAGCCCGATGTCTTTGAACGACATCCCCTCCTGAACTACTTGGCTGATTTCAACGAAACATTACCACAATGTTCCTGGGGGCACCTTTTTAATAATTGGCAATGAAATTTTGATTGGCCCATAAATATGGCCGTGGTAGGACGGGGCTTATTTTGAGTCCGAAATACTTGAATGACATATCCTCCTGTATCACTGTGCTGATTTCAATGAAACTTTATGAACTTTTAAGAATGTTCCCTGGGGGACCTTTTTCAAAAAAAAAAAAAAAAAATCACGAAATTTTTATTGGCTTAACAATATGGGCGTGGCAGGGCGGAGCTTATTTTAAGCCTGAAATCTTTGAACGACATCTCCTCCAAAACCCATGGGCTAATTTCAATGAAAATAGGCAGGGATGTTTCTTGCATGTTCTTTTAACTTAAATTGTTCAAGAATTTTTTATTGGCTAATAAATATGGGCGTAGTAGGGCTGAGCTTATTTTGAGTCCAAAAACTTTGAACGACATCTCCTCACTAACCATTAAGCCGATTACAATGAAACTTTGCAAGGATGTTCCCTATGTGACCCTTTACTCAAATTGTTCAAGAAAATATGATTAGCCCATAAATATTTGCGAAGCAGGGCGGGGCTTATTTACCCCCGGAATCTTTGAACGATATCTCCTCCTGAACCACTTGGCTGATTTCAACGAAAGTTTACCACGATGTTCCTTGGTTGACCCTTTTCATATATTGTTCATGAAATTTTGAATGGCCCGTAAATATGGGCGTTACAGGGCGGGGCTTAATTTGAGCCCGAAATCTTTGAACGACATCTCCTGAACTCCTGGGCTGATGTCAAAGAAACATTGCCACAATGTTCCTGGGTTGAACCTTTTTAAATAGAGTTCATGAAAATTTATAGGCCCTTAAACATGTGTGTGCCAGGGCAGGGCTCAGTTTAAGCCCTAAATCCTTGAACGACATTTCCTTCCAAACCATTTGGCTAATTTCAATAAAACTTAGCATTGATGTTCCTTGGCTGATCTTTTTCTTAACTTGTTCGGAAATTTTGAAAAGCCGATAAATATTGGCGTGGTAGGGTGGGGCCTTTTTGAGCCCGAAATCTTTGAACGATATCTCCTTCTGAACCACTGGGCTGATTTCAATGAAAGTTTACAAGAATGTTCCTTGGGGGACCCTTTTCAAAAACTGTTCGGAAATTTTGATAAGCCCATTAATATGGGTGTGACAGAGCGGGGCATATTTTGAGCCCGAAATCTTTGAAAGACATCTCCTTCCAAACCATTGAGCCAAATTCAATGAAACTTGGCATGGATGTTCCTTGGATGACCCTTCACTTAAAATGTTCAAGGAAGTTTGATTGGCTAATAAATATGGGCGGTAAAGGACGGGGCTTATTTTGAGCCGGAATCTTTGATCGACATCTCCTACCAAACCATTATGCCAATTTCAATGAAGTTTCACCAGAATGTTCCTTAGGAGACACTTTCAATTAATTCTTCTCGAAATTTTGACTAGCCCATATATATGGGCATAGCAGAGCGGGTCTTATTTAGCCCGAAATCTTTGAAAGATATCTCTTCCTGAACCACTTGGCCATTTTTTTTTAATGAAACTTTACCAGAATGTTCCTAAGGTGATCTTTTACAAAAAATCTGCGTGAAATCTTTTTTGGTCCATAATTTTCGGCGTGGTAGTACGGGGCTTATTTTGAGCTCGGTATCATTGAAATACATCTCCTTCTGAATGTAATGTTTTAATTAGATGAGTAAACGGATTCCGCTTCATGGGGATTGAGTATTTGGTGCAAATAGGCCTAGAGAGATTTCAAAGTGTTGATTTCAATCAAAGAAAGCTATGTCTTATTAAAGTCTAAAGATATTAAGCCAGTGGAGCGATACAGGCCTCAGGGGCCTCTTGTTTTCTTAATCACTTACCAAACGCAAACGTCTTCGCACAACCTAGAGCTGTGTACATTAAAATTATTCAATACTGCAATATTTATGCTTAACTTACATTCCAATAAATACAATTGAATTAATTTTAAACGATAAAAAGGTTTTGGAGAAAAAATAATAAAGGATGGTGTAATACGGATAAAGTTGCTAAGGAGGCATTAGTACTCGATGTGTTACCTTTTTGGGTACCTTCTACTGAATTTTAACCTTTATTTCATGGCTTTTATGTCTAGAATAGTTATTGGAATGATCCTGCTAACCAATCTAACAATTTGTTCGCTATAAAGCAAGATTAAGGTGATAGGTTACAATGGTATAGGTTAAACCGTCGAGAGGAATTAATTTGAATTGTTTACGCATTGGCCATACCCAAATTGCCCATTCATACCTTTTAAAAGGAGAGAAAATGCTTATGTGCATTTCATGCAATGATCCTCTTACTTTTAAGCATCTTTTTTAAAGATTGTATCGATTTATCTTTTATGGGACAGATATTTCAGAAAAGATAGTTTAAGGCAGCTTTTTGACTACGTTAAAGTTTAACTTATATTTGAGCTTTTAAAGGTCATTCATTTATTCAGCAAGATATGATTTAATTTTTTTTGAACGTTTTTCTTTGAATTTTAATCGTTCACACGAATGCGTTTTATGATATGCTCAATTTGAGAGAGCTTCTTTTACAATCATTATTGACTTTTCATTTTACCTTTTACCAATTGTTTTGTACAGAATTTCTGCGCCCAAAATGCAATTGTTGTCGACGGGCCATAACAAATCATTCATTCATTCATTCATTGATACTCTGTACCTGGTAGCCTAACAGCCTTGATTTGATTTATGTACATAAAGGTATATAAACTACGTATTTTACCCAAAATAAAGGCTGTAAGCCACCTGGTTTAGAAGAAGAAAAAAATCTAAAGAAATTTCAAATATATCCATTTGATTCCATCCCCTCCCCTGAAGCCCTATCTATGATAATCCAACACTTATGGTTTGAGTTTTTTCAAAGGTCTCTCTTCCATTTTCTCAAATATTAAGGTAGACAGTTCTGGTTAAAATGAGTAAGGCATTTATAATAGTTCTCAATTGACGTCTGAGTAAAACACGCTCCTGCAGTTGCTCTGCCCATGGTGGCCGTTCGTTTCATGTTTTAGCTACTTAATAAAGGTCCATGTACTGAAGATCCGTACCTATTCAAGACGGCAGGACTCCCGGCTCAGAGGGAAGAGAAGATCTTAAATATTTCTAAATTTGTCAAACTACACCCTCTTTTGGTATCTGCCACTGCTAGTCTAGCGCCCATGATTTAAGCTATTTGAAACAAGAGCTGTCACTGTAAGATGACAATGCCCCCGACACCGCTTTGATTTAGAAGTTATGGCCAATGTTAAAGTTTTTGGACGGAATGACGGACGGACGGACAGACGGACGGACGGACAGACGGACGGACGGACAAGTCAAATTTATGATGCCTCCCTATCGGGGGCATAAAAATGGTCTAAGAGCTGAAATTCCAGTCCAATTTTTAAGGCTGTAGGGCTCGTGTTATGGAAGAAAAAGAGTTTTTGAAGTAGCTTATTCGATCATAGAGTCCTACACCCTCACATGGTGTTCTGCCCTTAATGAACCGAGAGTCATGATTAGTTATTACGATGAAGTTCTTTTTAGCTGATGATCCATACCGAAATTCAGGGTAGTTCGACTTCTGGTTCAGAAGAAAAAAATCTTAAAGATTAAACGAAACAGCAATAACAACTTCCGTTGCCATATCCTTTGCTATTGTACTGAATTAAAATTCCTGTAAAGTTTGTTGTAAATCGACCCAGTAGTTTCAGAGGATATGTCGTTTAAACACTGTTGACGGAGGCCTGAGGTGGACGATTGTCGACTGACGGACGCCTGACGAAGATTGATCACAATGGCTCACATGATCACGAAAAATTTAAAAGGCCAATTTCAGATAAAATATCGCGCGATCCTGTGTTTCTGTGTAGCATGAGAACCAAGAAAAATGCCTGTAAATAATTTGCCTGTAAAACTAATCTAAAATTTCTCAGCTTTGGAAATTCTAAGCAGAAACAAGAATTAATGTTTTTAACTAGATCTACTGATGCAATAAGATAAAGGGACTGGAAATATTAGATGGAAGGGTACATATTCTACTTAATTATACGTAAACATTGCACAAAAGATAGCAATATTCATCACTAAGTTAATGAGAAAAAAAGTGGCATATGTACTCAAACGCAAAAGAAACTAGGCATTGTGGTTAGGGACTTTAAACAGGCTTCTTTATGACCTAAACCGAAATAAATTTGGTGCATACGTGCGGATAATTCAAATATCCACAATCTTGGATGGTCCGATTTGAAACTAACGAATGTTTAGGCATGTGATATTTATTTAACTGTGTTAGGTGTCAAAATAAAAATACATACAGTTAAGTATGTCGGCAAATCTGGTTTCGATCGACCTGAATTGCGGTTTTAGACCCTTCAAAGAATGGATATGAAACAATTTATAAATATTATGTCCTCCATGTTGACGTTTATCCAGTACAATACGATGTCTTGACGTAACGTTTTTCGACCAAAGGAGGAATGTGATTCGCTTCGACTCGCAAAGACTGCTTCAGCCCCTGCAAGTATTATACCTGGCCCTTTTCGACCAAGCAGATCCCAAATATGCTCGAAAGGGTCAAGGTCAGGGGAAAAGGCTGGCCACGACAAGATTTAAACGCAATTTATACTGAAATATTGCCGCGTAATGCGAGCCGCATGCTGGCGAGCATTGACGTGCATAAGTGTGACATGTGAGTCCTGACGAATGAATGGAAAAGCTAAAGCTCTCAACATCTGATAATGTATTCCTCAGGAGCATACAGATTGGCGAATACAATTACCAGGTCGGTTTTAGATTTCCCCATTATCCCACCCAACACCACGAGGTTGCTCCAACCGAACCTGTCTCTTTCAACGATGTAGGCGAATCTACCACTTTTTCTCCTCTAAACCCGCACTCTGCCATCATTGTAACCGAGATTGATCCTACACTCGTCGGAAAAGAGAGTTTGATTGTACTGACGCCTTCGCCAACGGAGTTGCTGTTGTGTTTGGAGCAGACGAGCAGCGCGATATTGTTGCGCCTGTATACTTCCAACGTAAGGTCGTCTGGCTCGTATCGGCCTATGGAGACGAAGAAGTTGTCTGACAACGTTGTCCCTGCTTACACCGACGGTGCCTAGCGTGTGTCAATTCAAAATGACGGTCTAGCGTCAGTATCCCAACCCTTCCACTTCGAGGCCGATCTGCAACTGTGCCTGTTTGCCGGAACCTTGCACTCGTGTTATTGATTGTGTTTCAGTTGCAATTAAATACAAGGGCAACATCAGCAATCGTAGTACATCTACTAAGCAGCAGCAACGCTCAGATAGCCATGGCATAACAAATTTTGATTTTCCTTAACTGGTTGTGTTTTTTACTCCTGAGATTTGCAAGAATGGACAGAGAGTTCATTTTGTTGATATAACATTCGACAAGAATTTGCGCATGAAAATATCTTTTTTTTTGTTTTCATTTTACTTATTTCGGGCGTTACGTGTCATTCTTCCCGATACTGACCGGATGTGTCCATTGTTAGAAAAAATGACACGCGTGCTTCTCGTGGTATCAACATGAAATGCCTATGACCGATAAAACTGGATTTATCTTAACTTGAACTATGCCAACTTTTACGATGTGTAGTACTAGATTAGACTATAGCGTCTAGAAAAATTATGAAAAACCAACATTACATCGAATTTTAAATATCTGGCAAAAATATATTCTTTTTGTAGGGGTTAATGCCATTATTACAGGGGGCCATTAGCCCTTGGAGCGCTCACCTGAGGCATTTAGTTGTCAAAGTGTCAAATTTACTATTTGAAAGTCAAGACTGGCTTGTTAAAAAGTCTAACATATCAAAAAGATGACCATTTCGATCACATTTAAAGACATTTGAATAAAATATGATGCCTCTACTTTACTTTTTTTCAAGATTTAGAGAAGTGTCCTTGTTGATTTCCCTCTTTCGAACCTGACTAAGATTTCAAATTTCAAACATTTTGACCAAATTGCAATATGTTAATTCCAAATGTTTGTCCGCAATAGAGCAAACAGGGTTTATCCGAAATTTTACCGATTGTCTCAAGACGTGATAGAAACAGACATTTTTACAAAGTTTCAAGACATTTGAGCAACAAATGTGGTCTCTACAGGGGATACTATGTTTTTTTTTTTTTCAAAAGATTAATTACTCAACAATTAGTTTTACTTAACTTGACCTATTTTTAACTTGACCGAAATTCAAAGAGACAAACTTTCTAAGTTTCAAGACATTTGGCCAAAATATGGTCTCTAGAGAGCACTTGATTTTTTTTCGAAGATTTGATTCATTAATCCCATTTTAAAACCCACTTGACCCAATTTCGAACTTGACCTAAATTTCATGTAGACAACCCGTCTGACCAAGTTGCAAGATATTTGAGCTAAAAAAAATGTTGCCTCTAGAGTGCACATAAGGTTTTGAGACTCGACTCCTTGTCTTTGACGTCACTTAACCTAATTTCGAACTGGATTGGATTTATTGAGAAAATATTTTGATCAAGTTAAATGATATTTGAGCCAAAAAATGTTTCTAGATTGCATCCAAGGTTTTCTAAAATTGACCCTTTGAATTCATTTTTGACCTGCTTGACTCAATTCCACTTTTGACTAAGATTTGAAAAAGACAAGCATTCGGACCGGGTTTCAAGACATTTAGATAAAAATGTGGCCTCTAGAGCGACAAAAGGTTTTTCTAAGATTTGACCCATTGAGCCCATTTTACCCAATTTTACCCCATTTCAATCACAATTGCCAACCTTCAGCACTTAATACTCAGATGAGATAAGAAAAAGCCTATAACGAAGAGATAACGTTATTATGTTTCGAAGAATTGGTGCGACTTACTCGTTTAATTTAGATGAAGTTATGAAAACAAAGAGGACAATTTTCCATGATGCAATATTACATCACTATGTAGCCATAGCGTAGGTGGAAACATTGTGTCGAAGTTTCAGGAAAAAGTATTCATAAATATAGGGGTTGTATTACTTTCAATGCATTGATAATGTTGACTCATCTTCTATGAAGAATTGTAGCGAACAGTCATAATATTCGCATATTTTGATAATAGGTAACATTATTTGAAAGATTAAAATAAAAGCAATTACTTTTTACACCTTTTTTAAATTTTAGAGGACATGTATTGATTTTCATTTCTGTTAAGTTTAAATTCTTACGAGTAGATTAAGAGAAGATTTTTTTTTCTTTTTTTAAGCTTACGGTGTTATGGCTCGACAGCCCGTAGGGTCCATGGTATCAACCCAAAAAGGGCTAACAGAAAGTACCCGAAAATTTATTTCCTGATTATCATCCATTTGATGTAATCTTTAATTCTTACTGGTAATTTAGGGCCTATTTCTTTGGAATTCGGCCTCCCATATAGTCGATATTTATATCCCAATTGCAATTAAGCAAATGAATATAAAAATGCAGTTGAGTGAATTTTGTTATGTATTTTCAGGGAAGAATATATTAGAGAAGATTAACTCAAATGAGCCATTTTATTGTATAGTATTTAATTGCAGAAACGGTACAAATCTGATCGGAAATTAACGAAGGGATTTGAAAGAATGTTTCCCAAGAATCATTTTTGAGTAGTATGGTAAGGTTCTAAGCCCATTCAAAAATAAGTAAATGCCATAGAGAGAAACCATCGGGTTAGAGTGTTTCATCGTGTTCTTATAAACCTAAATCAGACTAGTAAGAGGGCTTATAAGCTTTATTAAAACCGTTTGAGTGTCTCTTTAAAGCAAAACTAAGTAAATGCCATAAAGCGTTTGAAAATGAAACTCTGTGTTGCCTCGAAATTCATACCAGTTTCTCGACCTCCTGGTAAATGGCAAATTCTGTCGGACAATTAGAACTAATTAAGACCGGATTGAATTAATTAAATATATTGATAAAGTTATTCATTTATAGAATAACAAATTCTTACCGTTGTTTATTGAAAATTTAACCACGCTTCTGAGTTCTAAGGCTCATTAAATAATCCACGAGAGCTTTTGATTTTCTTGCCGATCGCCCATCTCCACTTTATTTTCACGATTTCGTTGTTGTGAAGTTCAAGCAAACATCAATTCAATGTCATCCCGGTTATTTATCACAAGGTGAACATAGATTACGACTAGATTCAAAGTTTTTGTCTCTATAAATACTCCTCAGTCGAGTAAAGTAAAATTTTTAATCAATCAATCCATCCAGATACAGTAAACTTGTGTAAACAATACTCGTCATAATTTTAAACTACGTCATAAACTACGTCATCAATGAAATATAATTCACCCAAGTTAATTTGAGAGTCTTGCAAAGTATAATACCCTTACACGTATTTGACAGCCTTTAAATTTTTTCGTCATTTAGACAAAATTGAGGATTTTTTTACCAGGTTGCCTTGCGAACATTCTTTACCTAATGTGACATCAATAAAGATTTGTACATGGGCGGAATGGAACAGCCACTCGGAACTTTTTTCGACGATTGGCGTCTATTTAACCACGATGCGACTGCATGCTTTGTATAGACATAAAATCACGTGCCATGATAGAATTCACTAAGTTGACATTCAAGAGCAGAAAATGAATGCCGAGATAAATGAGACTACTCTCGACACAGAAAGATGACTTCAATCGAAATAAAGCGGACATGATTCTTGTCCCACTTGGTGCACCTCATTTTTGGTGAACGAAGTTTACGTTAACCAGTGTTTCTATGTATGGACACCCTGTTGTATTCTAATAGCTTCGAAGTAAAGTTGTGCGCAGTAAGATTCAATTTAGTATATTTCAAGAATTCTCTCCACACAATCACTGTCTATTTAGTTAATGGCGTAATACTAGAACAATTCAGCGATTGAAGATAATGAAAATTCCCCTTTAATATACAAGTTACAATGTTAAACTGGGCGAATTGGTGATCTGCGTAAGATTGTCGAGAGTTTAGAGCAAAACAAAGTTTGTGTTTATACACTGCATAGACAAATACTACGTTTTTGATCTAAGCCCTCGCTTTTGTAACTTGTAGTAATTTGCCGGAAATATGTGTTTCAGGTCATGACCTCCTGAACTTGTATATTCCGTACACATCTATACACCTTGTAGAATTAGAAACGGTAACTAGTCTAGTGACATCTGTGGTTTATGCAATCGGGTTTTACACAACTTTTCAACATGTTAAAGTCAGTCTCAAGACGGCTTCAATAATTATTTGACACGTGTATTAAATATACATTTTTTATGCGGTTTGTTGCTGTAAAATCGCGGTGGCTGAAACACTGGCGATTTTTACATAATCTGAGTTTCTCTCTCTCTCTCTCTCTCTCTCTCCCTCTTTCTCTCTCTCTCTCTCTCTCTCTCTCTCTCTCTCTTTCTCTCTCTCTCTCTCTTTCTCTCTTCCTCTCTCACACCAACACACACATATTTCTCCCTTCCTTTCGAAACCTTAAAGGACCCAAATAAGCAAAATAATTTCTCCTTATTATAATCATTCTTATGAGGAATATTGCATTCAATGACATTTGAAATGTTTTGAATACAAGCTGTTGTAACAACATTAAAGATGCACTACGCTGCCACACGGGGGATAAAATAATTGGAAATTATAAAAATAATTCAGCAAATTATACCAAATACCATTTGAATTTGAACAGAAATGTATATTAAAACAACAACAACGTAACCCAATCAAAATCACGCTATGTTTCCTGTTAAGTAGGCTGCTTTTGTTTTCTGTTTCATTGTAATATTTAAGAATAAATTCGACATGCAAAATAAATTTGAATTTCTACTCTGCGAATTGACGAAATTTTGTCGAAATACTTTCCTTAAATTATTTTTTACATTTATAATTTCTCTTTTCTCAACGTATTCTATATATATTACTCTAGAATACCACCTTTATCGTTCACCATCAATACTTTCTGTACATTGGTTTTTATACTTACATGATCGCGACAATAACCGAAACATTGCTCAAAATTGTTTTTCATAAAAAAACTCTGTACTTTGTTAAAAAAAAAAAAAAAAAAACACGATAAAAGCCGGACTCATATTTAAAAACACTCCTAAAATGTTTGTGTTAAGCATGTTCAACATTTATCGAGGTATATGAAAGAGTCTATCCATAAGTCAATTTATGTAAGGAAGTGTTGTTTTTTGAACAGCAGTGTCAGGCTATAAGATGTTTAAAGTGCAATATTACACACGAACGTACGGAAAGACAACCAGACGAACAACTCATAATATGCCATAACATAAGCGCCGCAATCGGCGATAAGAAACCACTCCCTTCATTCGGAACACCACTCGGAATACCACTCGGCCAATCTGACGTTCAACTACGGATGTACATAGACGGACTATTTTCAAGAATTACGGGAAAACCTTGGAAAAACTCGATGACGTCAATTAAATGGAGTTAGCTCTCAAAACTTTGAGTGAAAACATTCGACGTCGTCAATCCTACTCGTTTAAGTCACTGTCGTGAAACCATTGTATCCTTATATAAATATCTTTAGATTCTTAGATAACGGCCGAGGAAAAAAAAGGTTTTTCAGCCGTTATTTACTGTTAAAGATAAAAATCTACGGTGCTAATTTTTCTTACACTGTTTCCGCCTAACAAAATGCACGATTTTGTTACATACCCACCCGCCTTACATACATCCGAGGTCTGTTGTAGTTTACGGAAATGACCGAGTGATGTTCCTAATGCTCTCCCTTTTATCATTTTATAAAATAGTTGACATGTTTGATGATGCTACCAACCCGACAGAATATTTATTCTTGACATTTACAATCATTAAAAATATCAAATATTTATACGTACCTTTTTGCATAATTAGCTTCCTTATTAATTATTGCAGTCATAAGGATACCATATAAACTAGTAGAGAAGACATTTACGCACCTATCAAAAGTATAACCAGTTCTGTATTCATGCGATTCATATTTATCGCGGGTCGTACGGTCACATTTTATCTTTTTTTTTATTTGAAAGGGCACTACAAAAATATCTTAAAGTTTGATTTAGACGTTCTATCCATGTACCATAAAGTAGCGGAAACTGCATTTTTTACTTGTAAATATTAAATCATCATTACATTGTCGGTCATTTTTATTGTAGTATTTAAGTATTTTATCATTTTTGTTTTCTGGTGAAACCAGAATTGACGCAATGTGGACTGATACACTCCGCTAGAGTATTGTCCTACCAGAGCTATTTTCCAGTATAAGTGCTTTCAGTACAAGATTTATGTGCAACATGATAACACGAATTTGGTAAAATTTGCAAGATCAGGGGGATAATTTGGCAACCGCTATGTGCAGTCGGTAGGTAAAATGTTTTAGATAATGAAAAATAATTTTCATATTGAAATGCGTTAAAGGAGAAAGAGTTAACCGGCAAATATGATTTGGGTCATACAAATACACTTACACTAGTTTACACTGAAATTACATTGTCTATTAATATTTCAGGATAAGCAGCAATAATGTAGGAAAATGCCCCATGTAATAACAGAATATTACAATTAACGAATTCAAAGGGAGATAAGTATTTTAAGTAGGGTCCTAAAAACAAATACACAAGCTTACATTACCAGCTACATTGTGTATAGCTTTCACTTCATTAAATGCTCAAAATAATACAAAATATGTATATATTTCAAGTCAATGCATGCAATAGTGTACGACATATGATCCAGAGGAGATAATTCAGCAATTAATGATTTGCTGAATCAAATAATGCTACCTAGATATAAATGAACACATATTTTATTTTTTTATATTTCACGACAACATTTTGATATTTTTGACGATTTTTAGTCAGGGAAAAAATCATAGCTTCAAAAACTTTTATTAGAAAATCTAGAAATTCCGATGTAGAAAACTTTCGAATTTTCCCCGTTTTCGAATTATTTGCAGTGTGTTGGCATACTTTGGGATTATATTAAAACTTGTACCTGAAAATGTGTCAATTGTTTAACACTTTTTTCATCATGGGGTATCTTTTTAAGTGAAGCCCAACCTGTTTGTACTTTATCAATTGTGATACGATCTATTATACCAAAAATCAAAATCCAAGGACAAAGATATTATTATGTCCATATCAACTTAGATATGATATCGGCATACAATGGAGATAATGTGATTTCTTCGTAATAATCAACGATTTATCATTTTGGTTATCGCACAAGTATGGCTTTCTCTTTGATCTATTAAAACGTTGGTCACATCGAAAAATATATTTAGTGATTACGGATGTATTGTTTCATAAGACAAACTGTCTGATAAAATCTAATAACAAAAAGTAAAAAATCGTAACATACATTCTTAAAAATCTTTATTATAGTCTAATAATATTTTCAGCACACATACAGGGTAAAGGTGGTTGTTTACTACAAATCGTAAAACACAAAGGTAATCTGCCGATTCTGACAAAACAATTGATGCTACACTCGCCTAAAAGTGTAACACATAATTATTAAAAACAGACACGTTTAAGAAATTAAGTGTTGTTAGATATATTTGAGGAATATTATTAAAGTTGTGCCTCAGAAAGGGTATTATTTTAATCTTTTTTAACTCATCTGCACACACTGTTTTACCGCTAGTTAACTTAATCGCTGGTTAAGTCTTAACACTGTGATAAATTTTAACCAGTTTGGTTAACTCGTTCGGGCCTTGTATAATTCTATAGATCTAGACCAATTTCGTATGATGGTCTTTGATTCATAGCTTTTATGAATGAATATAAAGTCAATCTGTATACAGAAGACATGCTTTGTTAACAATTTTTCAGTCACGGGAACAAGAATCTTGATTTCGTTTGAAAAAGAACAGGGGTCTGATGAATACTTAACACCTTGCGATCATGTTTTGCGTAAGTCAAAAATTTAAGTCTACTAGTAACTAAATATGGAATTCTGCCATGCATCATCTCATTTGGTTCGTCTTCTAAAGACGATTCTCAAGAGTAACTGCAAGGCAGAAACATGCAATGTATTATAACACCAGGCACGAGTTGTGATTTTGACTTACGATTTTTTTTCTTAAGACATTTAGTAAAAAAGGACCCAGATTCCCTTGAGTCCTTAATGATGTGCTGATCCAGATGATTTTACCTCGAATGGAATACAAATTGATATTCTCGGTCGAAAAATAAAACAAAAAACAACAACAAAAAAAAACACAATCTCGGATTCGTGTCACAACATTATAGTTTAAGGTATTCATAGTGTGAAGATCGGAAAATAAATCGGGTAATTTCGGCTTTTCCGTCTAAAAAAGTGCGTCGTTTTGCACGTACGTTAGATGACGGTATAATCGTCGACGTTCCCGCTTAAAACGACGTTCAGGTACAAAAACTCAATTGAATTTTGATATCTGTCAAAATATAAATATTATTACTTTGATTGTTCTAATCGAGTTTTCGGTCTTGTAACTAGATGATAAATTATACAAAAAAAGCTTGGTCCCGTCAAAATGATTTGCAGGATTTTGTCTTTCGTTAGGCGTACCAAAGAACTGCTGCATCCTCGTCTTCTACTCTATTGCATGCATTGACCAGAAATCTAAACATAATGTGTATCTATCATTTTCACATTTATTTTTAATTACCTGGAGCTTTTCTCTTGAAGTAGTACATTTTCTAAAGTAAAAGTTATAGACAATGCAGCTGGTAATTACCGGAAAAAAAATAAAATAACTAAAATACCTACGCTTATACCCGAAACACATTCTCTCTGTGTTTACTTAATGCATTTACACAAAGCTTTCAATTCATACATGTAAACTGTTAAAAGAGCAACCCATCTTAACAAGGAATATACCTAAATGTACTTTTGTACAGATTATATCCATTTTCAGTTATTATTTTTTTCCAGTCGAAGGTTAATACCAACAGAAAAACCTTTCATTATGCCTAAACTAATCAAGGTTAAAAACAAATAATACGGAGTGATAAGACATATTGCATGCTAAAACGGGACCAAATATGCCTATTTGCAAAATATTCCAGTTTTTACACGAGTATCATACACAAGTTCATAAAAAGTGAGGTTTTTGATTTCAAGGGCGCATAATTCTTGGTCCAGTTTCTCAATTTTTCAACGGTGTTTATTTTATACATTTATTCTTGAATTCTCAAAGTTAAGTAGTCATTTTTGAGAAAGGCATTAGATTTGCCCCAACACTACTTTTGGAAAAATAGAACTTTCTTTGATAGTCTCTGCAGCAAGAATGCATTACAAAATGGCGCCTTATTTTGTGTCCGGCTTGAAATTTTGATTAACTATATATTATTTGATTAAAATAGTTTGTTCAAAACTATATGTTGGTCACTTTTGCCATATATATTAAAATGATTTTTTCGCATAGTTATACACAGTAAGTTACACAATCAAAATTTTAGATAGACCCCTTCCTATCCTTTGGCCGATTTCCCCACCCATTTAAGAAAACAGTTTTTTTTTCATTTCTTTAAACGGGACGGTGCAAGTAATTTAAATTTCAGATTAAATAGGGGAATAACATGTATTATTCGTTTTTGGTATGATTTTCACATTCCTTTTACCCTTGTTTCACACAAGGAATAACCTTAAGATAATTAAAGCTGTGGTTACGATATCCTGATCACTCACTAACATTAAAATCATAATCATTTGTAGGGAAGCGTTTGTCCACCCCTTTTTACCTGAAATAGCAAAAACGAGATAATCATTGCAAAAGGGGGAATTAATCAGAGAGATGAAAAGTTTTGATATGGGCCAGACTGTACATACTTTAAAACCAGGGTTATTCCTTTTGCATTTTGGTTCTCTGGATGTAGATTGTTACTCTGACTGATTCATTAATTCAACTGAACTTTAATCTGACAGTTCTTCATTTCATGAATTCCAATTGCAACAGACCTGTGTTTGATCTAATCTCTTTATCAAACGTTTACACTAAATTGTCAGAAAGTGCTAGTGTTCGTATGACTACTTCACCTTTAAGAAAATCCTCGTCTACAACACCATCCCTCTTATCTGAGTCAGGTTTGGAAATAACAAGCTGACAATATACTAACCGTGTGTAATGGTTTTATGTCATATTTTGAGTGTTGACATCGATTTTAATAGGTACTGTAGAATATAGTCGGTATTCCTAAAATCGAAATTGGTCTAGTACGAACCTAATTCTGCAGTTGTCGTTCCTTGAGGATATATTTTACTGATAAATGAATTCTCGTCTAAATGTAATAAGTCTTGCAAAGTTACAGCTTTGAAATCGTCTTTGGGTCGTGTTGAAAGCATTTTTTGTCTTTGAAGCGAGGAACTTCACACATTTCCGCCATTTTTTACTATTGTTAACCTCGCATACCCTTCGGTTAAATTAAACCAAATCTTTTTGCAACAGGTTAGGGATGTTTTAACCAATTTGGTTACCAAAACACCGCTGTAACTAACTGAAAAAATACCATATTATCTTTCCCTCGACATTGAAGATATAAGTAGCATTGTTTATTTCTGTGTGAACAATCGTTAAGGTGTACATTTAGTAAACACTCAAATAAAGATAACTTCATCTTAAATTGAAGTAATTGACTTTCCTCTTACTGTTTGTGGGCTCATCTGAGCTGGAATTATTCAAGGTAAGCCATTGTGATCGATTGACATCTGTCGATAGCTTGCATCTCTGTAAACACAAACAAAATTGTTCTTCCTAAAAAAGGCAGAGGTCAGTAAAATTATGCATATTTGACCAGTTGGTCATTTCTTTCCAAATAATGTCAAACCTTCCTTTAAGGTCACCTGTATATGGCTATGAATTGCCTTAAGTGGTCAGTTCAATTTCCTCCCATATCATTTACTTGATACTGAAGCTGTCTTGTTCACCTGTCCTTAACAGTTCACGGTCGCGTCTTTATATTCCATTTTCGTTCTGTCCATATAGAAACTTCAGTGTATAATATCTCTTACATTCAATATATAAGGATATGCTTTATTTGTTATTAATAGTATTTCGTTGTTGATTAATCATTTCCAAAGAAAATATCTATGTTGTTTCTTTTTTTATTTACTAAGGACAATCAACATAAATAATGCAATACTATGAACTTATTAAATCAAATATTTACACAACTGATAAAATGATGTATTTACATGTTTGTCTTTATTTCAGGAAAAACCCTTTGCGATTTGATAAAACATCAGTGTATGTAATAAAGGCATTGCAGTTGTAATCGTTAATAATGTGAGTAAAAGTTATATGCTTATATACGAATATGTATGTCTACTGATAATGACTAATATATAATATATAATATATAATAATATATAATTGTTCAAAAGTTGATTTATTTTCTGAATTTTGGTTGATATGAAAATCACTTATTTTATTTATGTTTCCTTTTGGCCGTGTAAAGGGATGCTAATCCATCACAGAAATCAAAAGAACGTCATTGATTATTACCATTGATCAATAACATGTGTGTTTTATAGAAAGAGTTCACTGTCTTGACTCGTATATTGTAGATCTATATTGTTATCAAAAATCACGATACCACATCCTTCTTATACGGGTATGGTAAAACTAAAATACTTATACGAGCAATTTCAACAAATACATATCAACTAATACTGCAATCGGGGTAATTTTGGTGGTAGTTTTATTTTGGCCTATATTGGCGGTCATGCTACGATGCACAAAAATAAATTGCGCGCAAACATTTGCAATTATTAAGTGAATAATTCCTTTATCATAAGACAAACGTTATCTAGCCAGATGTAAATTTTAGTCAATATCAATTAACATTATATCAAAAGTATAAGAAAATCCGCTGACATTGTAAATATTGTTGTGAAATAAAAAACATGGCGAAATGTATCAAAAGCTACAAATGTAGTACACGAATTACTCTAACGAAAGTTGTGAAAAAGTTATTGCTAAGTATATAGAAAACTGACACTACTCTAGAAATTTTCCTTCGTTATACTTTCGTAGTTATATTTTGGCGGTACATGTAACATGCCCCCAAATAATTCACCGCAAATAAATCGAAACCAAAAACGACCAAATGACTACAATATTTTAAAGCTGTTTACAGAACAAAAAAGCTTTAATTATTAATCGTAATATCTTGTTTATCAATTCATTATGATGTTTCCTTTTTCAGGGTTTGCAACTCGACTGGTTTACCGCTTTGGTATGTAAATTGCATCGTTCATATTCCTTCATCATGTTTCTAATGGCCCTCTATCCGATATTTGATAATGCAGATCGCAAAAGATTTTCACACGTAATTCGTCTGCGAAAGATATGCTTTTGGACATTAAGCAATAGACGTTCGATACTGTGTGACTTGAACTTGAAATGGCTGTAGCAATGACAGAAAGTTTTCACCAGAAAATCGTACAAAAGGTCAAATGTATAGATAATGTGCTGATAATGTGCTGATTATTATCCTCTGGCGGATGCAATCCTTGTATTAGATGAAACCTTGTTGTTGAGGCTCTGTTTGCAGATCTTTTTCTTTAACAACAAACCTTCCCAAATTGCATAAAACAAATATTTAATGATTAAATGCTATTCTCATGGAATACCCACGTACCATAAGAATTCTTGGAAATGTTTATCCGAGATCGATACCCAAAATAATGTTCAAATCGTAACAGTACCAAAATTAGCTGTTCTAGGTATTCACATTTCACAGACTATGTTAAATCTTTTTTAGATATTTGTACTCTGCACCGTTTCTCAATGCTGCAATGTTTCGTTATTTCTCATTCTAAATTTAACACTTTTATAGGCATTTGATGGCAATAACAGTAGTCTTACTTTTTTCATATAAAACTTCAATCTAGAAAATAGAATGACTGTTACCTCCCAATCGCCAATTTCTGGATTGATTTGATTTTTTTCCTTTTTCTCGTGCTGGTTTCTTATCAATTACAGTAGTTCTATAATGGACTCTTTATAGAAAGATAAAAAGATAAAAACAGTATATTCACAAAAAGTGGCATTAATTTCTTCGTAAATGAAAGAAGAATCTTGACGAATGATTGATTGAATGGAATTTTAACGCCGCTTTAACATTTTTAGCGGCGGTTGGAGCACCTTTTAACGGATTCCCGGTATTTCACTCGTCAGTACAACAATCACATGTTTTCCTAGCCTCCAGATACTGTCTCACATATTTATAGCCTTGTTTACATTTGGCTTACGGAGCCCGTACGGCGCCCGTAACTCGCCCTTATACCGAAATCGTGCGGTGCCCGTACGGCGGTACACGGTGTCCATGGGGTCATCGCACGGCTTTACGGGTGCCATGGACCCTTTCGATTTTGTTTTAAAAAATAGTTTTACATGTTTTTAGAAATCACAAGGCCGCACGGAGACTGTAGGCCGTAGACTCGTCGTAGAGGCATCGTACGATGGCCGCACGGACATCGCACGGCAACCGTGCGATATTTTGTCTTTAAATCTTTAACGGATCATCCTACGGTCTCCATGTGGGTACCGTACGTTGATCATACGGCGACCGCACGGTTTACAGTGTAAATAGTTGACAAATCGCACGCTCTCCGTGCGGGGATCGCACGATTACCTTGCGATCGCCTCACGGGCACCTCAATGATTATCGTAATAGTTTTATGAAAACCCTTGCGGACACTGCACGATTTTGTGAATACATTCGCCGTAGAAAATAAAGTTCTACGATGCCAAAAATATCTTACAAGAAATCGCAGGCTGCGATATCGTACGGCGACCGTGGCGAACGTAAATTAGGCTATAGGTCTACGATTATCAACCCATTTGTAAGAGACAAATAGTCAGAAAAAGATTGAGTGCCGACTTGGGGGATCGAACCCGGGACCTCTAGATTGACAGTCTGACGCGCTACAAACTGCGCTATGACGAACCTTGACGAAACTCAATCGATACTAACTTTGTAACAATACGAAAATCGCGATTTAGACAGAGCAAAAGAAAAAAAATAAGATTCAATTAGCAAATTAATCAGATGAAATTAGAAAAAAAGACTAATTTCTCCATTGTATTGAACTATATATCCGTTTCAGTTGTTCGAATGAAACTGTTGTATTACAGAGGTATGTATATAGATGTTGTATACTAAAAGAAAACGTTTAGGAATCTGTTTAGAATATGAGTTGGACCGTTCAAAACGTTTTTCATGCCAATAATTTTCTCGTGCATTCGCGCGGAACCCTAGAGCTTTGCATTACAGATTGGTGCAATGTGTTCGTTCAGGTTGCCCCCATGTCATTATAAGTTAAGTAGCGACCAGTACATGTGCCTAGATTCATGTTCATTGTTATTTGACTATAGTAATTTGTCTATACAATTGATTATTGATGAAAACCGCTGAAAATAACAAGAAAGTCGGGCTTAACCGACGTTTTGGAATAACTTTAATTTAATTGAGTAAAATGGGTCTGTTTGCATTTTTAATGCAGAATGGACCGATAAATAGGCCAGTGATTGATTTTATCACAAAACCAGAGTATTATGCCGGCTTTTGGATGGATACAATTGAATTTAGCAGTAAATGTAAGACACAGCATGATTAGTGATATAACGACGTAATCGATGATACGCAATATGGCCGTGAGTGGACAAAAAACTGGAGGATAGGTTATGGTTTGTCTTTTTTGTCTCCAGATCGCCGTGTTGATCATATCGACTTTTCTATTTCTTTATCACAACAATATTGAAGCCGCAACCGAACCTCATTTAAAACATTTTTGTGTGTTTTTTGTGAAAAGCTATTCACAAGTTTGTCATAAAATAAACCTGCAATCTAATTTAACCGAATTATGATTATAGAACCCGATAAAACCTACAGCCCCGATGATATCATTTCCAAAAAGTTCATTTACGTAAGGTTCCTTTAGTTTCCTCAAATGTAAATTGCGCTATTATTATTTACACAAATCTTACAGGCAAATGACTCGCGATTTCATTTCGGCATTTTGAAATTTTGTTATTTGAAATTCCGAAGATCAAAAATGACTTCCTAAATTTTTTGTGCCCAGTATATATTTTTCAATTTGCAAAAAAATGTTTTGACACAGTTGTGTAAAAACTATTTTTTATCCGTTCCGAAAAACAATAATAAGAGATGTTAAACATTTTCAAAAACTTATTATTGAAAATGACATTAACTTCATAGATCAAGATTCCTATCATTGTATTCTCACCGTCTGGCTCCACATTTTCCTTAAGATGAATACTTGAAGGCTAACTCTTTGTACAAGATTCTGCGTTTTTAATGATTGATACGTTTTAAACAGTATTGTCAAAATTGGTTATTTTGTATTCTTTATTCATGCAGTGACAGGTTTGATTATCTTTAAACTTGAACATTTTCTGCTTTAGATTTATTATATTTTTCTGTTTCAGTAATTTGGACGCTTCCTGTGTACTACCATGGTAATTATGATATCTTACAAAAGTTCGAAATATGATCAAAAACCAAAGACTTAGTCATGGCTCGAATCATAGAACAAAACTCTGTTTGTACTCTAGAAACCGCATTTGTTTGGCTAAAATATTTTATGCCTTCAATGGAATGCTTGTCAATAATAAATTGTGAAGTTAACGAGTTTTAAAAAGTGACGGATTTTTTACAAAAAACCCTGTCTCGATGGAATCTCGGTCGCTTTCGATATTGGGCTCAAAATATGGTCATATTTTAGAATTGGTATGCATATCCTTAAAGACCACATTGTTTGCTCAAATCTTTTGAAACTTGGTCGGACGTTTATTTACACAAAATGTCGAAAGTTCGGACAAGCGATCTCCGTTCTTATTACAAATATAAAAGTTATTGTAATAAGTAGACCATTCTAAATACAATTTCAGGAACGAATTTAAGTAAAGGGTCATTCATTGTAAGATTCAATTAGATTATTCCAACTGATTGGGAGGAGAAGTTTTTTTTTAAAGATAATATGTTTTTGTTAAGCCGAATGCCCTCGCAACAGCATTTTTTTTCAAAATGTTCACCTTGACAGATGGCATTGACCTTTTAACACGACCTTGATACCTTCAGACGTACATCACTGAGATATTCCATTATACCAAGTATTAGAAAGGTATTAATAATATGCTTGAAGAAACTGAACATTTTGTGCGTTATGTTTTTAAGAAGTTTGACCATGTCAGATGAACTTGACTTTGTCACATGACCTTAACCTAGGTACATGTATCAGCAGATGCATGTCATAAAGATCTATCCCCATGTCAAACTGGACTTGTTCCCTGAGAAGGCTTGAAGACTTCGTCATTGTTCAGTTTATTTGTTAATTTTTTGAGTTTTTTTTACCTTGTACATGCCCTCATTGTCCTTCATAACAATTAAAGAGATAGAGGATAATCGTTTGTTTAAGTGTAAGATCGATTTATATTTCATTGAGTGAACAAAAAAAGCTGTATTTTCACGAGTGGCAGAGCCACGAGTGAAAATATAGCTTTTGTTTTTCACGAAATGAAATATTATTCGATCTTACTCGAAAAACATACGATTATTCTATTTCTTTAATGCAAAAATAAGACAAAATGTGAAATTTCTAGGAAAAATTTTCGTAAAGCGCGTCATTTTGCACTTGATTGCTATGCAAGGTTCATTGTGACGTCACTTATTTCGCCCCGCATAGATGACGTCAGATAGGATGAAATGCACAAAAGCAGGGTATAAGTTTTTGATAATTTCACTGCTTTTGCGATGAGATTATCAAGTGATAATCTACCGTTATTTCTCGATAAACCACCGAAAAGCATTAAAGAAATAGGGATAGTCGTTTGATTTAGTATAATATTGATTCATATATCATTTAGTGAACACCAGTTATTTTGTCCAAGAGTCTAATTTGCTTTTAAAAAGAGACAAATCTTCACTATCTAGACTTTTAATGTTATCACATGCACAGTTCTAATGACAGTTAGGCATATTCTGAGAATATTGTTTAATCTATGTTTGATACTCATATTCTAGGCTAAAACCTGGTTTTTGTTTTGTTCAACATTACAGCTACAACAACACTATTCTTGCAACGTTCATGATTAGTGTCTTGTTCCTTAATACTTTGATGGTGATACTTCTATTCGCCATTTTATACGTAAGTATTTCTTACTTCTCAAGCAATTTCCCATAGCTGATATACATTATCTAAGTTTTCGTCAGGTACGTTATGATTAAAAATAATTCTCCCAAGTCCTCCTCATGTCAAACACAACCAGTAGTAATTGAAATTGTATTCCTATCAGTCTGATTAGATGTCAATCATTTCATCTTTTTATCTGACTACTTTTCTTTCAATATAAACCAAAAATGAGTAAATTCGGTTTGTTTTTCACAGGGCGCCGCCGTCATAGCGCAGTTGGTAGCGCGTCGGACTGTCAATCTAGAGGGGACGTCCCGGGTTCGATTCCCGACGGCGGCACTCATTCTTTCCGACTATTTGTCTCTCACCAATGGGTTGATAATTGTAGACCTATGTGAGATTGCTGCTGAAGGCTAGGAAAGAATGTGGTAGTTGTACTGGTGAGTGAAATACCAGGAATCCATTGTTAGGTACTCCAGCGACCACGATATAACTGAAATAATATGAAAGCGGCGTTAAACTTCATTCAATCAATTTGGTTTTTGATAGGGCTTCTAACATAGGCTACGGGCTGTTGCGTCTGCGCTACCAAAAATTGTCTTCTACGGAAAAATATAAAAAAGAAATATTCTTCTCTAAAACTTCTCTGAAAAGAGGTACACCATGTAAAATTATTTCAAAACTTAACTCCTGTAAATCTTTCTAAAAAATACAGATTATTCTCATAATGTTATAGCGTAATGACATAGTACATCTGTGCTTTCATGATATAAAAATGTATACACAAAATATACTCCTGCCTTGGCTTTCAATCAGTATTATCGAATGTTTGAAAGGGATGTAGTCGTTAAACTGAACCGTGAATTCACAGAAAATCGTTGTTATATACATGAACCGCTGCGGGGTGTCGTAACATTTAAAAATGGTGTTTAATTACAATTATTACCATAAGCAAACATACGTAAATATATAAGACGAGGCTCGGATTGCCTAAAATTTCTTTACTCACAAAATCGTCAGGAAGAGGCTTGCCAAAACTCGCAGAACAAATTTGCATAAAGAGCCTTATTAAAGGTAAATGAGAAGTCCAAAGAACAACGCTGACATAACTTGTGTTTTAAGGCAAAGGTGTTATTTTCGAATTGTAAATTAACTCAACTCTACCACAGCCATATGTATTGCCCAGTAAAAAATCACAAATAACGGTTACACATATCATGGCTGCAAATTGACACCATGGATTAGGTAGATAGGGCTTTCTACATATTATGTAATGGATTCATGAAGTTCGATTCCATAACGTCTCTATATCTATCCATCCATCCCTGCTCCTAAATCTGCAAATCAGTACTCATGTTTTGACAAAGACTGCCAAATCATTCTTGAAAAAAAAATAAAGAACGAATCAAAATGAACAAGGCATAGAAATGGGTTACCCAAAAGACATTTATGCCAACGTTGGTAAAATTATGAAAAGTTGTAAAGAAATAGACGATTTCAATGTCTCAATGCCTAAAGCCGCTTCGCCGATTTGTTTAGCCGGCCATAGGAAACCGGAATGACAGAATGGGTAAGTTGACTAACTAGTAGCAAACCAATCAACTCAACTAAAATTATGAAAACGCGAGTTGCGCCTGTAAATTGGAATACGTTTTTTTGCGGACTCAGCGCTATAAAGTGAGTATACCGTTCGACAGTTTTCCTTTGAAGTGACTCGGGATGTGGCTTACGAGCCCTATTTGTAAATGGAACCCTTGGTTTTTCTCGCCTAAAAAGCCTTGCTAAAAGGGTAAAAAATTGTAGTGCATGCCTTCAAATGTCACCCCGCCTCTTTATAAACCAGGCCTTCAGCGCTTTTAGCGCTTTGATTAGTCTTCGTATCATTTTTACAAGGGTAATAAATGAAAGGTCGGTTGAAATTGGTCCGGTCAATTAAGCAGAGAAGACTTTGAAAGTAGTACACCATGATTGTTTTAAACCTAAAAAACCCCATATCCTATCCCTACTTCTCCACGTTCCAAAATATGGGTAATTGAGGAACATTCACGTCACATGTAGTGAAATTTGCCCAATGGTGTAAGAAAAAAGAATAATTCGCTGATTGGTACTTCCAATAAGCTTCGTCTTCATACTCTTTTATAGCCAATCAATCATACAAGAAGTAGTTCTGCAAGGGTTAAGAAAAAAAAAGAACATGTCTGCAAAGTTTCATTAAAATTGATGAATAAGTTTGGAAGAAAAAGATGATTAATGAGTTGTGGACACCTCAGAACGAGATGCACGCCGAATGACTGTCAGATGGTTATCTTAAATTATAACACTTATGAATGTGTTGTAACATACGTTTAGCCCGGTATTTAAGATTTTAGTTCAATTAATTGTGTGCTTTTATTACCCTGGAATGAAATTGAAAAAAGAAAAAAAAAACAAAAAAAAAACACAAAACCGACTCAATACAAGGTATGATGAATGTCAGATGATATATTGTGGTCCCTTAGCATGTCGCCAAGATATACTTACCTTGATGCGTTGTAAACTATCATTCTGCCTTGCTCGTTGGACGATATTTCAATATGCTTATCACATATTCTGGTGGTTGTAAGTTCTTGTCCAACCGAATGTGGGCAATGTTACTCTCGAGGAAAAAACATGTTTTTCTTTAAAAGTCCCCCAACGGTCACCGGTTGGGGGACTATAGGTTTGCTCGATTCTGTCTGTCCGTCCGTCCGTCTGTCCGTCTGTCCATCACACTTTTGTCCGGGCTATATCTTCGAAACCATATGTGCTAGCAACTTCAAACTTTGTACACTTATAGATCGCATTCAGGAGAAGTGTCATGTTCAAGAACCGTTAATCTGCCACGCCCACTTTTTGAGTTTTTGCCCTTTGTTGTTTTTACCCGTACATTCTTGTCCGGAACATATCTCCTAAACTATATGTGGTAGCAATTTCAAACTTTGTACACTTATAGATCTCATTGAGGAAAAGTGTCATGTTTGAGATCCATAACTCTGCCACACCCACTTTTTGAGTTATTGCCCTTTGTTGTTTTTAGCCTTACATTTTTTTCCGGATCAAATCTCCTAAACTATAAGTGCAAGCAACTTCAAGCTTGGTACACTTATAGATCTTATTGAGGACAAGTGTCATGTTCAAGAACTGTCATTCTGCCCCGCCCACTTTTTGAGTTATTGCCCTTTGTTGTTTATACCCTTACATTTTTGTCCAGAACATATCTTCTAAATCATAAGTGCTAGAAACATCAAACTTGCTAAACTTATAGATATCATTGAGGACAAGTGTCATGTACAAGAACTGTCACTCTGCAATGTCCACTTTTTGAGTTATTGCCCTTTGTTGTTTCTATCCTTACATTTTTGTCCCGTACTTATCTCCTAAATCATAAGCCCTAGCAACTTCAAACTTTGTACACTGGTATATCTCATTGAGAAGTGTAATGCACAAGAACTGTTACTCTGCCACATCCCCTTTTTTAGTTATTGTCCGTTGTGTTTTTTATCCTGACATTTTTGTCCGGACTATATCTCCTGAGCCATCAGTGCTAGTAACTTCAAACTTGGTACACTTATAGATCTCATTGAGGACAAGTGGCATGTACAAGAATCATTCTTCTCCGCCCACTTTTGGAGTTTTTGCCATTGGTTGTTTTTACTCTTATATTTTTGTTCTGGACATTATGTTCACAACCTAATGTGCTAGCAACTTCAAATTTTGTATACAGTTATAGATCTAGTAAGTAGGAGATATATTAAAAG
Source organism: Fragum whitleyi (assembly GCA_948146395.1). Lineage (NCBI taxonomy): Eukaryota > Metazoa > Mollusca > Bivalvia > Cardiida > Cardiidae > Fragum > Fragum whitleyi. Next base: position 8,379,176 of record OX411560.1, read on the forward strand.
AAAGGTTTTTTTGTTATCCGGTGGGGGACTCCTGTATTGCATCGCAATACGACATGCACTTGTTTATTCAGGTAATCTGCCGGCCGTTTGCAGGAAAAAAGGTAAATATATTTTTTATATCTTGTTAAGATGAAAACATGAAGGGAATCCATAGTTTAATGGGACTAATTTGTAACATAATGTTTTTTTTCTTAACACAGCCTTTAAATAATCTAGTTTTAATGAAACTATGCCAAATCTTTCTATGAAGAAATGGGTATAGTTCCCTGCAGGTTTGAAGAGCTACAACAAATTGAACGTGTAGGCGTTATAGCGCTATATAAAGTCGTTCCTCATACAAATAAGCGTCCTACTTATGTGTAGGTAGATAGATATATACCTTATCAAAGCTGTTGTCAACGGAAGTATTCTATACATTGCTTCGATATATATTATGCATGTATACTACATATGTGGACTGTGTCCTTTAAATATTATAGGTTAAAATTTCTTGATGTTTCTATACAGTTGCTTTTAATAATTTTTGTCATGCATATAAACATATTTTTAAAATCGAATTTCGGTCGCAAGGTATGTCATGATATAAGTATTTTTCTAAACATTTTTTCGATGTACATTACATATTCATGCCCGGGTAAACCAGAATACCCAATAACTATATTGGACAAAAGTTATAAGTACTCCATTTTAAAATCCCGTTTATTTTGACATGCATCAATATATATATATATTTTAATTTGGTTAAGGCCTTACTAGTTTAAGAGTTTTTGTATGGTTTCCAATGCCCTGTGGAAAAACTGTTTTGACTGTCTGACAGGGAAGCTTAAAAAAGTATTGTTTCTAAAGAAGCCTGAATTGTTGATACATTACTTAATCTTGATAAGCAGTGTTTAGTCTATCAATGAGAAATGCGAAAACAAAAACGTGTTGGTCAATACCAAAAGCTTTCAGAGGAAAGTTATCTGATCTTTTCCAGTTTTTTTTTTTATCTTTTTTAAACTGTTTTATTTTACATCGATCGGGAAACAAGTTCTTACAACTTAGATAAATTTCTCCCGATTCAGCTTCCTGCAAAATTCACCAGTACTCGCACCGAATGTGTGGGCCTTAGAAAGAACCAAGATCGATAAACGCTCCCGGGAATCGAACTCATGACCTTTGGTATTTTGTATATATACTTTCTGTACCCCGCCGAAGGGTTGTATTTAAGGATACAATATGTAAAATGAAACAAGGAATAATTTAATTTTAGTTGTGTTCAACAATAGTCGTGTGTAATGATTTGCTGAGAAGTCATTCCACAATGAAAACAATTTTGAGTACGCATTTGTTTTCTAAACTTTCGCAAAAAGTGGTTCTGTAAGAAATCTTTTTCTTAACTGACAAATCTTTAACAATGTTGCTCCATGAAATTAAACTATAAGATACTACGGATTGAATTATGACCCACCTTCAGTATACTAACAAAATACCAACGATATTCCCACTGTCCCTTTCTACAATTTGGCGAAACGATAGGCAAGGGGTGGACATGCGGTTCAAATAGCTGGGAAAGAAGCCCCTGTTTAACTTGAATTTTAACGCAGAAAATTTCAAGATCTTCAAAAGCCCAAGGAAAGCGTGTGTTGTCAGCAGCCGATTCGGTAGCGCATGTCTGTCAATTATGACATAGCACCCCAAACCGCTAGCAACATTTTCATGCAATTGGAATGTTCAATTGCCTCTTATTACTTGCCTCTAATTAATGGTTGAATAATCCCGTTTTTAATTAAGTAGGCGGAGCATCGTAAATGGTGTATGGTGGTGTATTTCTTCAACGAGATACAAGGTAGCAGTATCGTAATAATTTTAGATATAGCGTGAAATCACTGACATGACTGACCATTACCTCTATTAGCATAAATTACATGCTTGACTGATTGTAACATGTAATCATTGGGGAAATTCAAATGGCAGCCCGGGAGTCGCGTGAGATGATGTTATAATCTAAAATTAACTGTAATAGGCATGCGCAGAAAGGACAATAATGTGAACGGAGTTATAGGTAGATTTTAATCGGTGAGCCGTGAAATCCACTTTTAACGGTTAAATTTATATGCAATTCCTTCAAAATAGATAAAACAGACATAACAAAGATACAAATTACCTTTCGAATGAAACTTAGTGCCTGTCTTAGATCTGAAGGTTTACTCATAGACCTATGGTAATGGACTGAATGCCTAGGTCAGAGCTCAGTTTTGAAAATACACCTATACCCACTGATGGTAGTAAACAAACTTCTAATTTACCGCTACAATAATTAATTAACCATGAATTATCGTTATCCCATTAAGAAATGTGAGAAACTCGTGCAAAATACTATATAAAATAAGAAAAAAAAATAATTGTTGTTTAAAGTAATAAAGAACATTAGTTTTTTGTAATCGAATTGTTGTGCACTATTTTGGACGCCATTTTGGAACCCAAGTAACACCGGCCTGACCCAGGATCAGAAGCGTCGAGGTTGAAAGGTGAAAATGACATCACTAGTGTCGAAACCGAGGTCGTTCTGATGGAAACCCGGTTAACTCGGGTCTAAACCGAGTCCGATATGAATTTACCCTCTGATATGTCTCGTGCAACTTCGTGAACCAAGTTTTATAATTACAACCTTTGAAATGATTCTTTTATATACACGTTTCATTGCACGCGGAAAGAGTAAAGCATCAGAAGACGAAAGACAGGGGTTCGGGTCACTATGACAGCATATCTATTTTTCCTCTAGTTTTCAATCTATTTATTTTTTTTTTCTTTTGAATAATGTTGAAGATCCCTCGATTCTCTCAAGACCTGCAGTATGTTATAGACTATTTGTTTAACAAGTTATTTTGGGGGTGGGGATGGGGGTCATATAGCGGGGCTGGAACGCTTAACTATGGATGCCTGGTATTTCTCTTACGACAACGACAACTCTTCAGAGCTTCCGGCTGCTCATCCGTCATAGGTCTTCGATTATCAAACATTTTTGCAATTTTGCCCATTTGACAGCGACTTATGTTTTCAATATTTGAGTTCAGGTGAAAATGATAAATGAATCCCTCTGTGAAAAACAATTATTGTCATCCAAACACGAGATAACTAGTCAAATGAGGCTAACAGACAAAATGAAAAAATATGAAAACAGTGGGATAAAAGCAGTTTCGGACTCATGATTCCTGCACCTGTAGTCATAAGACTAGATCTCCCGACTACAAAGTCAAACAGTATGTATTGGTACTATTACATTAAACAAACATTTTTTTTAAAAAAAAAAAAATACACTGCACGGATTTACGATGTTTTTTCGAATGTTTGCGGCTACCCTCGATGATGAATGTATTCATCCGTGAATTTTTTTCATCGCATAAAGGTCAAGTCATGTCAATTAGTTTACGCTTTACAAGTTCTTAGAAATTTTATCTTGTTGATAATTGATTTTTTGATAAAAAAAATATTGCGATTTTAATTTCTGTTATCTCACTTTTTAACAATTGATGCCCATTACTGACGTCAAGACAAGGTTTATGCGATAGATATTCCTACTTATATAAATAGAAATTACTTTCGGATGGGTTTGCTTTCCTGTACGTAAAAACTGGAAAAAAAAATAGGCCGAATGATAAAAATGAAGTAAATCCGAAAGCCATGATCTAAATATAGTCTCCGCAAATGTCAATGTTAGCTCGCAATATTTTTATCTCGATTTAAGTTTCGGGCAATATTACAGAAAATATCAATCTGCATTGCGATAGTGTTTGCGTTGTACCTGAGAACAACGTGCTCCAGGGGAGCTTTTGGATCACCCTGAGTCCGTTTTCTGTCGTCCGACATCCGTCGTACGTCTTTAACAATCTTAAAATACTCCTTCTCCTGCACCACTGGGCCGATTTCATTAAAACTTTACCAGAATGTTCCGTGGGTGACAATTTTCAAAAACTGTTTGCAAACTTTTGATTTGTCCATAATACAGATAATGAAGGGCGAGGCTTTTTTGGAACCTGAAAGCACTGAACGTCATCTCCTCATGAACCTCAAAGCAGATTTCAATGAAACTTTACCAGAATATTCCTTGTGTAACCCTTTTTCATAAAGGGTGCGCGAAATTTTGGCCGATAAATTAAGGCTTAGCAGGACAAAGCTTATTTTGAGCTCGACATCTTTGAATATCATATCCTCCCGAGCTATTGGGTAGATTTCGGAGAAACTTTACCAGAATGTTTCTTGGGTGTCCCTTTTCAAATTATTTTCGTGAAATTTTGATTGGCCCATGAATATGGGAGGGGCAAGGCAGGGCTTATTTGAGCCCAAAATCTTTGAACGACATCTCCTCCTGCACCACTGGGCAAATTTCAAAGAAACTGTACCAGAATGTTTCTTGGATGACCCTCTGCAGATTTTACAAAAATTTGATAGGCCTATAAATATGGTTGTGTCAGGGCGCGGATTATTTTAAGTCTTCTTATGGGTGGTCATGGTCCATTACCAGTTTAAATTCTTTGAATAACATCTCCTCTTCAACAATTAGGCAAATGTGAATGGAACTTTGCCACAAAGTTAGTTGGATTAGACCCACTGCATCAATAAAATTCAGGTGAGCGGTTTGGACCCATTCTGACCATCTTGTTGATAAGATATCATAAAAACGCCATCTTGGGTGTCATTGTAAAAATAATCCACCATATATTTGGTCTTGTTTGTTGGAGTCATTGGATAATTTGCAATAACACAATATAAGGTTCTCCATAAGTGGAGATAAATTGAAATCATTTTTAAAATTGAAATCCTGTCGAAAATGACGCTAAACGATAGGCTTTTAAAACAACAACTTTGGTAAATGAAATGACAAAAGTCTATTTTGTTTAAGCAATTTATATTCAAAATACATTATTGTCATACACAGAATGACATAAATTGTATAATTCCCAGCATCGTTCATATTCGCTTATGTTTTGAACGGAAAAATTAGAATACAGTTAAGATCATCGTGAGATTGACAAGGTGACTGATTTTAGAAATCTTTCGAATTGAAATTGAATGAGTGCTTAGAACGAGTTTTGAATGAAATTAAAGGGAGATTATCCAATATTGCTAAATTTGTTAATGATGAATAAAATTAGCGATAATAATTACCCCGTCTTTAATGGAATATTCTTTTTTTGTTTGTACGTCTTCGTGGACCAATCAGACACTCGAAAGTCCAAACCACCTAATGAAATCGTAGAATGAATAAATCGATTTGAATTTATTGTTGAAAGTCTTGAGCGATTCTTAAATGTTTTCTAATTATTTCGGAGCGTTTTTTGTCGATTTAAGTGAGTGTTTGGAATGATTGAATGGAGCGCTGAGTGAATAATCAAGAATGATTTGATCGTAATGATTGTCAATTTCAAGATGTTTTTAACTGTATACCGAGATAAGCTACATGTAGAAAGATTAAAAAAAATGTTTTTGAAATCATTTCTTGGATAAACAATTGATTAAGCTAGATTTAGGTTTTAACCAAATATTTAACCAAACGCATTTTTATGTAATAAATGAAAACATTGGTTCATAAAGAAGTAATCGGACTATATACATCAACATGTTTACAGTAAAATTAATAAGGTAGTTACCGAAATTAGTACAAAAAATAAAGTTTATAAACAAATATGTACAGAGTGAATAATATGTTTGAAGTTGGAACTTTTAATATGTTGAATGAATGTGATGCAATAGAATCAGTTTTGACAAATATATTCTTCAAGGAAATAATTATCTCTAAGACAAAAAAACTTTTTATTAAATCATCATTTCAGATAAAAGAATTAACTCACAAAGACACAGTTTACGAGGTAGGAATCAAATAGTTTGCTTATTCGACGGTTAAAAACATTATGAAATTGACAAGGTGAATGTTTATGGAATAATTGTGTTATGAAAATGAAGAAATACAGTTAAAAAACATCGTGAAATTGACAATGAGAATGATTTTGAATGATTTCGGAATGAAATTGAATGAGTGTGTGGAGCGAGTTTTGAGTGGAATTAAAGGGATGTATTCCAAGATTGCTAATTTTATTCAAGATGAACTAAGTAAGCGATATCAATTACCTCCCTTTAATTAAATATATGTACTCTTCTGTTTGTACATCTTCGTGGACCAATCAGACACTTGAAAGGCCACACCAGCCAAAAAAAAACGTAGAAAAAATAGATCGCTTTGAATTTATTGCTGAATGTCTTGAACGATTTTAAATGTTTCATATTGAGTTTAGAGCTTTTTTGATTGGTTTGCGTGAGTGATTGGAATGAATGAATGGAGCGCTGAGTGAATGATTAAGAATGATTTTGATCGGAGTGACTGTAAATTTCACGATGTTTTTAACTGTAGGGTGAATGATTTCGAATACAGTAAAAGGAGACAATTTTTCAAAACTGCAAATCTTTTGAAGATGATTGGAACAAGTGATTTTTATAAACCTACGCGCGCGTACTAAACATTTTCTATAAAAAAAAGTTATCACGTCTCATGTAACTATTACATGCTACTTATTTCAAGGAAGTTAGTAAAATAATGTTGTTGTTTTTTCCAGAACAGTTTGTAAGAAGTTGTTAACTTTTTGTTTGTGGAAGGGGGCGGGGCTGGGTTGATAAGCGATTTTGGCAAGCTCTTGTGATCACCCTTAATAGGTTGTGAATTGTACCTCGTGCGTCGGAAGTCGTCACCTTTTCTTTAAATGTCTTTTTCTCAGTAACCTCATGGTCAAATCTGACCAAACGTATCAGAAATAATTCTTTGCTTATTGGGAAATGTTTCTTGCTCAAAACGTACGTAAAATCGTGATTGACCCCCATTTATGGGCGTTGCAGTTTGTATTTTGTATATTTTAAAAAAAAGCATTATCCACCATAGCCAATGAGCCAAATTACAACAAAATTTGGCAGAAGTATCCTATGGATAAACCTTCAAGTGATTATTCGCTAATTTTGGATTGAGCTCCGAATGTGGGCGTGGCAAGGCATAAATCAGTTTGTATTTTTTTATTATTAAAGGCATTATCCTCCATAGCCAATGAGCCAAATTACAACAAATTTGGCAGAAGTGTTCTATGGATAAACCCTCAAGTGATTATTCGCTTATTTTGGATTGAGCTCCGAATGTGGGCGTGGCAAGGCTGGAATTTTTTTTTAATTTATCAAAAGTCCTTAATTATTTCAAAAACTAATTTTTCCAATTCAACCTAATTTTGACAAACTTAACCGTTCCTTGTCTGATCCTTTTTCAAGAGGTTGTTTTTGAATCATTTTTTGACACAAAATTGCGAGCTTATCCAAGGTGAACTTGGTAGAAATATTCGTTTAGGGAACTTTTCAAAATTGTTTACGCTTTTTTATTGACCCTCAATATGAGCATTGCTGGTAATTTGAATTTGAAATATTTAGTCCATCCTCGTTCCAAACTAGTTGGAGAACAAAACTTGCCATTAATATCCCTGCAGTGAGCTCTTTCTAACTATCCGTCAAGTTTTAATCGACACACAAATATGACAGTAGTAGTGGGGCTTATTTCGACACAAACTTGTTAAACGGAACTTCTCTTCCCATAACTTTGGACCCATTACTATCTAATCATATTGCAAGTTTCCTCTTATTTAGCTTATACTTATCATGTGAGAGATTTAGGACCATTCTATACCTCTTGTTTAATGAATTCAGATAGCGTTTTTAATTAGAAATGGTGCAGAGTGCTAGGAAGGTGATTTAGATGGTCTTACTCGGGATGAGAGTCCATTTCAAAATCGTTTTACACTAAGAACATAGAAAAACGCACAATTTCAGTCAAATTTGTCTTTTATTTTTTTTTTTTTTTTTTTTGATTTTTATAATTTTTGTCTCCTTTCAAACTTATGCATTTATATTTATAGAATTTGTCTTTGAAAAAAAATTCTGGACCCTAAGAAGTGTACTTAATACGAGTTTCAAAGACAGGAGTAAATCTCTACAGTTATTTACGTGATTTAACTAAGTCATACATTCTGGTGACTATTCTACAATGAAGATAAGTAGCTAGAACCAATTTCTCTTAGTTTATTTACAGTAAACTATATCCAATATAGATACAACACTGAACAAATGTCATACTAAGTATATGTTTATTCGATATTGCTATTCAAAACAGTATTGTCGATGCAGATTTGTCAGATTTTTTGCAATCAATAAAACAGTAAAAAACAAAACATTGAGGTAAGATAACATTGTTAATAAGAATTCGAAAATCCGGTTGTTAGAACACTTTGCAAAACTATTTTAAAGTATGCTTATTGATGATTTTGAAAGAGCGTATTGATGCAAAATACTCTATTTCTAACAAAAAAATCCCTTAACGTAGTTCATCGCTTATGCAATAATACAAGTATTTGATTAAGTTTTTACTTTCCTTTTCGATTCAAATGAATTACTTTCATGATAAGTTCTTTCTTATCATATAATTTAAGCTCCAAATCATTTTTAAATCTGTTTTGTAAACACAATTAAAATGTTCGATTTCTCTTAACCGAGATTTTGAAATAATTTCTTGAAAAAATCATCAAAACTCAGTTTGTATTTTTTTTCATAATTAGGAATTTCAGCCATAAATCTGACTTTTTTCCAAGGCTGCAAGATAATCAGTCAAATTTACCCTTGATTTTTTCTTACATTGCAATTTTGCAAAAGCAAAGTGGAAAAGTGGAAGGGAACGTAAAATTAAAACAATGAAATGATATCTTTGACCCACAAGATATTGTCATACACAACGACAGAAAATTCCGTTCTAGTAAAAATATCATCTGAATATTTTTACAAAAACTTAAAATTAAAAAAACCCTACCCGTATATTTATATACACATTCTTGAATGAATCCACAAAGTGTTATACAATATTTATATATATTTTTCACAAACCTATTTTATTATTCTCGCTAAGATAAATCTCAATTCTATTTCGGGCTTCTATAAGGGTAAATAGTTTCTGTATGTAGTCTTTCAATATTTAGGACACTGAATTTCTTACCACTAATAAGATCAAGAACAGTGTTCTACCATATTAAACAAAATTCTTTTTTTTGAACTACGTAACCAGCTGTGTGATCTACGTATATGAATCTGTGCGTCATCGTTGTTCAATCGAAAAGATTCATCATACAGTTCTAGCTTATTTGAGGAATCAAAATTTGAGTGAAAGACATCTTCATACCAATATTTGAAATTTATTCGACCTGCTATTAAAGGTTGCATCTTTTGATAAATTCTTATAATCTCATGGTAATTCTTGTTCAGTTTAACACCCTGTATGTAAAACTGATCGCTTAAACAGTTTCAAGAGAAAGTTTTACACGAAATACGATTCAAAATGCAATTTACTGTTTACGATAGCAACAAAGTTCCCAATTACGTAGTTCACAAAAACTGCTTTATTGTAGTCTAAGAATGTGTACTTTAGATACGTCCGTTTGATTACAAACTAATTTTGAAAGGTACAATTCAGACCTTAACTGGCAATTGTTAGAATGAAATTCATTTACTTCTAAAAGCAAATCTGAACGGTAACGTATTTCACTTCCATTTCTTGAAAAAATGAAAGTCTTATAAAGGGAGATGAAGACAATTTCTTTAAACAACTCGGAAATTCATTTAAAGTATCAAATTAAATTTGTATTACGGTTGTTCGAAACCATATTAACCTCAAAGTGGTTACGTTATTCACTGTTCTTTTTGTGACATTGATTAAAAAACGGTCAAAAAATAACTAAAATACCTACGCATCTTGATTGGGGTGCAGCTTAAAATATAACATTAAAAGGCCAATCAGATTAATTTGTTAAAACAAAAACATCAAAGAAAACCCATTTAATAATCAGGTAAAACTTTCTTCCCCGAAACTTAACACGCGATTTTACACATTTTACACCATTATGAAAACCACTGATTTCATAATTCAGCTGAAAAAATATTTATAAAATTTTCTTTATCCGGCGGACATTGACCTGGTCTTGGCATAGAAACAAAGTTTGGTATCGAATCTTTTAAAACTTTCGACAAAATAGCTTTGGACATCACTTTGCGTTTTTCTATTTTGTGTGTGTGTGTGTGTGTTTAGCATGTGGTGCTACTGATGAGCTACGGTGTTCGTCTGCTGTCCTGCGTCTGTCGTCCATCGACTTTTTTCGCACTTTAGAGGCATCGTATTTTTGGCTAAAATGTCTTGAAACATGATCAGAATGTTTGTCTCCATCAAATCTCGTTCAAGTTCGAAAGTGAATCCAGTGGGGTCAATAATTGGTTCAAATCTTAGAAAAAACAATGCGTGCACTCTAGATGCCACTTTTTTGCCCAAATGTCTTGAAACTTTGTGAGAATGTACGTCTCAATTAACTCTAGGTCAAGTTTGAAATTCGGTCGAGTGGGTTCAAAAACGGATTCAATTGGTCAAATATTAGAAAAACCGTGTGTGCACTCTAGAAGCCGATTTTTTGGCTGTAATGTTTTGAAACTTGGTCTGAATGCTCAATTAAATCTCGGTCAACTTCGAAAATGGATTAAGTGGGGTCAACAGCGAAGTCAATGGGTTAAACCTAGGAAAAACGTTTTATGCGTTCTAGAGGCCACATTCTGGTCAAAATTTCTTTAAACTTCATCACATTAAACCTTTGTCTCAATGAAATCTATATCAAGAACAAACTGGGTCAAGTTGAATAAAAAAACGGGACCAAGGGTCCAAATCTTAGAAAAAATGTGAGCAAACTATATCCAGCATTTTTGGTTCAAATGTTTTGAAACTAAGTAAGAAATTGTGTCCCCATCAAATTTCGGCAAAATTCGAAATATAGCTAAAAATGATCAAAAATAAGGTCTATTGGTCACATCTTAGAAAACTTTGTGAGCAATCTAGATACTTTATTTGTGGCCAAACTGTCTTGAAAATAGGTCAGGTTTGAAATTGGGTCAAGTGGGGTAAAAAAATTTGGTCATGGGACAAATCTTAGAAAAACATAGTTTGTACACCAGAGAGCAATGCTGGCTCAAATGTATTGACACTATGTCAGGATGTTGTATTCATGTAATGTAGCCCAAGTTCAAAAATGGACCAAGAGGGGTAAACAGAGAGGTCAATGGATCAAAGCTTAGACAAACTTTGTGTGTATTCTAGAAGCCATATTTTCTACCACAATGTCTTGAAAGATAATCTAAATCTGTATAGCCCTGAAATATCGGTCAAGCTCAAAAATAGGTCAAGATGATAAAAAAAGAAGGGTTCATATCCCAGGAAAAAAACCTTTTGCACCCTTAAGAAATTTATTTTGGTTAAAATAATTTGAAACTTGTTTTAGATCATAAATGAGATAAAAATGAGGTCAACACGTTAAATAAAAAGAAAATCTTTATTTGCACTCTAGACGAAAATATATGGATTGAACCATTGAAGCTCGATCATAATGTTTATCTTGAAATTATAGACCACAACTACCTCTAGAAATGTCAAGGGCGTGATCTATTTTTGTTCCATTTGTAAAACTGTCTGCCATTAAACTCCGATAGATAGAAAACGATACACGTTTAATGTGCGATCTTGTGTATTGATTTATAAACGCACTGAAAGTAGACCTACACAATTTGAACCTATTTGGCAGAGTTATTTTTTATCTATAGAGTTGCATGTATAAGGGTCGAGTGTGTTATTCACTGCGTTTATTGGAGTATGCAGTTCAATTGCCTTATCAAATGACTTTAACAAAATACCCTTAAGGCGTCATTTGCCATGTACTAAGGCAATTGTACTTTATACTCCAAAACACGCAGTGAAAAGATACTTATCCCTATTGTAAACACTTTCAGGTGGAACGTACATCAAAAAGAAAAGGAGATAAAACAGAGGTAATTTCATAATTAACATAATTATATAAATGTTTTCCAGTAATTTAAAACATTGATCTATCTCACTTGAGCATACCAGCCCGATTAGCTCAGTTGGTAGAGCACCGGACTTCAAAACCATTTAAGTCCGACCGCGTGGGTTCGATTCCCGGGCTGGTACACTAACTAAACTGATTGTCCTTCGGATGAGACGTTAAACCGAAACCCCGTGAGACGGTGCTTTACATCGAACACGTTAATGAACCATGGCGGATCTCAGCAGTAGTTTCGTCATGTATCCTTGCACTATCCCCCGTAACAACTAACCGTCTTCTGTGGGCGTCGCTCATATGGGCATGTGCTACGGTAGCGACGATAAATAAACGGAAATACACACACACACACACACCTGAGCATGAAGAGCTCAAAGTGAGCTTTTAGAAAGGTGAATATCCGTCGTACGTCGTATGTCTTGAGTCGTGTGTCGTCATCATTTACCTTGTTTAAGCTTTAGTAGCCACATTTTTCCCGATCAACTTGAAAATTCATCATAATGATTGTTTTAATGAAACCTCGGACGGGTTTGAAATCGGGTCATCTGTGGAAAAAAAGTGACGAGGTCAAATCTTAAAAAAAAACTTGAATGTAATGTGGATGCAACATTTTTTTGCCCCATCAATCTGAAAATTGGTCTTAATGATTTTCTTTATGAAATCTGGAAAGAACCATAACAAATTTTGTCAGCTTGGGTCAAATACTGGGTCACAACGTCAAATCTTAGAAAAAAATGTGTATGCACTGTTTATTTGCAGTGTACGCTCTCCTGAAGCCCCATTTACCCGATCAAACTGCAAATCGGTCGGTTTGATTGTCTTCATGAAGTATCGAAGAAAATTGAAATTTGGTCTGCTGGGTCAAAAGCTAAGTCGTCAGTGCAAATCTTAGGAAAAAAGTGAAAGCAATGTGGATGTCTCCTTTTTTGCCAGATTAATCTTAGAAGTTCACATTATGATTGTCTTTATGAAATCTTGAGAGAAACCTTGGACCAGGTCTAAATTTGGTTAGCTTGGGTCAAGTACTAGGTCACTAGGTCAAATCTTAGAAAAAAAATCTGTAGGCACTCTAGAAGTCCCCTTTTCCCGATCAACTTGAAAATCTGTCGCTTTAATCGTCTTTATGAAATATTGAAGGAAAGCGAAATTTGGTATGTCTGGGTCAAAAACTTAGTCAACATGGCAAATCTTAGAAAAATATTGTATATAATATATAGGACACAGTTTCTTGACAATTATCCTGTAAATTGGTCAGAATGATTGTCTTTATTAATTTTTCGGACGAGTTGGGTATTAGTTAAGCTGGGGTAAAAGAGGTCAAATCTTAGAAAAAACTCCTATTTTCTTAAGAGGCCACTTTTTTGCCGGATCAATTTGAAAATTTGTCAAAATGAAAATCTTGATAAAATCTCTGATAAAATTCCAAATTGTGTCTACTGGGATCAAAAACTAGGAAACTACGTCAAATCTTAGAAAAAACGTTTAATGCAATCTGGAGGTCCGATTGTTTGTCGGATTCACCTGTTAGTTGGTCAAAATGATCGAATTGATGAAATTTCGGGCGAGGGCAATATTGGATAAACCGGGGTAAAGAAACTAGGTAACACAGCAAATCTTAGAAAACCTTGTATGCAGTCTAGGGAGCACATTTTTTTTTGTCCGAACAACTGAATTTGGTCAGGATGATTATATTCATTAAATCTCAGACGAGTTTGTATTTGGGTAAGCTGTGGTCAAAACTTAAGTCACAAGGTTAATCTAACAAAAACCTTGTAGAAGCCACGTTTTTAAATCGGATCAAATCCGAAGAATTTCCATTACCTTAGTTTCGTCGTTGTCGTCGTTGTTGTCGTCGTGCGAAAACTTTGACATTTTGTGATATCTCTGGTTATACTAAAGTTATTCACTTTAAACTTTGTACTCATTTTCTCCATCAAAAGAGCAACCAATACTATCGCGGGAAACAAAATTCCAGATTTATTTTGTGCAAACTATGCACCTTTTTTTACTAAGATTTTTATCCACAATTCATCACTCAACAATTGAACGAAGGAACCCATATGTGGTGCTCGTTTTTGGTCAATCAACCTAAAAGTTCGTCTAAACGGATTTTTTGGGAGAAAAAGATTGGTTCGAAATTGGGTCAAAGAGTTAAAGATAATAGGTCACGAGGTCAAATTTAAGAGCAACTATGTATGCACTGGAGATGCCACATTTTTTTCTCGAGTATTCACGGTGAGCTTTTGCGATGTCTGTCATCCTGTGTAGACAATGTATAGGCCATATTTTTGCTAAATCAACCGGAAAATTGCTCAAATTGACTGCCTTGATGCAAGTTCGAGTTTCGGTCGAGTTTCGGTCAAGTGGGGTATTCAACATAAGGTCACAAGGTCAAATCTTTGAATAAACTGGTAGACTCTCTAAAGGTCATATTTTTGGCTCAATCAACTTGAAAATTGGTCAGATTGATTGTCTTGATCGAATTTTGGTAAAATTTGATAATGGGTTATATACACAAAGAAAAATGTATCGTACAGAGAAATTATGTTGCCACAAAAGTACGCCCAATGAGCCAGAATTTTTATCTATTTGGACAGATTTGGTTGCCAATTATGTAAATCATTACCCTATATTCAAAATATAGCACAAGTATTACAGATGTTGAAACAGTTTTAGTGATTCACAAATACAAACTCCGATCCAGAGGAGAAGCATGGCTACCGTTTTTGTCGTCGCTTTTGGATATACGTGGTATTTGATGTACAATGAGTGTGTTGATCACTCTGGGATTAGGGATAATGATCAGCATGAAATTCATTCTAGAATATTCGAAGCAGCCAAAGTTAATTGTGTATAGATATTTAGCGAGAAAATGTTCATTTTACATTGATCATAAAATTCATGAAATTGCTGAATTTGAAAAAAAATATAACTTCGTCAATTGTACGGTTCACTGTTTTCTTATAAAGTCAGCAAAATGTTTATATATTTTAAGTGGTTGCCATATTTATCCTCGTTAAAACTCGTCCAAATATTTGCCAGGAGGAAAATGTATACCTAGCGGAACCTGAATATAAGATCATTTGACAAGAAAGAACTCTTTCGTTTACGATAGAGATGTCAAATTATTAGTCTCTGAATTTCGATTTAACTTCATCTACATACAGTTGGAACTATTCATTGTGAAACTTTCTCACTGTAAATAGGAATAAAGGGAGGGGAATGAGCACACTTGTTCTTCTGTACAATCAATCTTAATCATTTTATATTCAATTCATATGACATTCGACATTTTATCAAGCAAACATTAATCACCATAGAAACAAACAAACTGTCTGTCCTCCGTCCGTGCGTCCGTCCATTCATAAACCTTTTCGTTTCCGGACTCTCACTTATGATTTAAGCAACCTCGAATCACGAAACTTCATGAAAATGCTGCTTATGATCCAATGAAGTGCCCTATTGTTTTGGGGTCACATAGGTGAAAGATCAAGTTCATAGTCAATGTTTGACAATGTTTTGTTATACCTTCTTCGTTTCCCGCATCTAACTAAAGAACCAATTGACAGGGATTCATGAAACAATTGCTACCATGACCTGAGGAAGTACCGTATTATTTTTGAGGCACATGGGCCAAATGCTATGTCACATTAAAACTTAGTTCAATTTTGCAATTGATATTTATTACAAACACAATCAACGCTAATAGCACTTAAAATTTGACAAAGCGCTGGTGGGGGATATAAGTCCGCTTTGCGAGAGCTCTACTCTATTCTAGAGTCATGTTGACATCTCTAATGAAAACAAATGACAGAACCCTTTTTAACTTTTAAACCATATTGCATGAGAACGTTGACTGATTTATTGTTTTCCCCTTTCAATATCAATTTGCAATTAATATTACCACGTCATGATTACACGAAAATCTAATGCAAATACCATACTCTTCATTCTAATAATGTTGTTAGCCGGGGTTGAGTAAATGTGATCTTCAATTTACTTGTAAATGAATATATACCGTAATGTAAAGAGCATACACATTAATAATACAGACGTTTCAACAATATTTTCAACAGGCATTACTTCGATTTTATCACCGAGTGTTACACAAAAATCATTGAATTTTCAAACCATAAACCACTGACATATTTTAAAAACCCACCTTACATGTACGTGTACCCTTAATTCATTTATAAAGGTGTGTAAGATGTTTGGGTCACCATTTTTGACACTGGGTCTTTCTTTCGAATACTTGTCTTGCTTACTTTTTTTCATTTCAGAAACCTATTTTAGTAATGCATTCGCGTACGAGAAATGAAGCAATTCACCAAATATTGATTGGCCTGCTTGCAGAAAAATTTCAGATAGTTCCAGAATCAGATCATTTTCAACGTGGTATACATTTATTTTACAAGGAGCTCACGGGTAGATTGACAGATACTGTGGATAATATAGCAAAAGAAGTAAAAGTAAAAGGTGATTACAATTAACTAGATTTTTATTTAGTATTTACCTATACGGATAAAATCTTGAAATAGTCACGAAGTTAATTAAAAGGAACACGCTTTTTGATATTCAAAGCTTATATTCTGTGTTCATACAAAAGTGCTTTTTAACTTTTGTCAATTTTTAGAAAGCGAATTTATAGAAAAAAGTCAGCTTTGGAAATAAATATGGTTTGCGAATCGAAGACAAGATGCTTCTTTTCGATTATTTAAAAGTCAGCGTTATCTAAAAAATATAATCAATGTTACCTGATATGTAGGTGACATCCACAAAGGCTCCATGACGTTCTTTCAAACTTAAAGTCGGTTAAAGGCAATCTTACTTTATGTTTTGAATATTTATGACTCTGAAATGAAATTTCTAGTGACCAGAACTTTCAAGCTATTTTGGTGGTCAAAAAGGGCATTTGTCCTCTTATTGCGTACACTTTAAAGTTCACCTGAAAACAACGTGCTCAAGGGGAGCTTTTAAGATTACCCTGAGTCCTTCGCCCGTCTTGCGTCGTCAACAATCTTAAAAAAACTTCTTCTTCTGCACCATTGGAACGATTTCAATAAAATTTTACCAGAATGTTCCTCGGGAGACCTTTTTAAAGAATTATCTGGAATATTTTGATTGGCGCATAATTATGAGCGTGGTGTTTTTTCACTTGAAAATCTTTGAACGACACCACCTACTGAACCCCTATGCCGATTTCAATGAAAGTTTACCAGGATGTTTCTTGGGTGACCTTTTTCGAAATCCTTTTGTTAAATTTTGATTGGCCCATAAATATGGGCGTGGCTGTGCAAGGCTTATTTTGAGCCCGAAATTTTTAAACGACATCTCACCTGGGCCACTGGGTATATTTCAATGAGATTTACCCGAATGATCCTTGGGTGACCCTTTTCAAAAAATGTTCGCAAAATTTTGATTGGCCCATTAATATGGGCGTGGCACAAGGCGGTGCTTTTTTGATGCAGAAATCTTTAAACGACATCTCCGCCTGAACCACTTGGCCGGTTTCAATTAAACTTTACCACAATGTTCCTTGGTGACTTTTTTCAAATATTGTTCGCTAAATTAATTGGCCCATAAATATTGGCATGGCTGGGTGGGGCTAATTATTTGTTTCCTCAGTAATGAATGGGTGGACAGGGTCTACTTTCACTTTTAATTCGTGGAATAACATATCCTCTCAATTAAATAGGCAACTGTGAATGACATATTGCCAGAAAACTTCTTGGATGAGATCCACTGGACCATTAAAGTCAGGTGAGCGGTATATTTTGAAAGTCTCATTTTATGAGAAGAATCCGTTTTCGACGGCTCATATTTTGTATAAATTTATATTAATGTGGGTATTTGTTTGTAGAGTTATGGATGATTGTAACCCTTGATTTGAATTATGATTACGGATTCGAGTTTTATCAGTCATTCAATTTCGATATTGTATTTAACAGGAATTGGGACGCCGACGGTACTTGTTTTATTCAAAAACAAATACAGCCAGGCAGATAACCTTGACTTCGAATTAAACTTTTCGAATGATGCATTCGCCCACATAAGCTTCGTGGTTTATTCACGACAAGACAGTAGGATCTGGACCCATGATAAGAACGAAAATGCAATTGAAAAACTGAAGATAATATTAAAGGAACTTGCTGAGGATGTTGAAGATGTCGAAGAATAGTGGATTTTAGTTAAGTTCATCATTAAG
Source organism: Fragum whitleyi (assembly GCA_948146395.1). Lineage (NCBI taxonomy): Eukaryota > Metazoa > Mollusca > Bivalvia > Cardiida > Cardiidae > Fragum > Fragum whitleyi. The sequence goes on from OX411560.1 coordinate 8,397,323, forward strand.
TGCTCGAGAGAGTTATAGGGACAGATGATTGCGCGGCCTCCATTTGTCCGTGAACATATCTTAAAGATATCCTACCCCAAAACTTTAATGACTATGAAACTTCACAGGAATGATTCCATTTTCAAAGAAACTCACAGTGCAGAACCCTTGCAGAACTCTGCTTGCCTAAAACAGACCTTCGACTTTAAGGGCTAGAGCAACCATATTTGACATGATGCATCGCATTATCCTGACTTACCAGAATTCTTCAACAAAGAATTGCTATATATTGAGAATTCGCCCTATTTCATGGTATTTTGGGATTTCACTATTTTGGTGTCATACAAAAAGGATGTTTCCCTTTTTTCATATCCTTTTGCTATGGTCTAAGGGAAAATACACGATGAAAAAAAGATTGACTTTAGTACTTTCTTTGTTTGTGTACGGAGTGTGAAATTTGCACAAATTATGTATGTAAACATAATGTCTTTTGTCATTAATCTTGTCATACTGTATTAAAAACATACAATTTTATATAAAAAAATAAAGTGATGAATGCACTTGATGTACAATTTTATAAGGAAGACACGGTTGTATAGACTCTGATCAGAAATCATGTTGTTCTTTTCTATTCTTTTTACATTCTGACATAATATTTAAAGTTCAGAATGACAAGATAGAGCGAAGTTATGCAGGAAACTATATTTTGAGTTCCATAATGTACCATTCCATGGCTTTTTCTTGTTATTATAAAGAGGCCTACTTCAACCATTTACCAAAACATAGAGTTTAAATATGATTTTTGTTGCTTATTTCTTCGAAATTTACAGTCTTCATTTATCCTTTATGACCCCCGCGTAGAAAGATTGGGGAACAAAGGTTTTGCCTCGTATGTTTGTTTTCCCTTTGTCCCCAACATATTTTTACATTATCCATACCCTTTCATTGTTTAGTGACTTTATTTTTAACATGTGCGTTAATTGTGATCAGAACCTACTGTTAGTTACAAATGCAAGGGAACTAGTCAAGAATCGTCAATCCCTCATATATGAAGATATTATATCATTGAATTTCGTTTTGCTTTTGATTTCCATATATTTAATATAGTTGAAAAATTGCAGTGGTTGAGGTTTTGTAATTTATTAAACCATCTATCAAGGCTCGTGATTGAAGCATAAATCAAAGCCTCCACTGACAAAAAACCGAAAATAACCTGTTTAGCCCCCTAGCATTGTCTATCGCAATATTTATTCGTTCATTTTGATACTACTCTAAAGTTAAGATACATTAGAATTAGTTCATTGACCAATGAAAATAACGTCGAAGATTAGATCATATAGAAGGTTTATATAGATTGAGCACTTGGTCAATGCTAGCGAATAAGAGAACAGCGAGAAACGGAAGTCTAATAAAAAGACAAGTATTGAGGCGTGGCTTCTGGGAGCCGGATTAGAATGAAGGCTAAAGTCCAAAAGGTGTAAAAATAAGCATTACCACATGGAACGTTTGTAGGTGTAAGCAATTACAAACACATCAGTCACTCTTCAATTTATCTCCAATTTCGATATCATTGGTTTGAAAGAGACATGGAGTGACTTTATTGGTGAACTTTCCTGTTTTAACAAGGCTATACGAGGGTATATCAATATTTTCGTATCAATTCTTAATTGTTCAATATGAAAAATGCATGGTGATGTAATTTGACTTGATTATACACTTTGGTGCGTACGACATATTCTTATCTTCCTGAGGCCATATATCTTAACGTCAGAGCTGTTTGATGACGTCACGATAAGCGCTTTTGTTAGAAAATGACGTCTCTACTTGTAAATAAGCTAAAGGTTGATATAGAAGACTACAGATAACTCGGAAAGTACTTGAGTAATATTTTTTTTTTCAAATTTTTCGCACCGTTTTGCAAATTACCCGCATTGATGAGAATACATTTTTCTTACAGGAAATGCCCTTTTGAATGAATACCATTGGTATTAGGAAGCCATTTCTTTCTTTTTTTAATCAAACTCGGCTGAATTTTACGAGTATTTTTTTTTTAATTTAAACAAATTGTTCGTATTCATTGTCCATGTTGGGTCTTTTATTCAGCAGAATATATACAAAAAACTCGATGAAATGTTGAACCGCATGTATTGTGAGTGTGGCCTTCATCAAAAGATGGTAGGGATAGACTAGTGATGTGAATTGTTGAAAAGTAGAGTTGAAGAGAAGACTTCCTTATTTTATCTAATCATATCTTCAACTCAAATAAAATAATACATGCCTCAGATCGAAATATTAAGAATTAGTGCAGTTTGGCAGCGTAGTTTGTCTATTGTACCTTGAAAACTTCAATTTTCAAATTCTTTGGTTTATATCCTGGAAGTGAGAAGTACAGTTTCATGGAATATTTCTCACCAATCTATTTTAATAGAAAAGTACATTCAATAAGGATAAATTCACCACCACTAAAACGATACAATATAGCGCAGAGAAATCGCCCGCAACATAAGTAGATTTGAATGATACTTTTCCTTAATGACGTACCGGAAGACAAAAGTGAAGTTGTAACTTGGACGTCTAAGAATTCTTTTTCATCAATCCTTCTGAAACATTTATATGCACAAGATTGTCTAATTAAAGAGATCTGACCCTCGCAAAATTCGAAAAATGTGTTCAAATCCTAGCAATTTGTAACTCGAAGATACGCTATGAACGGTTGCGATAGGGACCCCCTTTAGCACGTGCTTCAATCCTGGGACGAGTGACGAGATAACGCGAGAGTAAGGAGTTATTACTTTAGTAAGAAATTTGCAAGGTTAAAGATTAACAACATGCGTTTTACAGAAAGAGTTAACGAAATTATTGATTGGCCATCGTTCTCTATTTTGATTGTATAAGAAAAAGACCAAAAACCAATTTAAGAAAAGGTGGAGTTGTAGGTGTTTAAAATGAGAGTTCAATCCTTGACAGTTTATTTTTTCTATTTTGTGCATGTTTTTCCAATTGTGTTATAATTTATGTTCAATCTTAAAATCAATGACCGATAATATATCGTAGATTAGAAAAATATGTCCAATAGGTTCTTCTATGTAAAAAAAGTTGGAAGAGAAAAATGGAATAGCTCGACTTCAAGTAAACCTATAAACGCTGAAATCTCTATATCCTGACTAACAATTTTGAATTGCAGGCGAACTTAATGCTCGTACGATTTTTTTTTATTTTTATCCTATATTATTCGGTAGATTATTATCTTATGATTAAATTTCCCACGAGTCTCACAATGTTTACCTTAATCTTTATAATATTGATTTAGAAACATTCATTTTGTAGGTCATTGGATGATCTATGCTATATATTTAACATACTTCTTAAATGCTTTAGGGTTGTTTATCGAGAAATAACGGCAGATTATCAATTGATAATCTCATTGCAAAAGCAGTGAATTTATCAAAAACTTATACCCTGCTTTTGTGCATTTCATCCTATCTGACGTCATCTGTGCGGGGCGAAATAAGTGACGTCACAATGAACGTTGCATAGCAATCACGTACAAAATGACGCGCTTTACGAAAATATGTCCTAGAAATTTCACATTTTTGTCTCATTTTTGCATAAAAGAAATAGAATAATCGTTTCTTTTTCGAGTAAGATCGTTTAATATTTCATTTCGTGAACAACAACAATGAAATATAAATCGATCTTACACTGAAACAAACGATTATTCTCTATATATTCTAAATGGCAGAATATTTGACGAAACATGTGCAAACTTATAACGGTACAAGTGTCGTTGACTATTATATTGCTTCAACATATTTGTTCTAGATCATAAAAAAATTCTTCCAGTTTTAAAGGGTTTTCAGTAATGAATAAGTGTTCTGTTCATTTACCGACATCTGCAAAAGTTACATGAAAAGATGTAGACATGCAGTTAGGCAAGTAAATATTCTGGTTTTTTCTGGAAATTTCCCTATATTTATATGGAATGATGATTTTAGGAATCATTCTTTGATCATATCCCATATACAATTAATTTGATTTCCGATAAAATTGTCATTTTGGATTGTAAAGTTGTAAATGGTGCAGTTTCTACCATAGTTGATTTTTTCCGAAATCAGCATCTCGTATATAGATAAGAAGAAAAAAATCTGATATGATATCACACTACAACCAATTATGGTGGGAAGAGGTGAGCCAAACAGCAAAGCATTTGAAGTACTCCGCATATAGAAATGGTTTCGTCATCATTGAAAAAAAAATTAAGGTAGAAAGTGCGAAATGAAGGTTATCAACATCGGGTAATGTCGTTGAATTCCGGTCAACTCCGTAATAGAATCGCAGTATCTCGGTTTGAATATATTTTTTCTAATGCAAATTATTTTTTCATAAATATGGTATAAACATAAGTAATAAAACGATATTGAATTACATACATGTTATTTTTTGAAAAAAAAGGACAACGATTGAAAAAAAACATTTAAATCGAAAACAGGAAAATCCCCGTGTGACGTCACTTTTGGAATCGCTCCGTTGTCTACATTTTGGTGATTTTACGTTGACATATCGAGTGCTGATGGAGACTAAAATAGTGTTTTTCGACGTGTAATTCAAAAGCCATTCAAAAGAATTAAATAATTGAACTTAGATTACCCGAATGGAAATGCCAGCTTTAGCTCAGACTGCGAAACGACGAAATTTTCTAGGGACCGCTCCGAAGGAAACGGTATTCGGATGGAAGGTAGGTCGGATATTATCGCGTTGTTCCTTATATCTGTGAGTGACCATATTTCCGCGAATCACTAATTTGAGTTACTGACTGTCATTTGAGAAATGATTTCATTACATTCCGATAAAAAGTCTATAATAATGAATTTCTAAGACAGAAAATATATTTCAGTTGCCTTATAACCCATGAAATTGTAAAACTCTTAAAATCCTCAAAAATTCCGTATTTTTTTTAGTACTTATGTTGTGTTTGTAAACCATAAATCTAAAAGCTTAGATCTTTAGGACCTGTCATTGTCAAACAATGATATGAAATGATTATTATGTGACTCATAATAAGAATTTTGAGTCAATCTGAAAAAAAGCATGATAGGACACAAATCAAAAAATATTTTTCTTTCAGTTGAATGTGATGTAATTGAGTCATTCTGATTTAAGGAAGAATTTGTAATTTCTATGCACTGTTTATACTGCGGTCCTCTTCAATATCATGATGAACTTTGAAGTTTAGGGTCTTGCAAAGCTACCTTCTGTGGGAATCAAAATTACAAAGACCCCATTACAAGATGAAGAGTCCCCCCACTTGTTTGACGATATTATTTTTCAATCCTGAATACTCTTTCCCGCAATTATTTCATTTTCAAGGAGAAATTCAATCAAAACTTTATAATTCTTGGAAAATGAAGTCTTTTATTTGTATGTTGGAATGTATGTTGTATAAGTTTTCAGAAATTTGGGACCAACCACATTTATTTTTACTATGTATTTTTTTTTTTTTTTTTACTGTAGGAATTAGTTAGTCAAGCTGGTGTGGTGGTGTGGTTTACAGAAATGAACTGAAAACTTCTCATAAAGCTACAAAATAGACATTTGAGAAAAAAGAGATGTACCAGTAAGTATTTTACAAAAAAATAAATTAATACCAAACATCAACTCCATTAATTTGCAAGGACACAGTAAGTTTGTCTTTGTTTAGGTATGAAACTTAAATTCCAATCATCCCTCATTTATTTTTACAATTTTAAAACATTTCAACATTTCATCAGAACTATGTTTGAATTGCTTTTGTTGGTTTAATGTTACTTTCAACAAGAAGTAGGAAGAATATCACTGGTGATGCTGCCCTAACCATGACCTTTGTCATTTCTAGAATGCACCTGAGACCAAAAATGTGTTTCACAAGAAGTACAGAAAAGAAGGGGTAAAGCTGCCAGTCTAGAATCTTAATTTCGCAATGCAAACCTTTGTTGTGTGTACTTTAGCCTTATTTATCTTGAGAGGATTACAATGAGTACCCACAATATAGCATTTGCACTATCATTATTGACAGGAATCCACACTAACTTCTTTGAGTAAGGAGTCAATCAGACTCCCAACTTTTGTAATCAAGGAGTACAGGTCCAAATTTTTATATTGGGGAACATTGTGAGATTGTGGAACAGAAGAAATTGTTGTTACAAGAAATAACTTCTTTCCAACAAGTTTTTACCCCAAGGCAGATGTTTTTTTTCTAAAAAAATTAAAAAAAACTGGTTCCAAGCATATATTATCATCAACAATTTTGATAGTAAAAAAAGACCTCAAAATATTCTCATACCATCCTGGGAGTCCATCAGACTCCTTACCTGCAAAATAAAGGAGTCCCAATTGGTAAACAAGGAGTCTCAGACACCTGGACTCCTCTTAGTGTCGAAACCTGATTGGAGTACTTTGATCTTAAATCTAAATACCCCGTAGCTGTTGCCTTGTTTCACAATACCAAATACTAGTTAAAAGGGAGATGAGCTATGACTCAGACTCCCAACCCCAAGATAACTGTTATCTTGGGGTCCGGAGTCTGAGTCATAGCTCACAGATGTGTTTTCAACAAAGCTGATTAAGAAAACTATCTTAAGCACTTTTATAACAAAAAAACAACATGATGATGTATTGTGATAACCTTTGTGTCATTCCTGTTGTTGTTTGCAAAGAAAAGACAAACTTTTACCTTTGTCATATTTCTCTCACTGTTGAAGATATCCTCATGAAACTTGGCATGTGTTGTCACCAATACAAGAGCTATCCAGACTAGCAAGGGAGATATCTCTAACATTTTTGTGAGAGTTATGCCCCTTTTTCCACCTAGAATTTTTGCACAATTCAGCACCTGATGCCTAGTGTTGGCACCCGTGGCCAGCCTTCTTGTTTTTTTAGCTCACCTGAGCACAAAATGCTCAAGGTGAGCTATTGGGATCATAGAATGTCCGTCGTGCGCCGTCCGTCGTGCGTCGTCCGTCGTACGTCGTCCACAATTTCTTTAAACATCTTCTCCTCCTAAACCAGTGGGCCAATCTTGATGAAACTTGGCAGGGATGTTCCTTCGGTCAAGCTCTACAAAAGTTGTTCAAATAAATGAAATCCACCTTTAACTTTCCCTTTACCCTAAACAAAAAGGGTGAAAATATGAAAATCTTTACAAATCTTCTTCTCTGAAACCAGAAGGCAGACAGCTTTCATATTTGGTATGTAGCATCATCTAGTGGACCTCTACCAAGTTTGTTCATATCAATACCCTGGGGTGATGTTTGGGCTTTGCCCGGGCCCAACCCTTTTTACATTGAATCAAAGAGTGAAAATCTTTAAAAATCTTCTTCTCTGTAACCAGATGGCAGACAGCTTTTATATTTGGTGAGAAGCAACACCTGGTGAGCCTCTACAAAGTTTGTTCATAACAAGACCCTTGGGTCATATTTTGGCTTTGCACGGGTGCATCCCTTTATCTCTTATAAGCACGAAGGTAAAAAAATGAAAATCTTCAAAAATCTTCTTCTATGAAACCAGAAGGCAGACAGCTTTCATATTTTGGTATGTAGCATCATCTAGTAGACCTCTACCATGTTTGTTAATATCAAGAAACTAGGATCATATTTGGGCTCCACCCGGGCGCAACCCTTTTTACATAGAATCAAAGAGCGAAAATCTTTTAAAATCTTCTTTAATCGAAACCAGAGGGAACCTTGCTTTCATTTTTTGGTATGTAGCGTCATCTTGTGGGCCCCTACCAAGTTTGTTCATATCAAGACCCTTGGGTCATATTTGGGCTCCACCCAGGCGCATCCCTTTTAGCTCTTCTGAGCACGATGGGTGAAAATTGGAAAACCTTCAAAAATCTTCTTCTCTGAAACCAGAAGGCAGACAACTTTCATATCTAGATTGTAGCATCATCTAATGGACCTCTTCCAAGTTTGTTCATATCAGGACCCTGGGGTCACTTTTTGGGTTCACCCGGGTGCATCCCTTTTTACATAGAATCAAAGAGCAAAAAGGCATATCTGTCTTGCTCTTTGCTCTTTGCTGAAAACGTTCCATGGAATCTTCTTTTTGATATCTGCCTATCTAATGTGATGTCCTAGGGGTCATAGAGACTCAGGTGAGCGATCTAGGACCATCTTGGTCCTCTTGTTTATGTCACTCACTCACTCGTACATACAAAATCATGAAACCCACTTATGTGTACATGCAGTAAAGTGTGTGCCTATTCACTATTTAACTCCTACATTATCCACAGGCCAAGGTTATAGTCAGTTTGTGACCTGTCATTCAAAAATGATAAATAGATGTACTTCATGGAACAATGTTCGAAAAAAAGACTGTATCACACAGAGGTCAATCAGGTTTTAGTTTTGTTGTATAAACAAATAGTCATGTGGACCATGACTTATCCATTTAGTCCATACCAATCTCTTGGATAGTCTAATTTTATATTATGAAATATCACAGAATAAATAAAGCTGGCAATACACATAGTGCCTTGAAAATTTCGTGACTTTATTCTCAAGTTATTGCTTTTGGTTACTGGAGATGTGGAAACAAAAGTTTTACCATAGCATCAGAGACTCTCTGAGTGGTACTTTTGTTATTTTATGAAACATTTATGATTATGCTGGGTTTGATTCTTTTTATAACCTTGATGTTTTCAATTATTATTTATCATTTATCTTTTTCAGTTTGAGGTTTTTTGATGCCCTGTTTAACCCAAATAGTATCCAGTGAAGTAATTTCTGGCCCAGCTCAGAAGCAACATAGAAATGTCCATTCATCAACATACTATGTGAATGTTGCAGTACCAATAAAAAAAACACTTGCCTTACAAATTGTACAGCTTGTGGCATCCAAAGTTAACAGGGGTTCATTTTGTGGTTGTCTTCCTACCTGTTGAAAAACTCATTTTGTGATGAGATTCTTAAGAGTGTGAAAGGATGATATAGTCTGTCTGTATCAAATAACCTAGTGCATCCATTACTTGGAACATTTTGTGCTATGTTTTTAAGGTAGAACCTTTTGTACATTCCATTGGGCCCCTAATGGCCCGTTAAAAACCTATGATCAGTCATTTCAATTGAGCAACATTTTCATTATAGTTGCGACCAAGCCCTGTTGGGGTGTATTGGTCTGCTTTTTAACACTTCTGGCTATGAAAATCTCATCTGTAAGTCACATGAAATGCTTTTGCACCATTGATTGATCTGGTTTTATGGGTTAAGGCCTCTTTCAATTTGATTGCAGTTATATTGAAGCACTTATGCACTAGCTGCTCATCCCACTTAGGTATACAATGAACTACATATTAATAAGAAATCCATTATTTTAATAGACATTTATTCAGTACTTTTATTGGTGAACTGTTTTCTTAAAGACATCTAGCATGTAAATAATCTAAGGATTGCCAAGCTGAACCTAGATTATTCTGTTTAGAAGGAGGTATAGACAAAGATCAGCCTTAAAAATATGAAGTCTGATTTTTGTCTACTTCTCCCGATATTCCTTTTTAAATCAGAAGGGTAAAATCAGAAACAATTTTACCCTTGTTATGCTTCACAAAGAAAATTACTACTTTGGCAGGAGGTATAGACAAGAAATGCCTGCACATATGTGCAGTCTTTACTTTATCTACGCCACCTGATTTTCCTATCAAGTTTATAAAGATCCTTTTCTTACAGACATCCAGCTTTTCATGCTGAACCCAAAATTTACCTTCTTTGGCAGGGAGTATAGACAAAAACAGCTTGCGCATATGTGCAGCCTGATCTTAGTCTATATTACCTGTTTTTATGCCCCCGTATCGAGAGATCGGGGGCATATTGTTTTACTCATGTCCCTCTGTCTGTCTGTCTGTCTGTCCGTCCGTCTGTCTGTCCGTCCGTCTGTCCGAAAACTAAACCAAACTTAACCTTTGCCTTATCGAGAGATCGCTGTTACGGGGGCATTGGTGTTTCATTTTTTGTTTTTTTTTCCTCAATATTGTATATTTGGCATGCAAATTACTTGTCCTTTACTCCATTAGATAAATTCTATTTGTTTGTATCCAGATTTTATCAGTCAGTTTTCAATGTAAGGTACACAAAAATGCTCAAGTGACATTGTTATGTTCGAAATATAAAGTTTTTTCTTTGACTAATTGCCTTTTTAAAGAAACTAACAGACAATATTTTATTTAAAATGAATTACTTTCAATCAATGAAAACCGTTCAATATTTTCAGGACTTGACTTTTTCCTTTTTGTGACCTTAGATTTTTATATTCTCAAAAACATTTTTTAGCATCCCAGATAAAATGAGGGGTTGTCATAATCAAAGTCAATTTATTTGGAATATGTGTGGTCAACTTCTAAAAATTCTTTTTTAACCAAGAAAATAATGTTTTGTGATAATTTTAAAACCAAGAATAGTAGTGGTTTTAGAAAAATAAAAATAAAATCTTGTTCTATGTTGAGCCTCTAAGCCATTTTCATTAAATTTTTTGGAAAATATAGCTTCAACATGCATATTTTTTATTTTTAACAAAATTATTATATGTTATTTAAGGCTTAAACTGAATATATTTATAAGACTAATTAGTGATCAGGTTTTTTGTTGCACAACTAAATGAAATTATATATACTGTACATGTACATGCACAATATTCTCCATCGTGACAAGATTTGCCATTTGGTTAAAATAATTGTATCGCTCAAAGATTAAGGTAGCAGCTGAAGGTCAAACTTTAAAATTGAGCTTGTCTGCAGTACAGCCTCTACATTTATGGATGGATTTCAAAAAAAAAAAAAAAAAAATCAAAATTTTTCTCCATCATAGGTTGATGTACTATTTTACAAAAAAAATATTCGATAGGCCTACCGTCAAGGTCATGGACGTTAATTTTTGTTGAAATTCACCTTTTTCGGGACAATTGCTCCAAGATTTATGGAGTGATTTTAGAATTAATTTGCACAATTATTTTCCATCTCTAGTAGGTATGTGATATGAAAGAATGGTTTTGATAGTTCGAAGGGTCAGGTTTCAAGCTCAAGGTCAAATGTTTATTTGTTGACTCGACGCCAGTTGTCCTAGTTTTTAACTTCTTAACCCTTAAGTATCTAAAGGTATATAGCAAATACTTTTTATCTTTCATTCAAATCTAACTAAATAAGTCAAAGAAAGCCTTCAAATATGTAAAGAAATTGGCATTTTGTTCATTTAGTTCCTTTTGTTCTTTTACTGTGAAAAACACATTTTTTGGCTATCATGAAGAAAATTGGGGGTTGTTTTATATATATAAAAAAAAATCAATTAGCTGTTGTGAACTTTTCATTTTTTTGTTTTTATTAAACAAAATGATGTTTAATGATGATTTTAAAACAAAAAAATAGTTGTGGTTCTCCTTTTTTTGTCGAAAAAAAATCAGTTTTATGTGTTGACACTTAACGCCAATACAAAAAAAATGGAGGAAATTAACGCCCCTGGTTGCAAATTTTTTTTTGACAACAAAAAAGTATAGCAGATATGAGGCTAGCTTTTAATATTTTTATTAGAAACATTTCAGTGAATAGCCAAATAGGGCTTTTGTATAAAATAATTTGCTTTAAAACATTTTTCTCAGTCTTTACTATTGATTCTATATAACGTCATCTTTCTGGAATCTTGGAAGGGGGGGGGGGCATTTTATTTATTTTTTTTTTCAAAATGTGTTTAGATTTTTTTGAAATTGCACAAAATGATGTCATACTGATTAAACTCACAGAAAATACTTAATTGAACTTATTTTGAATACCTTTGTATTACACTCCCATTACCTTAATCAAAGTGATGAAATTGCTTGGAAATGGTCTGAGTAAGTGGAGATACCATATGCCAAATCAACAAAGTCTCTATTCGATTTTCTCAAAGATCTCGATATTTTAGTCTGGGAAAACAGTATATTAACATCAAGGTTTAAATTGGTGATATTATAAGTATACGCAAATTGAAAGTTGGAAATTCACAAGGTACCGATGGCTTAACGTCTGATTTCTACAACAAACATACTATGACTTTGCACCAATTCATTGTAAATTATTCAATGGAATTTCGATTCTTGAAAATTTCCGGACAAGTGGACAAGAACAGTTACTGTACCAGTGTATAAATCATCAGGAAAGAACTATCCATCCAATGACAGAAATATTTCACTTATTAATGTATTGTTCAAACTTTCTTTAGATAGAATACATGATATAATATAATGTTTATTGTCTGAAATAAACAATGAAAAAGACGAGACAAAGCCAGAATTTAGACCCGAATATTCTTGTGTCGACAGCATATTTATTATACAAAGCTTAGTTCAAAAGTATTCGAGTAAATCAGGGGGGGGGGGGCGGTATGTTTTGTATTTAAATTTAAAAAAGTGGCCCAAGAGGTTCTGTGTTATTCCTCTGGCTTTTTTATCCCAATTCTCTTACAAATAAAATTTTACTTCGACTGAAAACAATAAATTAAAGTCTCTTCAGAACTAATTTGAAATGATTTACTGGGTCTGGCCAACATTGCACCAATATACTAAATCACCATTAATCTACATACCCTTTACCCATCTTATGTAACCATCATCAAGGGGATTGCATTAAGTGGACCATTCTTAACACATTTTCGGGAACAATTTGAATAAAGGAACACTTATACCAATATTAAATGAAATAAGTCCTATTGATTGGAGGAGATTTTTTTTAAATTAGAAAGTAAAAATTGGTCAAGCCCTGCAATACCCACATTTAAGGGCCAATCATCATTTATTACAGGTACACCCTAGGAATATTCATGCCAAGTTTCAGTGAAATCAGCCCAGTGGTTTGTGAGAAGATCTTTAAGGTTCATGTAAAGTGACCCAATTTTCAAACACTTCATTTGCCAAGAAAAAAGCAGTATGTCCAGGTATATTGTATATCAAAATTAAGCTATTTTTGAATACAGTTTAGCAATATAAGACCGCCATAACTATTGCGGTAAAGCTAAAACATTGTGGAAAAGGGTCATTTTGTACAGAACAAGCAACTGCATGGCGGTGGATGAAATTGGCATATATTTTAACAAAGTACAGTCTAAAGTACCACCAGGTACTCCTACAACCTTAGATATAAAACTCGGTCTCAAAAGGCTCTTTTGAAACAATCAATTTCCATTTATTTTGTCAACATACTTATCAAACCGAATTGGTATATTTTTAAAGTAGATGTTAGGTATGGTGCAACAGCAAACCATAATATTGTCTGATACTTTCTGTGATTTATTTCAAATTATAGTTTTTGAATTCAATGATCTATAATAAATTACTATGTATTTATCATTCAGTGAAATATACATCGGTATATTGCTAAACAACCTTACAGCTATATAAACTATTAATGTCCATTTATGTTGTGATAACACACCATACCTTAAAAATATATATACGTTTACAAAATTAGAATGACATATATGACATATGAGCTTATAAAATAAGACAAAATAAATTGCTTGGAAAACTACATTTAGGGCTCGAGTTTTATACCAACGTTTGTAGTAGTACCTGGGTAGTACTTTAGTCTGTACTTTGTTCAAATTTGGGCCAATGTCATCCAGCAGTCCTGCAGTTGCTTGTTCTGTACAAAATGATTCCTTTCCACAATGTTTTGGCTATACCGATATAGCTATGGCAGTCTTGTGTTGCTTAACTGCTTATGCTTATGAATAGCTTTATTTTGATTTATAAAATACCTGGACATACTGCTTTTTCTTGGCAAATGATATGTTTGAAAATTGGGCCTCAAACACTTTACCTGAACTTTAAAGATATAAAAATGAAAATGAACCTGTCTCTGCCACGCCAATATTCGGGATCAATTAATATAATATTGAACACTGTAAGTAAAGTGGCACACAAGTAACATCCATGCATTTTTTTAACGGCCCAGCGATTTGAAAGGAGAAGTTGTTTTTTTAAGTAAAAAATATGCCCTGGCATGCCACGCCCTTATTTTGGGATCAATATATTCTTTAATAATTTAAGTAAAGGGTCACTAAAGTAACACCATGCCAAGTGACATTGAAATAAACTCAACGGTTTGAGAGAAGAAGATTTCTAAAGATTTCATAATGAAAACAATGCCGCTCTCTGGTCCCTTTGTTTGAGTTCTTGGGATCTGTGTTAAAAAAGGGATTTTGCTGTACTAGTCTCAGGATATCTGAACTATAAGAAACAAATATCCACAAAAAAGTGAATACCGGTTGATTTCTTTAAGGAATACATTATCTTTATTGAAACAAGAGGGCCACGATTGTCCTAGATCGCTCACCCGAGTCCCTTTGACCCCTTCGACATCACAATAATTTTATAGGCAAATGTCAACAAGAAGATTATTTCTACATAAGATCAATACCATATGTTTTCAGCCTAGACCAAGAAAAATATGACTTTTTGCTCTTTGATTCTATATAAAAAGGGATGCACCCGGGTGGAGCCCAACTGTGATCCCAGGGTCCTGATATGATCAAAATTTGTAGAGGTCCACTAGATGATGCTACATATCTAATATAAAAGCTGTCAGCCTTCCGGTTTATGAGAAGACGATTTTTGAAGATTTTCATATTTTCACCCATTGTGCTCAGAGGAACGAAATGGGAAATCCCCAGTTGGAGCCCAAATATAATCCCAGGGTCTTTATATGAACAAACTTGGCAGAGGTCTTTTACATGATGATATATACCAAAGATGAAAGCTGTCTGCCTTCTGGTTTGAGAGAAGTAGATTTTTGAAGATTATCCTTTTTTACCCTTCGTGCTCAGAAAGGCTATGCGCCCGGGAAAAGCCAAAATATTACCCAAGGGTCTTGATATGAAAAGATATTGGTAGAGCTCCACTAGATGATGCAACATACTAAATATGAAAGCTGTATGCCTTTTGGTTTAAGGGAAGAAGATTTTTGAAGGTTTTCCTATTTTAAACCTTTTTGTTAAGTGTAAGGGAAAGTTAAGGGTGGATTTCATTTTTTGAACAACTTTGGAAGAGCTTGACCGAAGGAACATCCCTGCTAAGTTTAATCAAGAATAGACCACATCTTTAGGAGGAGAAACTGTTTACAGAAATTGTGGACGACTGACGACGGACGCCGGATATTGTACGATCACAATAGTTAACCTTGAGCATTTCGTGCTCAGGTGAGCTAAAATTTAGAACCAAGAGTGATTTTAATATAAAATGTATTTTTCCATTCTATCTCTTTAAGTTGAAACAATAAAATGTTTTTTCCTAATGTTTTAATTTCATTTGTAACATTTTCCCTGGTATTTTACTTGTTCACTCACGAGTGGCCTAGAGAAATACTTGTCTGGAGGAGCATAATCGTAGATTCGACTTATCTATTATGGAAAGAAGGCCTAGCGTGCCTGACTAGACTCGGAATGCGAATTATATTTCTCAGTCATTTTCAAAGTTCATCGTGGTTTAAAGTATCGACCCAGAAAACCCAATAACCTAATTATCCCCCTTAGTTATTGAAAAGTAAGTACAATCTATCTTAGATACATTTTAATAGGTGAAATCTCTAAAAGATGAACCTCTGTTAGTTGAAGGTTGAAAAAAAGAAATAATCCGAAATCTTAAAAAACCAAGGATGTTCTTCAATATTCAGGTAAAAGCATATCCACATGAGAGACTAAATATATCCAAGGGCGTCATAAGATGCAACGAACTATCAAAATGCAGAATCCATGAAAAAGAAGAAATCTCTGAAGTCAGAAGGAAACAGATGTTAAACACATAGACTTTAATGGATATATAAAGACTATAAGAAAAAATACATATACCATCACCTTTGATGAGCCATCATTATTTCCAGACTTGGATATAAAATTGTTAACGTTGACGTTTTGTCCCAAGTCCACTCTTGAATTATAACCACCAAAGATTCGGTGACCATAAATATAGATGCTCAAGTGTCAGAGTTTGCAGAAATTAATGTTATGCTGTGCCCGACGAACACTATGTAGAATGACCTAAAATTGTTAACCTTCCGACAGGCACACATGGGGCCGCCGTTATAGCGCAGTGGTAGCGCGTCGGACTGTCAATCTAGAGGTCCCGGGTTCGATCCCCGACGGCGGCATTCATTCTTTCCGACTATTTGTCTCTCACCAATGGGTTGATAATCGTAGACCTCTGTGAGATAGCAGCTGGGGGCTAGGAAAGGATGTGGTGGCTGTACTGGTGAGAGAAATACCAGGAAACCATTGTTAGGTGCTCCAGCCGCCGCGATATAACTGAAATAGTGTTGAAAGCGGCGTTAAACTCTTTTCAATCAATCAATCCGACAGGCACACGCAACGAATATCAGACAATGTCCCAAATTCATAATTCAAAAAGAAAAACTTGAAGTAAAGTTTAGAAAGTCTGTATCATTCTACGAGACCAATCAAGGTTGTAAAGTCAAGGCTATCGGACAGTTGCTTCGTAAGTAAGATTGACATGGTCATGTTTTTTTTTTTTTTAAAGTGGCTGATTTATTCCCGCAGGCTATAGAAAGGAATAACAAGCGTTATTTCAAGATACATTATCACCTGAATCTTCAGTTATGGTGATAAAAACAAAGAGTCTTCTGTTGAAACCAACTGCTGTAGCATCAGAAAAGGTCACTCGAGTAAAAGTACAAAATGGTGTAAAAATAATAAAATTAATAATAATTATAATGTTGTCAAGATAGAGACTGTCGACAAAAGAGGATACACCTTCGGTAAGAAGGGCTCATTTCCCTTCGATTGACGTTGATAATAATTTTTCTCGAATCGACTGGAAATCGTTCATTTGAGCAATTTAGATGAGGAGGATAATAGATGTCCTGGAGGTCACGCCTCCAAAATCTGCAGATCACCATTTGTCTTGTCAAAAGCAGCCAGGTGCTTTAAAGCAAGATGTGAACGAAAGAAACTATACAAAAGGAGTTGAACAATGAGAAGTTTCACCCTTCCATTAAGAAGTATTATTATTCATTTTTTGACCTCCATTATGGCGAATAACATAATGCAGTGGAATTGTCATCTTGCAGTTTGTATGCAATAATTGTTTTTCAAAGACACAGATAAGTTTTCTTTGAAATATCACTCTTATTGTATAATTATCTATACAGAACGTGAGAAATCGTCTGATTGGGGCGAATTATTGTAAGTTATAATTTTCTACCGTCATGTGAGTTTACATACTTGCTAACACGCAGTGGCTGTAAGTGTTTCTCTCAATAAAACTATTGCATTGTATTCTATCAATCTTCCTCCTTATAACCCTTAAGATAATAAAAGACTTGACAATCTTGTTGACCGGTTACCTGGACCTTTTGAAGAGCTCATGGTGAGCTTTTATGATCTTCAAATGTCCGTCGTGCGTCGTCCACAATTTCTTAATATTTCTAAATATCTTCTACATCTAAACAAGTGGACCAATCTTGATGAAACTTGGCAGGGATGTTCCTTGGACAAAGCTCTGCCAACCTTGTTCAAATAAATGAGATCAACCCTTAACTTTTCCGTTACCCTCATTCAAATGGGTGAAAAAATGAGAATCCTCAAAAATCTTCTTCAATGATACCAGAAGGCATATAGCTTTCATATTTGGTATGTAGCATCAAATAGTGCATCTCTACCAAGTTTGTTTATATCAAGTCCCTGGCCCAACCCGGGGGCATCCCTTTGAGCTAACCTGAGCACGATGGGTTAAAAAAAGAAATCTTTAAAAAATCATTTTCTCCGAAACCAGAAGGCAAGGTAGACAGTTTTCATATTTGAATTCATAAAATCAAAAAGCGAACATCTTCAAAAATCTTCTCTGTAACCAGATGGCAGACAGCTATCATATTTTGTACGTAGCTTTATCTAGTGAACCTCTACCTATTTACTTTGATAAATAGAAAAATCTAGTTGGCCTTTACTAACTTTGTTCATATCATGCCCCTGGCTTGATATTTGGACTTTGAATGGCTGCCCTGATTCATATTTTACAAAGACAACAAAGAGGAAATGCTAAAAAACTTATTCTCTGAAACCAGAACACAGGTACTTTTCTTAATAGTTTCATTTAATTTACTTGTATCAAGTTTATTCATAACCTGCTCTTTTGTTTATATAAAACCCAGGATATCCTTTTTGCGCTTGGGTGAAAACATTCCATGGTATTGACCTTATGTTGAAATTATCTCCTTGTTGACATCTGTCTATTTAATTTATATGATGTCCCAGGGGTCAAAGAGGCTCAGGTGAGCGATCTAGAACCATTATGGTCCTTTTGTAATACTTATTGGATACTTCAATTCTCATAATAATTTTTGAGCAAGCTCGAATACTGACGACAAAGGACGTACTTTTTTAGGGTTTTTGTAACTAGGCGTGATCTTGATTTAATAAATGATAAATTGAAAACTTATCTTCATCCTGCAACTCAAAATTATGCATCACTAGATTTGAATAATTGCCGTCCTGATATTTTCCTGATTTTTTTCTGGAAAGTTGTTTACGACCTTCATGGTAGAGACCATTTCCCTATGTAGATTTATGAATTAGAAACATCTGTTCAAGAGTGCCATAGAGGTTGTAGACTTCATAAGGATAATTGGAAACATCTTGAAACAGCATGTGAGCAGTCGATAAATTCAGGAGCCTTTGATGAATATAAAAACCCTGTTAAGATCCTTACTTTCTTCAATTGCAGGAAAAATAATTCACAAACAACGTCTGACCAAAAAAAAAAAAAAAAAAAAAAAAGAAAAAAAAAAGCTATAGTTTAATTATTCGGGTACGGATCTCTTTAGAATGCGTTAGTACGATATTTTGATCTTTATTCCATTTCCCGTGATACTTGACTGAAATCACTTAAATCGTGTAACTTTTATTTTAACATTAGAACCTATTGTAACGATACATTCAACAGAATTTCAATTGGAATGACCTCAGAAGATTTTACTACCAAGGGTCGTTGTATGGTAAAAGGAGATATTTCAGAATTCAAGTAATAGAAGATAGTTTATAAAAAATAGTGCGGCTTTGAAACGGCATTTTGAAGTGGACAACAGTGATCCACGCGATCAATTATTTGAATGTTCCTTGTATTCTATCTTTTCATTAATTTAACATTCGGTTTGGTATTCTTTGTGCATGATTTCGTGTCTGCAAGGGCAGATTAGGGACGTGTGCAAACTTACTGTCCTCTACATAGGTGGAAAAAAGACGGTGCCTCTACTTTGGCTTGAATAACTTAAAACTTTCATCTAATTGGCCTAGGTTTATTGTGTCAAAATGCAGACCGATGAGTGACTAGAGGTGCTAATAACGTTATAGATAAAACTGTAATATTGTGGAATACGCTGCAGTACCAGAAAAGTGAGCAATTTTATATAGAAAAAAGAAAGCCAAATTCTATTGGGGTCTGGCGAATTTTAAAGCAGTAGCTGGATATATATTATAATAATCTTTATAATAATTTATAATAATTCTCGCGCCCTACCTTCAAAGTTCTAACCTGAAAATGAAAATCTTGATAATCTTTATAATGTTCAAATTATAATACATTGAGGACAATTGTTTCAATGTAGGAACGATTTGTCTTCACATGAGTGAACAACAAAATGTATATATTTTCACGAGTGGCGTAACCACAAGAGAAGATATAGCTTTTGTTGCTGACGAAATGAAATATATATCGATCTTAGACGCAAGACAAACGATTATTTTATTTTGTGAACATAAACACGGGACGAAAAGTTAAATTCTAAGGACAAATTTACTTATAATCGTTGCGTGACATTTTGCACGTCATTTCTAGGCAACATTATCATTATGTTGTATATATTTTGTTACTGCTTGGCTCCGCTGAGATAGCATAAAAAAGAGTGAACTTGACGAAAGCAGATGTAATCTTTTGATAATTTCACTGGCCTTGGCAAGATAATCAAGTGATAATCTAGCGTTTTTTCTTGATAAACCACGGGGAAAAACATGATCGAAATGACTCTAAAGCACTATAAACATGGATCGGGCCCTTAGCCTTAGGGGCCATCATCATCGTTGTCACTGTCTATATAAATGATTATTTTTCATAGACTTTGCTTTTATCAACGCCATTACGTTTCAAATACGTTTCTTCAACGTTTTTTTTTTCTACATGATTACATATCTTAAGCCACACCAATTGATCTTTTTTTCTTGGTGCTCATGGACAAGTCTATTGACATCTTTTTATTCGTGAATTTGCTGTTTTCTAGCACAATCCCATTCTTAAGTATTCCCCATATCAACTCGATTGGGTTTAAATCGCAGTGAAATGACGTAAGTCTTAAAATTTGATGGCCATACATTTTTTTTATTTATTTCATCCACCCCATACACAGGGTAAGTTTTTTGGCTTTAATTATTTCATATAGCTTAGGTTTTATAATATAGAATATTGAATACCATTTCTATCTAGCCAATCTTTTATAGCAGCTTTTGTAGATGCAGAGGTGGGGGGTTTTGTATTTTCCACACACGTACTGAGGAGGCATTATCCATTACTATGGTACTTTTGGGTCGTAGAACAGGAATAAGATGTTCTTTTATCCAGGTCATAAATATACGCGAATTTATTTCTGGATGGTATTCTCTACCATCTTTATGTTTTGACTGGAATATAAACTCACAGGCTGGATGAAAACTCATGTACTTTACTTTACTTTCAGCATGTTAAATTATAGACCGTTGCCCTTTATTTATAGGAAGCTTCCTTCCAATAACGGAATCAGGGGGTATCCACTGATTTGAGCAGTAGTGATTTGAGTCCTCCCATGTTTCATCAAAATATACAATTTAACTTTCTTGTTCTTTAAGATTTTAAACATTATTTAAAAGAAGTTGGCTTTTTGGGATACAAGCTCATTTTTTTTCGACCAGAGCACGTCTATTACCTTATACATTTTTTATGGCTATATCCAAGCTTATGCAGGGTTTTCCATAACTGATACTTGGAGGCACGAATTTCATTATTCTCGCTTGAAGAGTCTTTTGATTGTTTTATTGAATTATGCACATTTTTATTTTAGAGGTTGACGACAGCATTACTTATTACATTTCTATCAAAGCTATCGATCTAAAATTTATGAACCTGTTAGGGATGCGTCACCTTATCAGTTTCGTCGTGTTTGATGATTTTATTCAAAACACTCTCAGGTATATCTAAGGCATGGCAAGTCCTTTTCGACCCCTTTTCTCAGGCATAAAAAGGCCTTTTTCGCCTTGCCTCCATCTCAAAATATTTGTATACTTTTAGTATTAAAAGCCTCTTTTCATCACAACCTTTGGGTGTCATTTTACGTTTCCAAATGACCAGACTATGCTTAACAAACCTTTTACACTAAAAAACCAGAAAAACGCACAATTATGGAAAATCGATGTCCAAAGCCATTTTCTCGAATGTATTAAAAGATTTGCCACAAACTTTGTTCCTATGCCAAGGAGAGGTCAATGTCTGTCAGATAAAAATAATTATAAGTATCTATTCCGCGATATCATGAAATAAGTAGAAATATATGGTGTAACATGTGTAAAATCCCGCGTCCAGTTTCAGGGTAGTACGTTTTACACGGCTCTCAATGGGGTTTCTTTCATGCTTTTTGTTTTGACAAAATGATCAAATAAACCTTAAAATATGATATTTTAAGCTGCAACCCAATCAAGATGGCTGGGTATTTTAGTTATTTTTTTGACAGCTTTTCAATCAATGTCACAAAAAAGTACAGTGAATTACGTTACCGCTTTTAGGTAAATATAGAAATGGTTTCGATCAACCGTAAGGAAGTGATAATATTTTAAACAAGAGGACCATGATGGTCCTATATCGCTCACCTTCGTATCTTTGCCTCATTTAATAAGCAAATTTCAAGCAAAGGTCATAATTTTTTTCTCTGTGATTGGCACTGATCCTTCCCATTTTCATAAGGGTTCATCATTATGACCTGGCAAACATTCTGACCAAGTTCCATGAAGATTGGACAATATTTGTAGCCTCTAGAGTGAAAACAAGAAAATTGTCATTAAGGCCCCTTTTCCAGTGACATAGCACAGATCCTTCCAGTTTTTAATAGGGTTCATCCTTTTGACCTGACAAACATTCTGACCAAGTTTCATGAAGATTGGACAGTATTTGTGGCCTCTAGAGAGTAAACAAGAAAATTGTCATTAAGGCCCCTTTTCCCGTGATATGGCATGGATCCTTCCCATTTTCACAAGGGATCGTCCCTGCGACCTGACCAACATTCTGACCAAGTTTCATGAAGATTGAGCCATATTTGTGGCCTCTAGAGAGTAAACAAGAAAATTGTCATTAAGGCCCCTTTTCCCGTGATATGGCATGGATCCTTCCCATTTTCAATAGGGTTCATCCTTGTGATCCGATAAACATTCTGACCAATTTTCATGAAGATTGGACAATATTTGTGGCCTCTAGAGTGTAAACAAGAAAATTGTCATTAAGGCCCCTTTCCCTGTGATATGGCATGGATCCTTCCCATTTTCGATAGAGTTCGTCCTTGTGACCTGACAATCATTCTGACCAAGTTTCATGAAGATTGGGCTATTTTTGTGGCCTCTAGAGTGTAAACAAGAAAATTGTCATTAAGGCCCCTTTTCCTGTGATATGGAATGGATCCTTCCCATTTTCGATAGGGATCATCCTTGTGACCTGACAATTATTCTGACCAAGTTTCATGAAGATTGGACCATATTTGTGGCCTCTAGAGTGTAAACAAGAAAATTGTCTTTAAGGCCCTTTTTCCTGTGATATGGCATGGATCCTTTCCATTTTCAATAGGGTTCATCCTTGTGACCTGACCAACATTCTGACAAAGTTTCATGAAGATTGGATCATATTTGTGGCCTCTAGAGTGTAAACACTTAAACTGTTGACGGAGGACGACAGACGACGCACGACGGACGACGGACATTCAACGATCACAAAAGCTCACCTTGAGCACGATGTGCTCAGGTGAGCTAAAAAGCTTCACATATGATACAAATTTATTTTAACAATGTATATGGTTGCCCGAATTTCTTAAAGAAATCATCTTTCACTCTCTAAATTAGACTTCCATTTTTCAAGAAATAGAAGTGAACTACGTTACCGTACAGATCTGCTTTAAGAAGTAAATGAATTTCATTCTAACTTTTGTCGGTTATGGCTTGAATTGTACCTTCCAATATTGGTTTGTAAATTTTGTAAAGTATCTAGAACACACATTATTAGACTACAATAAATCAGTTTTAGTGAACTACATGAATGTGAACTTCGTTACTATCGTTCACAGTAAAATGCACTTGGCATCGTATTTCGCATAGAAATTACTCTTGAAACTGTTTTAGCGATCAGTGTAACATACTTGGTGTTCAACTAAACACGAGTTACAATGAGATTATAGGGTAAGTTCTTCGAATTTATCGAGAGATGCCACATTTAATACCAGGTTGAATAAAGCTCGAATATTGGTATGAAGATATGGTGTTGAAAACACATGTATGCCTTTCATGCTAGCTTGGATTACTGTAATAAACATAAGTGAGATCTGTATGGTGATTCTTTTGTTTAAACAACCATGAAGCATAGTGGCATTTGGTAACGTAAATCACACAGCTTGTAACGTAGTTCAAAAACACGAAATTTGTTTAATATTGTAGAAACATGTTTTTGATCTTGTTTATGGTACGAAATTCAGTAGTCTTAATATTGAAAGACTACATACTGAATCTATGAAACCTTACCAAAGCCGGAAATACAAATGATTTTTATATATGCGAGGATAATAAAATAGGTATGTGGAAAAAACTGTATATTTTATAACACTATGGGAATTTAATCAAGAAATTATATATACATATATGTATTTTTTTTTTAATTTTGTATTGTTGTAAATTATTCAAATGATATTTTTCACACGAACAGAAACTTTTTTCTCGGTGAATGACAAAATTTAGTGGGTCAAAGACATTATTATGCATGTTAATTTTTGTTTTCAACTTGGCGTTCCCTTCCACCTTTCCACTTTGTTTTTGCCAAATTCTAGTGTAAGAAAACAAAAAACAAGGGTAAATTTGACTGATTATCTAGCAGTCTAGGAAAAAAAGTTGGATTTAAGTCTGAAATACTAATTATTAGAGAAAAAACAATTTCATTTGAAAACTGAGTTAAAATATTTTTTCACGAAATAATTTCATAATCTTAGTTAAAGGGGATACATTTACTACACTTGTGTTAATAAAACAGGTTTGAAAAGAGATTCGGAACTTAAATTACATTATAAGAATAAAATAATTATGATTCATTTGAATCGAAAAATTAAGTAAAAATTCAATTAAATACATGTATTAATTCATAAGCGTTGACCTACGTTACCGGACATTTTTTGTAAGAATTAGTGTATTTTTGATCAATACCCTCTTTCAAAATCACCAATTAGCCTATCTTACATGCCAAATTTTTTGCAAAATGTTATTACAACAGGAATTTTGAATTCTTGTAAACAATGTGATCTTAACATAATGTTTTGTTTACTGTTTTTGACTGCAAAAAAATCTGATAAGTCTGTATCGACAATACTGTTTTGAACAGCAATATCTTAAATGCAGATAGTTAGTATGACAGTTGTTCAGTGTTGTATCAATAAAGGATAAAGTTTACTGAAAATAAATCTAGAGAAAGTGGTTCTAACTACTTTTCTTCATTGAAAAAATAGTCACCCAAATGTATGACTTAGTTTAATCACGTAATTCACTGTCAAGATTTACTCCTGTGTTTAAAGCTCGTGTTGAGAAGGTCCAGATTTTTTTCAAAGACTAATTCTACAAATATAAATGTATAAGATTGAATAGAGACCAAAATAATGAAAATCTAAAACAAAAAACCTCTCGGACTAATTCTACTGAAAATAATGCGTTTTTCTGTTTTTTTATTGTTTGAATGATGATAGAAATATTTAAAAAAATGCAAAGCCTACACAAAAAAATGGTTTGAAATGCAAGAACTTACTTTCAGTAACAGAATTATGGTACAAATAATCGGCCAATTATCAATTCATAATGGATAACTTAACACCTAAAAATTAAAAGAAGCAACTTTCCGAGTACTTAAAATGTTTAATGAGTTACAATGTAAAACAATTTGTTCTGTAGAAAAGGGACAATAAGCCTTATTTAGAAATAATAAGATTTCAATAAGATTAGAGAAGTTTGTAACTATCCAAGTTTGTAATAATGAGGATGCATTATCACTTGAAATTTTACCATTCGAAGTACTTTTTACCTATTTCAAACCCTTCATTCATAGTTTTATTCATGATGTCTGGAAGAACTGTTGGTTAGATCCAGCTAACCAGAATAATAAATAATTTTCTGTTCGACAAGACCTCGGCGATTGGTTACCTGGTTACAGGTCATGCCGTCGCGAAGAGCTAATTTTAACTCGATTACGCATTGGTCATTCTCACTTAACACACTCCTACCTTTTAAAAGGAGAAGATATGCCAATGTGCATTCCATGCAACGCTCCTCTTACTATCAAACATATTTTTATAGATTGTATTGATTTCTCTTTTATCAGAGACAAACATTTTAAAATTGATAGTATGAGGCAGCTGTTTGAGTATGTCAAATTGGAATTGATTTTTGACTTTCTTAAGGCAATTCACTTATATAATAAAATCTGATTTTAGGTTCTATTGACCGTTTCTTCTATTTTTAAAATGTTCTATACAATTTTACCGTTTTCAATAGCTTTTTTTGGTTATTTTTTTTTATTATTGGAACATTCTTTTGGATATATTAGTTTACATTGATTTGTTTTATAACGTAGTTAATTTGAATTTTAGTACACGCCTGAATGGTCACTTTTTTTTAATTTTCCGGTCGGGTGGACTCGCACATGGGCCGTTCTCCTGATCTGGGGAGAGTCCATGTGCTTTCGTGCTCACGTCGGATTATTCCAGTTTTATACATGAGCGTTTGCGCCCAACATGATCTTAGTAGTCGACGGGCCGTAAAGCAATATTCATTCATTCTTTGATAAGAATTACCAAAGAAACATACATATCTGCCAAGATAAGTTGTAAACAGTTCATCGGTTACTGAGGAGAACAAGTTTAAAGAACATTGAGGTTCGAAAATAAGCCCCGCCCTACAATGCCTATATTTCGGGGTCCATGATAATTCCATGAACAGGTTTTGAGACTGGTAACCCAATGGACATTTCTGTCAAGTTTCATTGATATCTAATTGAGGAGAAGATTTGTTTAAGGATTTCGGGCTCCAAATTAACCTCGCCCTGTCACGCCCGTATTGTTTGGTCATAAAAATCCACAAGTTTGAAAAGGGTCAACCGAAGAATATTTCTACCAAGTTTGGCTGAAATGTACTAAGAAGATTATCAAAGATTGGAAGACGAATTCCGACTTAAGACGACCGACATACGACGTTCAAAAGGTGATCACAAAAGTTAACCT
Organism: Fragum whitleyi; assembly: GCA_948146395.1. Taxonomy (NCBI): domain Eukaryota; kingdom Metazoa; phylum Mollusca; class Bivalvia; order Cardiida; family Cardiidae; genus Fragum; species Fragum whitleyi. Next base: position 8,423,832 of record OX411560.1, read on the forward strand.
TGAGCTCGTTGTGCTCAGGTGAGCTACAATGACCATTTTACACAAATGATAAGCGGCGTGTGCAGCAAGTCCCTGCAAGTCACGACGATGCAATTACATTATATTTCATTCTTTACGCTACGCTCCCGTTGAACTATGCGATTGCGATAATGCGATATGCCTCTTGCAAATTATATAATACCCCTTTTAATTGATAATGTATTGACGAAACTACCTATAGCTTGGCGAAACATGCATGTTTTTTTGTCCTGATTCAAGTTTTACGAAAACGAAAAAATTGCAACACTTTAATCGAAATGCATCTTTTTAACGTAATAAGAAATAGATGACAGGTCTTTTAAAACTTTTTCTCTTAATTATTCTTATTAAAGAAGATTGACACAATCAAAATATGACCTGTCATTTGATACTGATATTTTTTTGAGTCTATGAACGAGTCTATCACTATCTCGTTATATTTTCTATGAAGCTTTAAGACGAAATTTATGGCAAATACTAAGAATGTTCTTCGGGAATAGTGTCAATCGCTACTGAAAGAGAATGCAGAAAAAAGATATTTCTCGGGCCACCATGCATACTGTCACCAAAGTATCTCGAAAAAGAATATTTGTAAATTTAGGTTGACTCTGTATCTACGAAAGGTTTTCGGTTTAGCCATAGATTTATCCCTGATATATGAACATATTGCTCGAAATATGCCGAAAACATTCACCTAATTCGAAATTTGGAATTATGATGGTCCTTCTGACTGAATTATTTATGGTAAGTCTTTCTTCATTATTAATGTTTTTAATGATTTTACTCTACATTGATATGCAATATAGTGAAGTTCCTTGTGCCAAACTTTCATTACCTGGCACTCATTTTTTAAGAAAAAATGAACTTTAGCACGTATTTATTGTTCAAGCAATAGCAACGACTGGTGCATCTGATTGACCTGTTAATTACACAATATTTACTTTTGGTACATCTGATTGCCTGTTAAATTACACAATATTTAATTTTGGTACATCTGATTGACCTGTTCAATTACACAATATTTACTTTTGATACATCTGATTGACCTGTTAAATAACACAATATTTACTTTTGGTACATCTGATTGACCTGTTAAATTACACAATATTTACTTTTGGCACATCTGATTGACCTGTTAAATTACACAATATTTACTTTTGGTACATCTGATTGACCTGTTAAATTACACAATATTTACTTTTGGTACATCTGAGTGACCTGTTAAATTACACCATATTTTCTTTTGGTACATCTGATTGACCTGTTAAATTACACCATATTTACTTTTGGTACATCTGATTGACCTGTTAAATTACACAATATTTACTTTTAACAGATTCAATAAGTGTTTTGTTCAAATATATTATGCTACTTCCCGTTGAGTTTCTTTTTCTTCCTTTCTTTCTAAATAGTTACTCGCCGTTAAAACAATTTTGTTCAAAGCCGCAAGAAGTGGTGTATGTAGTTTTTCCTCTACTTCGATCTGGTCGGTATAATTGATAACAGGCAACACATTAGCGGCGCTAACTTCAAATACCTTTGCAGCAGTCTGACGAGCGTAATCAACTTGGTAACTTCTCAAGATACATTCTGGATCTTTTCCAGCTTCGTCGGAAATCTTGTCACACCCAGTCATAACGACAAGTGGTGAAAACCCTAAATAAAGAAAATACATAATAAATCTTTCAACAAAACGAAGATGTATATTGGTTATAGTAAATAAAAGTTTGTGTTCATTGGGTGAACAACATCAGCCATATTTTTCTTTAGTAAACGATTATATGTTAGTTTAACAAAATAGACATTATATGACAATTTTAAGGTAAATCTTCTTGAAGCGCGTCATTTTGCACGTGATTTCTCTACAACGTTTATGATATCGAAACTTAAAAGGCTCCGACTGATAACGCCAGAAAAAGTGAAATCTGCAAAAGCGGGGTATAGATTTTTAATTACTTCACTGGTTAGCGGTGAAAATATCAAATAATTTTCTGCTGTTATTTATAGATAATCTGGGAAAAAGTACCAAAGAAGAAGGTTTTCATTTTGTGTAAATAAATCTCTAGATTTTTTGTGTGTTTTTTTTTGTTGTTGTTATGAATAATTATACCGAACTACTTTTGGTGAAAGAATAAAACAAGTGCATGTCGTATTGCGATGCAATACAGGAGTCCCCCACCGGATAACAAAAAATCCTCTCTTATAATATATCTCTTACTTACTAGATCTATAACTGTAAAAGTTTAAAGTTGCTAGCACTTATAGTTTAGGAGATATGATCAGGACAAGAATGTAAGACTAAAAACAACAAAGGGGAATAACTCAAAAAGTGGACATGGCAGAGTAGCAGTTCTTGTACATGACACTTGTCCTTGATAAGATCTATCAGTGTATAAAGTTTGAAGTTGCTAGCACTTATGGTTTAGGAGATATGATCCAGACAAAAATGTAAGGGTAATAACAACAAAGGGCAATAACTCAAAAAGTGTGCATGGCAAAATAACAGTTCTTGAACATGACACTTGTCCTCAATAAGATCTATAAGTGTACATAGTTTGAAGTTGCTAGCACTTATAGTTAAGGAGATATGATCCGGACAAGAATGTAAGGGTAAAAACAACAAAGGGCAATAACTCAAAAAGTGGGTGGGACAGAGTTATGGATCTTGAACATGACACTTCGCCTCAATGAGATCTATAAGTGTACAAAGTTTGAAGTTGCTAGCACACATAGTTTAGGAGATATGATCCGGACACGAATGTAAGGGTAAAAACAACAAAGGGCAATAACTCAAATAGTGGGCGGAGAAGAGTAACGGTTCTTGAACATGACACTTCGCCTCAATGAGATCTATAAGTGTACAAAGTTTGAAGTTGCTAGCACTTATAGTTTAGGAGATATGATCGCGACAAAAATGTAAGGGTAAAAACAACAAAGGGCAATAACTCAAAAAGTGGGTGTGGCAGAGTTATGAATCTTGAACATGACACTTCTCCTCAATGAGATCTATCAGTGTACAAAGTTTGAAGTTGCTAGCACACATAGTTTAGGAGATATGTTCCGGACAAGAATGTAAGGGTAAAAACAACAAAGGGCAATAACTCAAAAAATGGGCGTGGCAGAGTAACGGTTCTTGAACATGACACTTCTCCTCAATGAGATCTATCAGTGTACAAAGTTTGAAGTTGCTAGCACACATAGTTTAGGAGATATGTTCCGGACAAGAATGTAAGGGTAAAAACAACAAAGGGCAATAACTCAAAAAGTGGGCGTGGCAGAGTAACGGTTCTTGAACATGACACTTCTTCTCAATGAGATCTATAAGTGTACCAAGTTTGAAGTTGCTAGCACATATGGTTTAAAAGATATAGCCCGGACAAAAGCGTGACGGACAGACGGACAGACAGACGGACAGACGGACGGACGGACGGAATCGAGCAAACCTATAGTCCCCCAACCGGTAACCGGTGGGGGACTAATAACCCTTTTTTTTCTAAATTATGACCATTTTATTTTCAAATATGAGAATGCGCTTTCCTGGTGGACAAATCTATCAAGGTTGTTTTCGTATTTTTATAAACAAATAAGGTGGAGTTCAAACGAAACTGGAAGGACTCACACGAACCACTAAATGATGATTTTTACTAAATCTCACAAATTTGTCTCCCACCAACTTGTCGATAATCGTATGAGAAATACCAAGAAAACATTGATAGTTGCTTCAGTCGATATAGCTGCAAGATTGTTGAACGCGGCATCAAATCTCTATTAAACAAAGTAAACAGACTCAATCTCTCAGCGTTCTGCTCTCTTGATTAGGGAATTATGATTTCAAAGATTTCGGTCTCTGTAGTTACATGTTTAGCTTCATGTTAAGACAGATTGTATTTTCTAGGAACATAGCATTTGTTGATGATAAAACATATGGCCCGCTAGATACTTTACCAAATCGAATATCAAGGAAAGCATAAAAAGTTAAACATTATGAATCACGCCATCCGATTACAGTAAAACCAACACACTGTGAAAAAATATAATTTATTTCTCATTCCATGCAACTCCATTTTAAAACTGGCTCGTATTTAAACAGATAATTACTTAGCAAAATAAATTACTTAGTTGGTATACTACAACCGTACGTATAAAGGTCATAGTAAAATATTAAATATACTACCCGTCAAAGGTTTTTTGGATTAAATTTTACTGTATTAAAAGCATATAGAAACTTTGTGAAATTGAAAGGATGATTGATAATGGAAAGATTTCTAAATGAAATTAAATTAGTGTGATGAGTGAGTTTGTAATGAAGTTTGATGAGGTTATGAAAAATCGCTTTTTTCAATATGAACGAAATTAACAACCCTTTTAAAGGGTCTGGATACTCGAATTTCAGCAAAATCTTGAATTTTGTATGAATGTAGCTGTTGATTTTATAATTTTAAGTGTTTTTTTGGAGTGATCGTGAATTTTTTGAGTGAGTGTTAGGAATGGATTAATAATGCGCGGAGTAAGCGATTTAGAATTGTTTTGTTCGAAACGACAGTCAATTTCACGATATTCTTAACTGAAGTTACGTATCATAATTGAAATAGGAATATTTTTCCTGCATTTTATTTGAATAAAATTAAGAAGCCACAAAAAAGGCAGTTAATACATCGTTTGGTAAACTAGAATTTGGTATATAGACATACAGGCTTAAATGTATAAATCATTGATGTCCAATTTTTGTTATGATATTTCTAAATCTATGATACAAATGTAAGGAGGTATCTTACTCGAATGACGTTCTGTTGATAAAGAGGTGGAAAAAATTTTGGCTACGTTTCAAGTAGTACCTGTAAAGTACCCTAATTTTTATTCTGTTCCAAAACGGACATATTTTGTCAGAAACTAGAGTTAAGATATTTAAGTCGAGTTTAGAAAATACGAAAGCTTTACAGAAACTCTTTTTAAGGAATACTCAAGGATGGGATATATTTGAAAAAAAAAATGTAGAAGACACTATTCCGAGGGGTGCCGTACAATTGTACAATGGATTGTTTCACTTCAACTCTTCATTGTAAGTTCAAATAAAATACAACAAGTGCATGTCGTATTGCGATGCAATACAGGAGTCCCCGACCGGATAACAAAAAATCCTTTCTTATAATATATCTCCTACTTACTAGATCTATAACTGTATATAAAATTTGAAGTTGCTAGCACATTAGGTTTTGAACAAAATGTCCCAAACAAAAATATAAGAGTAAAAACAACCAATGGCAAAAACTCCAAAAGTGGGTGGAGAAAAATGACTCTTGTACAGGGCACTTGTCCTCAATGAGATCTATAAGTGTACCAAGTTTGAAGTTGCTAGCACTGATGGCTCAGGAGATATGGTCCGGTCAAAAATGTCAGGATAAAAAACAACAACCCACAATAACTAAAAAAGTGGATGTGGCAGAGTAACAGTTCTTGTTCATTACACTTCTTCTCAATGAGATCTACCAGTGTACAAAGTTTGAAGTTGCTAGGGCTTATGGTTTAGGAGATAAGTACGGGACAAAAATGTAAGGATAGAAACAACAAAGGGTAATAATTCAAAAAGTGGGCGTGACAGAGTGACGGTTCTTAAACATGACATTTCTCCTCAATGAGATCTATAAGTGTACCGAGTTGGAAGTTGCTAGCCCATATGGTTTAGCAGATATGATCCGGACAAGAATGTAAGGCTTAAAACAACAAAGAGCAATAACTCAAAAAGTGGGCGTGGCAGAGTTACGGATCTTAAACATGACACTTCTCCTAAATGAGATCTATAAGTGTACAAAGTTTGAAGTTGCTAGCACACATAGTTTAGGAGATATGTTCCGGACACGAATGTCAGGATAAAAACAACAAAGGGCAATAACTCAAAAAGTGGGCGTGGCAGAGTAATGGTTCTTGAACATGACACTTTTCCTTAATGACATCTATAAGTGTACCAAGTTTGAAGTTGCTAGCACATATGGTTTAGAAGATATAGCCCGGAAAAAAGTGTGACGGACAGACGGACGGACGGACAGACGGACGGACGGACAGACAGACGGAATCGAGCAAACCTATAGTCCCCCAACCGGTTACCGGTGGGGGACTAATAACATAATTACTAACCTAACTCTTTTACCAGTTTTCGAATCTTTTTCCACCCGTCACTGAAAGGATCTTCGCCTTCTCTCTTCTTCATTAGATTATTTTCGACTTCGTCAGCTTGACAAATGTAGACAACACAGTTGATCGGATTTGAAGAACCTTCTCCTTTACTGTCAGGATTCAAGGTTTGTGTATACTGTGAACAATTGAATTATCATTGAAATGATTTACCGAATGCAATCTATTTCTTTAATGCTTTTCTATGCAGTATCTATTATCATTGAAATGATTTACCGAATGCAATCTATTTCTTTAATGCTTTTCGATGCATGATCAGAATAATTAAAAACAAAAAAGACACCCTGCTTTCGTTTTACTTTTGCCCCAATCGACCTTATCTAAAAGCGTCAAAAAGTGACGCCATAATGATCGTTAAATAGTTTTTAACGCCAATGGCCGAAGGCGGAAAAGCTTTGTCATGGCGGTGTGTCCGTCGTACGTGCGTAATCATTTCTTTAAACACATCTGCCTTTATACCGATTGGTGGATTTTGATAAATAACTACATTATATCAAAGGAACCATTATGGTCCTAAATTGCTCAACTGAGTCTCTTTGACCACTGGGACATCATATTAATTAAATAGGCAGATGCCAACAAGAAGATAATTTCTATATAAGATAAATTCCAATCAGCAAAGACAAAAAGGATTTGCCTGGGCACAGCCCTTATGAACAAAGGGGCATATAATGAATAAACTTGATGAAATTCAATAAATGAAACTATTAAGAAAGGTCCCTGCCTTCTGTATCAGAGAACAGGTTTCTAAGAGTTCCTCCTTGGTGCCTATGTAAAATAGGGGTTGGGGCCTACAAAGCCCAAATATGAACCTATGGGTTTGATATGAACATACTTGATGAAACTTCATCAGATTATGCTGCATACAAAATATGAACGCTGTCTGCCTTCTGGTTTCAGAGAAGAAGATTTTCGTATTTTTAAACCCTTCGTGCTCTGGTGCTCTTTGATTTCATGTGAAAAGGGTTATGACCGGGTGGAACCCAAATTTGACCTAAGGGTCTTGATATGAACAAACTTTGTAGAGGCCCTCAAAATGGTGTTACATACAACATATAAATGCTGACTACTTTCTGGTTTTAGAGATGAAACTATTAAAATATTTTTGGTCTTTGATTCTATGTAAAAAGTTTTGTGCCCGAATGGAGCCAAAATATGAAATAAGGGTCTTGGTATGAACTAATTTGGTAGTGGTCCACCAGATGATGCTACAGCCAAATATAAAAGCTCTCTGCCTTATCAGTCCAGAGAAGAAGATTTTTTTTAATAAAAATCCAATTCCTATTCCCCTTCGTGTTAAGGATGAAGGGTGAGCTTCATTTACTAGAACAACTTTGGTAGCGCGTGACCCAAAGAAAATCCATGCCAAGTGTCATAAAGATTGGCTCACCGGTTTAGGAGATGAAGATGTTTAAGGAAATTGCGGACGACGGACATTGCCCGATCATAAGAGCTAACCTTGAGCACTTCGTGCTCAGGTGAGCTAAAGAAAAACACGATTTTACTACAATGATTGAATTACTAAGCGTTTTATGCGTTCATTAAGACATTAAAAACTATTAATAGTTTCTGTATGTATACTCTTCAAAAAATCTTTGACATTTGAATTATAAGCAGAATTTAATTTCGACATAAATATGTTATGTGAGCAAAGTCAGTGAATGAAGGTGAAGTCACTGCATCTTCACACTTTATTTAAACAAAATAACCTTTCTTATCAAAGATCTTAACAGAGACGTTGATTAAGGACGTTACGTCGCACGTGTCTAAAAGTGGCAAACTTGACCTCTCTTATCTGGTTTCATACTTTCTCAAAAGAGATCAAACTTAGACTGGAGACCTAAGTATTCAGTGACGTAGTAGTTGGATTGAAAAATCCCAAATAATACTACGACATTCGACGTCCCGGACAAATGTTTTCATCCGAGGTAAGTCTGATCTGGCTCTATACAAAAAGCTTTGAGGCATGTTATAGCAGTGCCAGAGGTACAAGATAGTTTGTCCGGAAACAACAGCCATCTTCAACGGGTTGTCTTATGGAGCCTGCTTTTTGACGAACAAAATTTTTATGACGTTGTTCCTCCGTTCGCTTTCCATGTTTTCATTGAAGCCATATGCCTAGACGTTCAATTTCTAAAGCAATCAAACAATGGCATTTCATCCACAACTTAATGGAGAGCTATCAGGACTGTTCAGAAAACCCGGAACTGTACGTGCTGAATGAGAATTAAGATTTAACGGTTTTTGACGTTAGTGTCTCTTTCGAGAAACGTTGTCGAGAAATTTAACGCAATGATATGAGATATTCTCATATCCTAATTACTGTTCATAAACCTATAAAAAATTATCGAGGATTTTACATATACTCAGAAAAATCGTAGGTTTAATCAGTATCAAAGGACTTTTTTTGAAGAGTATGTATTTTATTAGTGGAAGGTAAAGGATATGACTATTTTGTTCATCCTTCATCTGGAATAAAATTACCGATATTGAATTAAATCTCTTTAATTACACATGAAACTCTTTCAAACAAGAGGGCCATAGTGGCCCTTAATCGCTCACCTGAGTCAATTGTCCAAATCACATTTCAAGCAGGTTTTAAAAAATTATTTGGCTAATTTTCAAGAAAAAAGACTTGACTTTTATCACAATTATAATTCTGACCAAATTTAAAGTTGATTGGGCAAAAAAGTGGAAACCAGGGAGCATACACACATTTTCTTAGATTTGACCCAGTGACCTTGTTTTGACCCCACTTGCCCAAATTTCAGACTGGACTTAGATTTTATCAAGACAATCAATCTAACCAAATATTAGGTTGATCAGACAAAAAATAAGACCTCCAGGTTGCATACAAGGTTTTCCTAAGATTTGACTCCATGCCTAGTTTTTGACCCAACTTGACCCAGTTTTAAACTTGTCCGGGTTTTTATAAAAACAATCATTCTAGATAACAAATTTTCAGGTAAATTGGGGAAAAATGTGTCCTCTAGAGTGCATTTAAGGGTTTTCTAAGATTCGAAGCCATGACCTAATTTTTGACCCCACTTGACCCTATTCTGAACTCGCCCTAGATTTTATCAAGACAATCATTCTGGCCAGATTTCAGGTTGATCAGACAAAAAATGTGACCTCTAGAGTGCATACAAGGTTTTTCTTAGATTTGACCCCGTGACCTAGTTTTTGACCCCAGTTGACCCAATTTCGAACTCGTCCGAGATTTTATCAAGGCAATTATTCAAACCAAATTTCAGGTTGATAAGACAAAAAATGTGACCTCTTTAGTGCATACAAGCCTTTTCTAAGATTTGACCTCCGTGACCTTGTTTTTGACCCCAGTTGACCCCATTTCGAACTTGTCCGAGATTTGATCAAGACAATCATTCTGACCAAATTTCAAGTTGATCAGACCAAAAATGTGACCTCTAGAGTGCATATAAGGGTTTTCTAAGATTTGACCCTATGACCTAGTTTTTGACCCTAGTTGACCCAATTTCGAACTTGTCTGAGAATTTATCAAGACAATCATTCTGACCAAATTTCAAGTTGATCAGACAAAGAATGTGACCTCTAGAGTGCATAGTTTTTGACCCCAGTTGACCCAATTTCGAACTCGTTCGAGATTTGATCAAGACAATCATTCTGACCAAATTTCAAGTTGATCAGACCAAAAATGTGACCTCTAGAGTGCATACATGGGTTTTCTAAGATTTGACCCTGTGACCTAGTTTTTTACCCCAGTTGACCCAATTTCAAACTTATCCGAGAATTTATTCAGACAGTCATTCTGACCTTATTTTAAGTTGATCAGACCAAAAACGTGACCTCTAGAGTGCATACAAGGGTTTTCTAAGATTTGACCCTGTGACCTAGTTTTTGACCCCAGTTGACCCAATTTCAAACTTGTCCGAGAATTTATCAAGACAATCATTCTGACCTAATTCAAGTTGATCAGACCAAAAATGTGACCTCTAGAGTGCATACAAGGTTTTTCTTAGATATGACCCCGTGACCTAGTTTTTGACCCCAGTTGACCCAATTTCAAACTTGTCCGAGAATTTATCAAGACAGTCATTCTGACCTAATTTCAAGTTGATCAGACCAAAAATGTGACCTCTAGAGTGCATACAAGGTTTTTCTTAGATTTGACCCCTTGACCTAGTTTTTGACCCCAGTTGACCCAATTTCGAACTCGTCCGAGATTTTATCAAGACAATCATTCTGACCAAATTTCAGGTTGATTGGGCAAAAAATGTGGCCTCTAGAGTGCATACAAGGTAAATGTTGACGACACACGACGCACGACACACGACGGACGACGGACATCCACCAAACCACAAAAGCTCACCTTGAGCACTTCGTGCTCAGGTGAGCTAAAACTCTTTCAATTTCATTCAAAAATCATTTCAAACATTCATCTTGTCAATTTCTCGATGATCTTACAGTTATCAACATCGTTTTATTTAAAAGATTATTGCCTTTGAAATGATTTTTGGAATGAAATTGAATGAGCGCAATGAGTGAGTTTTGTTGTGAATTAAAAGGCGGGGGGGGGGGTAAATCGAATATCGCTTATGTTGTTCAGGATGAACAATTACTTATTATTATCATCTATTTTCATTTAATAAAATAGGAATACCAGCTTTATATAGCTTCATATTTTGTCAAGAACCAATCAGATGTTTATAATTCCAATTATGTCTGTGAAATGGTAGATTTTTTCAGCTGTTTTTTTTAGTATAGTTGATGTTTGGGTGTGGTTTTTTGAGTATTTGAAATGAAGGAAATGAGTCCTGAGTAAGCGATTTAGTTTTGATTAAGATGAATGCCACTAACTGCAATTGTACGTACACAATGCCCAGAAGCGATGTTTCCACTTATTACATCCTTGATATTAGCATTTGTTTCTTCTTTGTTAAGAGTAAAAACACTATCTGTTTCCGTCTCTTGAAGACCAGGAATATCCCATATTTCAAGGTTAGATAGTCTCTCTCCCTCTTTACCAAAGGGTATACGCTCAAGCTGAAATCGAGATATGAAGATTGATATTATACACACTCTTTAGGAGGATCAATCTACATTTTCACAAGCTTTTGTTTAAAGTTCGTCAAACCTGATTTTTTCAACAAATACACCTCTCGTAATTTCTTAACTATTTTTCGGTGGACAATAGAGGAGTAGCGAAAACTAATTTCATTTTGTACAATCATCAACATCGTGAAATTGATAAGCGTATGAATTTGTAATGCATTTAGAATCATATTATATAATTGCGTCCAGAGTTTAGGATGATAAGGGCGAAAATAATCTTTTATTATCCAATTTAGGCCAAATTAATCGATTTATAAAATCTACGTAGTTACCAGTTTGTGTTTTTTTCACTCACCAATAAGACGCCTTAAAATACTTCAAGTCCAAACATCTTGAAGAGTATTATCAATTTACTGAAACGTTGATCGTTTTTAGGGAATTATAATTGTATCTTACGATTTCGGATCGTTTTTGAGTTATCTTTAAATAGTGAGTGTTTAGAATTAAAGTATGGTGCGTTGAGTGAATGATTTATATTGGTTTGATCAAGATAAATGCCAATTTCTCGTTATAACTTACAGTAATAAAACGCTATATCAGTGCATTGCTTAACAAGAGGCCCGAGAGGGCCTTATCTTCCCACAGGCTTTAATAACCCCAGACTATGGCCATATATCGCCTATATTTGGGAATCAATCACAACTTCTTGAACAATTCGAGTAAAGGGTCATCCAAGGAACATCCATACCAAGTTTCATTGAAATCGGCCCATTGAATTAAGAGGAGAAGGTTTTCAAGGATTTCAATGTGAAAAATGCCCCTCCCTGCCACGCCCATATTTTGGGGTCATTCAAAATTTCTTAAAAAAATTTAAATAAATGGTCACTCAAGGAACATCTTTAGCAAGTTTCATTGAAATGGGTCCAATGGTTTGGAGGAGAAGAATTTTAAGGAGTTAAACATAAAAAAGCCCCGCCCTACCACGCCCATAATTGGGGGTCAATCAAAATTTCTTTAACAATTTCAGTAAAGGGTCACTCAAGGAACATTCATAACAAGTTTCATTGAAATCGGCTCAATGGTTTGGGAGAAAAAGATTTTTTAAGATTTTAACGTGAAAAAATGCCACGCCCTTATTTGGGGGCCAATCGAAATTTCTTGAACAATTTAAGTATGGGTTACCCAAGGAACTTTCTTGCCAAGTTTCAGTGAAACCGCCGAATGGTTTTGGAGGAGAAAATTATTTAAAGATTTTTATATGAAAAACTGCCACGCCCATATTTGGAGGCCAATCAAAATTTCTTTAACAATTTTAGAAGATGGTAACCCGAGGATCATTTCAACCAAGTTTCATTAAAATCCTCCCATTTGTTTGGGAGGAGAAGATGTTTCGAGAAAAAGTTTACGCCTATATAAGCGCACTTAACACATGATGTCATTCCGTCGTCTACTTATGTGTGCAATGGACGCCTTAAAATAGATTCTGCCTTAAAAGTGCCACAGTTTGTGTTATATTTGTATTTACGAATATATACTGTCTGTTCTTTTTAAAGAGAAATTTATCTTACACTTGTTTTAAAGTTGCTTTTTTCTTTTGTCATTGTGTTTCTTTAGAACTCAGTTGTAACGATTAACTGAGTTTCATCCACATTGCACCAAAATACTCAATCACAATAAACTAAATACCCTTTATCCTTTTAAAAACCAAGTCAAAAGGTGATTGCACTAAGTAGAAAATTCTGAAGGCATTATCAGGAACAATTGAGTAAAGGAATATTCATGTAACATACACACCAAGATTCAATGATACATAACAAGTACAATTGATTGGGGGAGGGGGAGATTTTTAAGATTCCAAAGTGAAAACTTACCCCTGAAATATCCACATTTATGGGTCATTCAAAATTTTGCGATCAATTTCAGTTACGGTGCACCTAAGGAATAGTCATACCAAGTTTAATCTAAACCGGCCAAATGAGCAGGGAGGAGAAGATATTGTAAGGGGAAAAACCCGCCCTGTCACGCCAATTATTTAGTATGTAATAAAATTTTCGAGCAATTTAAATAAAGGGCCACCAAAGTATCACTCATACTTAGTTTTATAGAGATCAGCCGAATGGTCTGAGTTGAGAATATCTTTTAAGTTTTTTTAACGAAAATAAGCCCTGCCCTAGAACACCGAGCCAATCAAATTACTTAAATCAAATGACAATTTCAATTTAACTTTGCATTTGTCTTCTTTTGTTTTGACACATACGAATTCACACCGTTAGTGATGGCCGATATTGCTTGGGTCGAATAAAAAGATAACAAGGGTTTAGCTGAATGATAGATAATGAGAAGATGTTTCAGATGAAAATTTCATATTTTCACATCCGTTCGACATTCTTTTTTCAAAATTTCACGAGAACTTCTGATATTTAGTCCGTTGTTGTTTACTTTTGTTATCTTTTGTTGTTGATGCTTTCATTTTGCCTCCTTTTGTATAGATAAATTGTTATATACTCTTCAAAAAAGTTCTTAGACATTTGATCTATATTCAACTTCGACAGTAATATCTATGTATGTGTACATTCAATCAAGAAGGGGAGTTCAATGCATCACTACACTGTATCAAAGCAGAGTAACGTTATGACCAAAGACTTGTAACAGAGTCCTTGAACAGTACGGAACACCAGGGATTTGACAATCCAATTGAAACGTGATTGAACGCGGAGCGGTGATTGAACGTTTATGAATAATCGTCATTGCCCGCTGAACGTTTTTTTTCTGATTGAATTTAATGTATTATAAGCTAAATCCGATCGTTCAATCAAATTGAACGTTGCTTTCAATCATTCAATTCGAGCCAACCAGATGAAAAGACCTAAACGGGACAATTGCCAGTGATTACTCTTAGACATAACATCAACTTCCACAAGTCTAAACATCTTGTTAAGCGGATGGCAGGATTAACATTGAAAATAAAACCCTGCACAGGCTTGTCACCTTTCACTAAAAAATCCCAAACATTGAATGCATCAATAAGATGTCAACTTGTCGGCAATCAGTCACCGATTTCATCAACTATTCTACATTAAGTCATCAGTGATGCCCCGCCAAAGCAACACAGTGTTTATGTGACAGTAACTTAAGCTTAAGAGGGAGATACACTATCTATCTGTATATACTGCCTAAACCACTCTTCTGGTATTACTGGCAGGTGCGCGTACAGATTTCTGTCCTTAGAAAGCGGAGCTATTTTTGAACTGGTGCTGAAAAAAAAAACTGTTAGTCATTGGTTAGGGTTCCGGATACATTAATTTCAGTTTGGTTGCGGGAAAATAAGTTTAATTTTATTGAGCGCTATCCAATACACAATCTAGATGTTTTCATGTGTACAGTTTGAGCAGAATCATACCCCTACACTATATCAAATGTAGGTATAAAATCACTAACCTCTGTTGACCTTGCTCATACCCCATTATTATTGAAGATATCTCCAAGAAAATTGGCATGTGTGTTCATCATCACAAGAGCCCAGACTTTCAAAGGGGGCTAACATTTTTGACAAAATGACATCTTACTGATGCATTCGATGTTGGGATTTTTTAAGTTATAGGTGACAAGCCTGTGAAGGGTTTTATCTTTAAGGTAAATCCTGCCAACCACCTCAGATGTTTAGACTTGTGGAAGTTGATGTTATATCTAAGAGTAATCAATGACAATTGTCCCGTTTAGGTCTTTATCATCTGGTCGGCTCAGGTTTTCTCTTTTTTAACACCACAAAAACAGAGATAAATATTTTTTTCTGTCTTTTCTGACCTTTACTACAATTAGGTATCAGCCACTATCGTTGGCCATCGTAGTCAACGACATCGGTGACTGGTCAACTCGGCCCATTTTCAACTCGGCCCATCGGCAACTCGGCCCAGCGTATAACTCGACCCCGATTTCATTTTACGCAAAAACCTTCTTTTTTCGGTTATTTATTCAGTAATTTTATTACAAATACAAAAGAATTCAATCTTCATTCAGTTTTAAGGAAATTTACGTATGCAGCAGAAAATTAAAGAAGTTGAATTGAAATTTAAGAATAATTCATAGAATCTAACATAATCAAACTATGAATCGATAAAATATTTCTTGAAAGACAAAAATAAATATAGATTTGAAATAATAATGATAAACCCAGTGAGGTATAGTCTGATAGTAGCATCGTTTATACAAAATTTGTATACATTTTATGAAAAAAAAAATCAATGTTACAATAGACTATATATTGGGGCCGAGTTGAGCTAAAGGACCATGCAATTTCTGCCTGATATGCACTAAACTCGACAGGTCGAAAGGTTCGAGGTCCGAAAAATTGACATCATATTTAACTGTCGATATCTTTGGCGATCCTAATAATTTTAAATAAGATCAATGTCCAGTCTTAACGAAGCTAATTTTTAGACCAGCCAATTGTTTTCACAATTCTTATCTAGAAATATGAGACGTTTTCGAAAAGGTTTTTTAAGAGTTAAGCTGGTTATATAAATGGCGTTTTTTTCTCCAAGGGAAATAATAAAATCGAAATGATGGCGTGTAATTTGCTGTGGACCCCGGGGGAAATTAAAAAAAATGTTAGGAAAATTATATTTCGTTTATTTTCTTTCGTTATTTATGCTTCGAATTGAATGATTGAAAGCAACGTTCAAATTGATTGAACGATCGGATTTAGCATAAAATGCATTCAATTCAATCAGAAGAAAAAACGTTCAGCGGGCAATTAAGATCATTCATAAACGTTCAATCACCGCTCCGCGTTCAATCACGTTCCAATCGGATTGTCAAATTCCTGATGTTCCGTACTGTTCAACGTCTCTGTTACAAATCTTTGGTAAAAAAAATTTACTATGCTTTGATACAGTGTAAAGGTGTATTGACTGCACCTTATTGATTGAATGAACACATACATCGATATTACTGTCGAAGTTGAATATAGATCAAATGTCAAAGAACTTTTTTGAAGAGTATATAACAATTTATCTATACAAAAGGAGGCAAAATGAAAGCATCAACAACAACAAAAAAGATAACAATAATTAACAACAACCGACTAAATTTCAGAAGTTTTCGTGAAATTTTGAAAAAAAAAATATCGAACGGGTGTGAAAATGTGAAATTTTCATCTGAAACATCTTCTCATTATCTATCATTCAGCTAAACCCTTGCTATCTTTTTAATCAACCCAAGCAATATCGGCCATCACTAACGGTGTGATTTCATATATGTCATAACAAAAGTTATATTTAAATTGTCATTTGATATAAGAAATTTGATTGGCTCCGAATTGTCGGTGTTCTCGGGCGGGGCTTATTTTCGTTATAAAAAGATATTCTCAACTCAGATCATTTGGCTGATCTCTACAGAACTAAGTATGAATGATCCTTTGGTGGCCCTTTATTTAAATTGCTCGAAAAAATTTTATTGCATAATAAACAATTGGCGTGACAGGAAAACTCAGAAGACTTTTCGTTGGTCATGCTCAAGGATATGTGAAATATATTGCCAGTACAACTATTTAGTCTGATAAATGTGGGTACCTTTTTGGTAGCGTATCCGATTCTCATGCATTAACTGTCGGAGCGACTTTCAAAGCGCAGTTGAAAATATGTGTTGGACTGTGTATCCAGGGTTTGATCAGATTAGAATTTATCCTTTCCTACAAGTTGTTCCCCCGAATGGGTTGATATGTTTTATTTGTTTGGGGTTAAATGCAACTTTCAATTTTATTGCAGTTATATTTTAGTTGACCAGTGCACACACTCATGACTCTACATCCTTTCCTACACCAGTAAAACCTTAACATTTCATCGGACCACTAGCTGTTCATCAATCTGAGGCGAGCTACATTTTATCATAAGTTACATATCATATGTATAATCATTAATGTCGGATGAAAGCTAGCTGAGCCGGGGCTCTAACTCGCTATCCAAGGATTGACTTCCCATTGCGTTACTGCCAGGCTTTACCCCTGTGGATTAATAATCGTAAACCTATGTGGGATAGCAGCTGGAGGCGGGTAAGGGATATAATGGTAGTGCATGCGCTTTTGCATGAAATATCAGAAAGCTGCCAAAGACCCTAAGATTGTTAAAAGCAGCAGTAGCCCCAATTCAAACACAAATTATTGGGTCCAAGGCATACATTAAGTTTGAAAATCATATCCTAGCTGATTGCTCAGCAAAGGTCCTGTGTAACAGAAAATCACATCGTGAAATTGACATTCATTAAGATCAAAACAAAACGATGTCACTTGTCCAGTCTTCCAATGATTAATTCCAAACACTCACTCCAGTCAATTTTTAAACGCTACGAAATCATTCAAGAACACTTTGTAACTGTGCAAAATGATCATTGATTCTAATAAAGTAATTGCATGATTGTTAAAGGCTGGTATTCATTTTTAAGCGTCTGATTTGTCTGTGAAGACACAAATCCAGAAAGATAGTAGATTATTTAAATGAGGTTATAAATTATCTCTTATTTATTGTCGATTGTGTTTTACCTTCCTTGAAAATCAATCTTATCTTGCTAATCATACTCATTCAATTTCATTTAAAAGCTATTTAATTTTCAATATCGAGATTATTCTCAATGTATTACATATAATAGAAATATCATAAATCAATAACTAGCTGCTCATAACACTTGCATAGGACTTAATGAGCACTCTCCCTAAGAATCAGGCAGGTTGTGATAAGTTACTTGTCACAGAATTCTTCGGTTTTACTTTCATTCAATCAGACTTGATGGAAAACCTTAAAAAAAGCATTCCTTTTTGGTGACAATGGTTGCCATGGAAACGACAAATAAAGAGTTCATGTATATTGGCTAAAAATTGTCACTGGAAAATTAGAAAAATAGCCATTTTCAAGCTTGTCTTTTGAGTATCAATATTATGAAGAAAATTTTTGTAGCTACTTGTATTTAAAGTACGACATCAGTTCCATCCAAAATAAGATAAAAGCTACAGGAAAATGAGTGCGTTGTGTCGCATGGCAACAGGAGGTAAACCATAGAAACTTTTTTTTTCAAAATCCAAATTTTCAATATTTTCAAGTTTAATTTTCTCCTAACAGCAAAGGTGTTTTTGTAAGATTTATATAATGCCTTAGTTTGCAACATCTTGTTTGAAAGAATCATCAATAAAATTACTCAAAATGTTTTAACTTTTAAACAATCAAGCCATGGCGGATTTCTTAAAAATTTGACAATTTTAAGGCAAATTATCTCCTTTATTTAAGTTAAAGAATTCAACGATTTAAGTGCATACTAGTAGTGCATTATCCATCCAATGACATTGAAAAAAAGGAACTTATGCAAAAAAAAATAAAAAATATTCGGTTGTCATAGAAACTTAAGTATGTAATAGTATACGATTTTGACAAAAACTAACATTTTTATGGACTTTTATCCCATTTTCTAAGTAGCATTTTTAGCTTTAGTTTTTGGCTAAATTAAATTTTATTCTTGAAATAGAAAAACAAAATAATAATTGTTAAATATCGTTGTTGCTATGGCAATGAAAAAGAACAAACAACTAATGCTTTGTGGAATTATGTCTTATTTAAAGCAAATTATCACAGTTTGGCTAGCCACACACCTATATTAATTTGAAATTTTCTTAAATTATCATCGCTGTTGTGAATTAACAAAATATGAATACAAACAATAGGGCCGTTTGCCCTGGGTCGCTCATCTGAGAAAAAAGCTTCATAACCTAAGTATGTCCATGCAACCACAGAAAAAGAGATTTTCACTTATTCAATCAGATAACATTTGAAATACCCCCCCCCCCCCCCTCTGCTCCTCCTTGGTCATTATTTATTTAAGCTTTTTTCATAAAAAGTCTGTGATCAGCTAATCTATGCCAGATATACAGGCTGAGTCTGAGACTTTTAAAGTTTACTTTAATGAGTTGATCAATCCATGTCAAATATAAAGGCTGTAGGGATTCAAAATTCTCAACAAAGCAACCCCTCTCCCCCAAGATGCTCTGCACCTGGTGAATCTACAGTCATGATTTTAGCTAATTCAATTAATGTCCATATGCTGATCATCCATAACAATTTTCAAGTCTGTAGGACTCCTGGTTCATTAGAAGAAGTTTAAAGATTTAAAAAATGATCCAAAGTACTACCCCCTCCCCAAGACACTCAGCACCTGGTGACCCTACAGTCATGATTTAGCTATATTTATTGATGTCAATATATTGATCACCCATGACAATTGTCAAGTCTGTAGTGTTCGTGATCCAGGAGAAGAATAAGGTTAAAGATTATAAAATTGATCCAAAGAACTACCACCTGCCCCCTAATACTCCGCATCTGGTGGCCTTACATTCATGATTTTAGCTTTATTTATTTTAGATCCATATGCTTATCATCCATGCCAATATTGAAGTCTGTAGGGCTCCTGGTTCATTAGAAGATGAAGAATAAAGTTGCAAAATTTTCACAAAAGTACTACCCCCTCCCCCATGATGCTCCGCACCTGGTGGCCCAACATATATGACTTTAGGTATTTTCATTTAGGTCTATGAGCTAATCCTCCATGCCAATTTTCAAGTCTGTAGGGCTTGTGGTTCAGAAGAAGAAGAAGGTTAAAGATTACAAAATTTTCACAAAAGTACTACCCTTTCCCCCCTGGTGCTACGCACATGGTGAATCTACAGTCAGATTTTAGATATTTTTATAAAGGTCCATATGCTGATCATCGATGCCAACATTCAAATCTGTAGGACTCCTGGTACAGAAGAAGAAAAAGGTTCAAGATTACAAAATTTTCATCAAAGTACTACCCCCTCCCCCTGGTGCTCTGCACCTGGTGGCCCTACAGATAAGATTTTAGCTATTTTTATTTAGGTCTATGAGGTGATCATCCATGCAAAACTTATAGGCTGTAGGCCTTCATATTCAGAAGAAGAAGAAGGTTAAAGATTACAAAATTTACCCAAAGTACTACCCCCTCCCCCCTGGTGCTCCGCACCTGGTGGCCCAACAGATATGATTTTAGCTATTTTTATTAAGGTCTATGAGCTGATCATCCATGCAAAATTTCAAGGCTGTATGGCTTGTGGTTCAGAAGAAGAAGAATTTTAAAGATTTTCTTAAATTTTTAACTTTGGTTGCCATAGCAACCAGAGTTTATCACCGATTTCAATTCCTTTAGCAATTCTTAAAGGGGACCACCTAAGGAACATTTCTGCCAAGTTTGGTTGGAATTGGCCAAGTAGTTAAGGAGGAGATGTCGTTTAAAGAAATTGTTGACGGACGACGCACGGACGCCGGACAAAAGGTGATCACAATAGCTCAATTGAGCACGTTGTGCTCAGGTGAGCTAAAAAAAGGCTGTTCTTTAAAGATGGTATTACTATGCTAACTGGAAATAAGAGAAAAAAACAAAGCTATACCTTAGCAAGTGTAGAAGATGGAAGAAATGATCAAATTTGTTTGAAAAAAATATTTCAACAGTTCTATATGTTTGTCTTTACGACAAATTTCAACATGATTGATAAAAATAATAATAAAAAAAAACAAGAGGACCATGATGGTCCTAGATCGCTCACTTGAGTCTTTTTGACCCCTGGGACGGCACATCAATTAAATAGCCAGATGTCATAAAGAAGATAATATAAAACCAAGTTTCATGAAATTTGTACCAAAAAATGGGAATGATCAATCATTAAAACCCTTTTCCCGTGATATGGCATGTATCCATCCCAATTTCAATGGGGTTCATCTTTGTGACATGATCAACATTCTGTCCAAGTTTCATGAAGATTGGGCCATATTTGTGGCCTCTTGAACGTAAACAAAGAAAATAATCCTTAAGGCCCCTTTTCCCTTGATATGGCATGGATCCTTCCCATTTTCGATGGGGTTCATCCTTGTGATCTAGCAAACATCCTGACCAAGTTTCATGAAGATTGAGCCATATTTGTGGTCTCTATAGCGTTAACAAGAAATTTGTCAATAAGGCTCATATTCCCTTGATTTTGCATGGATCCTCCCCATTTTCAATAGGGTTCAATTTTGTGACTTGGCTATATTCTGACAAAGTTTCATAAAGATAGGACCATATTTGTGGCCTCTAGAGTGTAAACATGAAATTGTCAATAAGGCCTTTTTCCACTGATATGGCATGGATCCTTCCCATTTTCAATAGGGTTCATTCTTGTAACTTGGGGAAAATTCTGACCAAGTGTCATGAAATTTGGGCCATATCTGTGGTCTCTAGAGCGTTAACATGAATATTGTCACTAAGGTCCATTTTCCCGTGATATGGCATGGATACCTCCCATTTTCAATAGGCTTCATCCTTGTGACCTGGCCAACATTCTGACCAAGTTTTATGAAGATTGGGCAATATTTGTGGCCTTTAGAGTGAAAACAAGAAAACATTCAATAAGGCTCTTTGTCCCTGGATTTTACATGGATCCTTCCCATTTCCAATAAGGTTCATCCTTGGGACCTGCTCAAGATTCTGACCAAGTTTCATGAAGATTGAAACATATTTGTGGCCTCTAGAATATAAACATTTAAATTGTTGACGCCGGACGACCAACGACGCACGGCAGACGACGGACATTCAGTGATCGCAAAAACTCATCTTGTTATCTAAAAATGAAAGCATTTGATTGCGTAGCAAGAAAATCCACTGCATAGAAACAAGCTTTTTAATAGCAATTTTCTTTAAGTATTTAGACTTTGAGATTATGGCTAACGGTATGCCATGTCACAGGTTTTGATATTTTTTTACTTAATGCTAGAGGTGACCCAAAAGAAATCATTCAAATATCACAAATCCTTCCAGTTGCTATCGAAACAGGCTTTAAAATCGGAAAACCTTTTTTATCCCCCCAAATCGAAAGATTTGGGCATATTGGTTTACCGTTGTTCGTCTGACCATCTGTCTGTCTGCAAAACTTAACCAAAAATCTTAACTATTCAAGATACAATCCTAATATTTGGCCTGATGATAGAACGAAATGATATGCATCAGCTGATGCCAAAATCAAGGTCATGTGACAATGTCAAGGTTATCTGTCAAGGTCAAATAACTTAAAACTTAATTAAAAATCTTTAAATTGCTAATAGACTCAAAATGAATGAATGAATGAATAGTGTTTTACGGCCCGTCGACAGCTAAGGTCATGTTGGGCGCAAAATATTTTAAAAAATAAATAATTGGTAAACGACGTCAAGGATATTTTAAAACTAAACTAGACAATACCATTATAAAACAATTCATGGTAAATGGGATAAATCAAATCAATTTAAGTTGTAAAAATGTAAAGAAGCATTTCAAGTCTAAAATGAAATTACGATCAAAAGATCACTCAAAATAACTTTAAAAATTCACATAAACGCTTTATAATCTAAGAATAATTTAAATGGGTAGAATAAATTGTAAAATTTTAAGAAAAGTTTTGACTTTGAGAACTAAGAAGAAAAAATGGTCAATATAACCTAAAATTAGATTTTGCTATATAAATTTATTGACTTCAGAAAGTCAAATATTAGTTCAAATTTTACAGACTCGAACAACTGCCTCATACTATTAACTTTAAAATATCTGTCTCTAATAAAAGAAAAATCAATACAATCAATAAAAATATGTTTCATAGTAAGAGGAGCGTTACATGGAATGCACATTGGCATCCCTTCGCCCTTTAAAAGATATGAATGTGTTAGATGTGTATGGCCAATGCGCAACCGAGTCAAGATAAGCTCTTCGCGACGGTTTGACCTGTAACCAGGTAACCAATCGCCGAGGTCCTGTCGAACAGAATATAGCTTATTATTTTGGTTCGTTGGATCATTCCAACATTTACTCCAGACATCATGAATAAAACTATTAATAAGGGGTTTAAAATCAGTAAAAGGTTCTTCAAAGGGTAAAATTTCAAGTGATAATGAATCCTAGGCAGCTTTATCTGCCTCTTCATTACCACGAATACCAATATGGCTTGGAAGCCAACAGAAAACGAGATCAACATCATTAAGCTTAGCTATTTTATCAAGTAGCCTTACAATAAGGGGATTGTCAATTTTTTCGTGCTCAATCGCTTGCATGCTTGACATAGAGTCAGTAAAAATGATATAGCGAGAGAGACGTTCTGCGATCATATGATCGAGTGCGAGATCAATGGCCTTAAGCTCGGCTGAAAAAATAGAAGAGTTATTGGGAAGGCGGAATTGATATTTTTCGCCATCTAAAATAGTGGCTGAGGCAACTTTTTCGCCATCTTTTGAACCGTCAGTGTATATTTCTTCGTAAGATGTGTATTTTTCTTTGACTTCCAAGAATTTGGTTTTAAAAATAGATGGATCTGTTGTATCCTTTTTGCTTGAAGCAAGATCATAAAGAAACGTGGGACTTTTATATGTCCACAAAGGAACATCAGGAACAATATGTTCTGCCACGTCCTCTAGGTCAAAATCTAGAGAGCTTACATCGGCTTCACAGCGCAAACTAAAAGGAAGAATAGGGTTCTTTTTCTTTTCAAAAGCCTCTCTATATTTAGGTTCAAACACAACTTTATGGGTAGGATTATCGGGATTTGATTTTAATTTTAAATAATATTGCATGGAAAGCTTCTTCCTGCGTAAATTTAAGGAAGGCTCATTTGCTTCTGTATAAACACTGTTAATTGGTGATGTTCTAAATGCACCCAACGCCAAGCGCAATCCCTGATTATGAATAGTATCAAGTTTGCGAAGGTATGAAGGGCGCGCAGAACCATAAACAACACAGCCATAATCTAGCTTTGATCTAACAAGTGCCCTATAAAGGCGCAATAGAACCTTTTTATCGGCTCCCCAATCCATACTGGATACAACACGTAAAAGATTAAGTACCTTTAGGCATTTATTTTTCAAATTGCCAATGTGTGGAATAAACGAAAGCTTAGAGTCAAATAAGAGTCCTAAGAACTTAAATTCCTTAACAACTTCAATCTGCACTCCGTCCAACTTTAAATCTGGATCGGAGTGCATTTTTCTTGATTGACAAAAATGCATACATTTAGTTTTTGTCTTTGAAAACTTGAAACCGTTTTCATTTGACCATTTTGAAAGATTGTTCAAGACCTGTTGCAATTGTCTTTCAATTGTATGCATATGTTTTGATCTGTAGCAGATACAAAAGTCGTCAACGTAGAGAAAACACTCCACACCAGGGAAAACGGTTTTAACTATGTTATTTATTTTGACACTAAATAGTGTCACCGATAAAATACTCCCCTGGGGAACACCCATTTCTTGTTCATGGGGATCAGATAAAGTATCTCCAACACGGACTCTAAACTGACGTTCATCCAAAAAAGCTGAGATGAAAAAGGCAAGGCGACCTCGTATACCGAAATCATAGAGGTCATTCATAATTCCATACTTCCAAGTGGTATCATAAGCACTTTCGAGATCGAAAAAGACAGAAACAGCGTGTTCCTTCTTTAAAAAGGCTTCTCGAATAAATGTCTCGAAGCGAACAAGATGATCAAGAGTGCTTCTCTGTTTAAGAAAGCCACTTTTGACTTGCGTAATAAGGTGGTTCTTTTCAAGAAACCAAACAAGACGATCATTAACCATTCTTTCCATGGTTTTACAAATGCAACTAGTTAAAGCAATAGGGCGGTAATTTGAAGGGTTTGTGGAATCTTTACCTGGTTTAGGTATTGGAATAACGATGGCTTCCCGCCAAGAGGCTGGAATGCTTCCCGTCTTCCATACCTGATTATAAATATGAAGTAAGCAATGAAGGGAACGAGATGGCAAACGTTTGAGGAATTGATAATGAATAGCATCTGATCCGACAGCAGTGTCGTGACACTTTTTTAAAGCTTTTTTCAATTCCTTAACGGAAAAGTCTCTATTATAGTGTTCCAGATTTCTGGAACTGAAATTAAGTTTAGACTTTTCTTTTTCACCTTGAAACTTTTGAAACGCAGGTGAATAATTAGTAGAGGAAGATTTCTTGGCAAACGTGTCTGCCAAGACATTAGCAATGTCATGTTTTGAAGAAACTGTGTTAGCATCATCCGTTTTAAGATGACCGACATTAAGTGATGTATTCTTCCCACTAATTTTACGTATCATGTCCCAAGTCTTTTTGACAGATGATCTAGAATTTAATCTAGAGACATACTGTCTCCAAGACGAACGCTTACTTTGTTTAATAGTACGACGTGCTTTCGCACGTGCAATTTTAAATTTGTAAAGATTCTCCTTTGAAGGCCTTAAGCCAAATGCTCTAAGAGCACGTTTTCTTTCAGCTACAGCCTTTTTGCAATCGTCATTGAACCATGGCTTGTTTGGATTCTTTGGGTCAGGCGATGTTTGTGGAATACTTTTTTCTGCAGCAGAATAAAGTAAAGATGTAAACAAGTCTGCAGAGTTTTCACAGTCATCAAAGGCTTCTGGATTTATCGACTGTTCGCAGGTGGTTTTAAACAGTTCCCAATTAGCCTTATGGAGTTTCCAACGCCTAGGGCGCTCCTGAACAGATGGTCCTAATTCGGAGATCTGAATAGGGAAATGGTCACTACCATGAAGGTCGGACAAAACTTTCCATGAAAAATCAGGAAAAATATCAGGACTGCAAATAGTCAAATCCAATGAAGAATAATGTCCAGTTGCAGGATGAAGATAAGTTTTAGATTTATCATTCAGTATAACAAGATCATGCCTAGTTACAAAGTCCTCAACAGAACGACCCTTGTCGTCTGTATTGGAGCATCCCCATAACTTACGGTGAGAATTGAAATCTCCCATAAGCATAAAAGGTTTAGGTAGCTGATCGACTAGATGATCAAGTTTTCTGCCATCAACAGGGGAACTTGGAGGAAGATAAACAGAACAGAGTGTAATTGTTTTATTGAGAGAGACACTTACAGCCACTGCTTGTAGAGATGTATTTAAACTAACATGACGGTGAGGGATATTATTATTTACAATAATTCCCACACCACCAGACGCTTTGTCGCGTTCTGTAAAGTTATTAAAATAGCAAGAATGGTATTTTAGAGAAAACTTATCTGTGTCTTTGAGAAACGTTTCTTGTAAACATACTGCAACTGGTTTTTGTTTCGATACTAGAAGATTAAGTTCTTCAAAATTGGCATTGATGCTGCGACTGTTCCATTGTATTATGTTATTCGCCATGATGAAGGCTATTGTAAAGATAATACCACTTATTAATGGAAGTAAGTAATTACCCATTATTTAATTCCTGTTAAATTAATTTTATTCGCACCTTGCCTAATCGCATCAGATTGCTTTTGATTTGAAGGTGGGGGGTTTGAGGGAGGAGGAGCGGGTTCATCCATCTCCTCCTCATTGTCCGATTCGCTTAATTCAGCAAATCGATTGCCTGTCGAAACTGGAGGAGAAACCTTCCCCACTTCCATCGAGGCAACATCAGCCTTCTCTAATTGGCGAATCTTTCTCTGCCGAGCAGACTCTGGTTTGTCAACATTAGTATTACTAGTTTTAGAAGATTTGGAACTGTGAGCTGGAGCGACTTTTTGCGGTCGACCAGGTTGTGAGTTATTTGCTACTGAAGGAGTTTTGTTCTCGACATTTCCAATTAAAGTTTCTTGCGACGAAAGTTCTCCAGACATCGCCTTTTTTATTTGTTCTTTAGCCTGAGGAAAAAGGTCAGTTATTACTTTTAACAGACGCTCACAGGTACTACACTGATCAGGCTTTCTTTTCTCAGGCGAAACTGGCTTAGCTTTATCTGCATAGCTACCTTCTGTTCTGTTCAAAGCACCGTGTCTCTCTTCTACAATCCTTTTAGCATCATAGAAGGAAATGGACTTTCTAAACTTAATTTCAAGAATTTCTTTTTGAAAAACAAATTTAGGACATTGTCTTGAATTTGAAGCATGGCCTTGTCCACAGTTAAAACATTTCAAATCGTTTAAGCATTCATCTTCATCGTGTTCGCCTTCTGGCCCAGAATAGCTACATTTCCTGCAAACTTTAGTGCTTTTACATCTGTCTTCATGATGTCCGAACCTTTGACAATGAAAGCATCTTAGTGGGTTTGGAACGAATACATCAACTTTTACAATTTGATACCCTATCTTGATCTCTTTTGGCAGGATCGGTTCATTAAAAGTCATGATATAGGTATTTGTTCTAATAGTTTTACCATCTCTTTTAAATTCTATCCTTTTTACATCAGTTACTCCTTGACTTCTTAAGTTTTCTCTTATTTCTAGAAGAGTACAATTTGCCAGATCTTTACACCTGATTACACCTTTCGACTGATTAAGTCTTTCATGGGCATACACCTCAACCTCCTGGTTAAAAAACCTTTTAATCTTAAGTAAATTTTCAGCCTGTGTTTTCTTAGACACTTCTACCAAAAGAGTTTCGTTTTTAAGGGATTTTACAGATTTTGGTGTTCCTATAATTGCATTTAATTGCTTTTCAATCACAAAAGGTGACAATGCAGTAATTGGGATGTCTGGATCCGTGCTTGCGACCACGATGAACTTTGGAAATGAATCCGAGTTGAAGTCTTCCTCCTCTGAATCAGATGACCATGCGCGCTTGGTTTTCTTTGAGTTTGCCATGTTAGTTTAATGTGCTTCATCGGCGATGCTCCAAACCACCCGCCCTCGGAGTCCTACAATGGGGACACCTAACCTGGGGAATTCCATCTCAGGAGAGGTGCCGGGGATACATCGCCGATATACTCGGTGCAAATGGGCTAGATCAAGCAAAAATACGCTGATGAATAATTCAACCAAGCATGAAGTAGACACCAGACAGTAAAATTGTCGATCAAACACCACGTTTACCCGATTGGCCCATGAGCCACCGCCTTCTAAGGAGTTAGTGAAAATGTCCCTTAATGATAACGGTGGTTCAGGAAAAACAATTAAAAACAATTTTTTAGGTAAAAACGCCCTAGGGCAAGGCATGACCAGCCGATTGATCGGGTCGGGCCCGCCCGACCTCCCGTTTATCCCAACTCAGGGCCAAAGTGGTGTGTTGCAAAAACAGGGCCTAGCCAATCCCTGAGTTCACTCAACCACCAGGATCCCGTCATCAGGCATTACGGGTCGCAGCCCACGGCAAACAGGCAGGTCCATTTGTTTGGGGTCATACCATGTACTACATGGACAGCAGCCGACTATTTCTATCCCCCCCCCGCCCAGCTGGGGGCTCTAATAGACTCAGGCCTTTTTAAGGTACAGGCCTAATATATCGCATGATAATAGTTCTCAATAATGTGCATCTGCAAATACCAAGGTCAATTTCATATTACTATGTCAAGGCCATCTGTCAGGGTCAATATTTCGAAAAATTCCTACATTTTTCGCAATTGAATAGATCCATAATGCATCACACACTCAAATGAACATTAATGGGATATAAGTAGACTTAATTTTTCTTTCAAATTAATTATTCATATTATTTGGATAATGGTTGTACACATTTTTCAATATCAATAACATACAAACGAAATGTATCATATCACAAATTATTATTATTAGGAGGGGACAGTTTAAGCTCACTTGAGCATGAAGTACACATGGCGAGCAATTGTGAACGAGCTGTGTTGGGTTATTCTACCATTAGCGAATATTTTCTGTCCCTTGACTTTAACATCAATTTATAAATTAAATATCATAATAAAATATTATTACTGTTATCAAATTATGTACTACATCTTGTTTATGTAACGTTTAGATGTGAAAATGTATGCCGGTTTGTTTTAAAGTATTCATTTTGATCATTACAAAACAGGCCGTATCCCTTATGTGCTTGTCCCTTTATTTAATTAGCATTTTGTGCTTTCGAATTTTCTCTATTACTGGATCCAAATCAAATCTAATTTTCATTAAATAGAATGGGAAATAGTTGTACATATTTTGAATATTATCTTTTCAAGTCTTGTTTTTTTCATAACTCAAGAAAACCAGTAGGCCGACCTTGTCTTTGAAAACAATGTCACCACCGTAACACATAATTATTATGCTTCTCAATGATGTCAGTGGTATTCTATGTGACGTCACACAATGCGTCAAAGGTTATCTTTCTTGTCAACCTAAATGGTGGACAGAAATTTGATTGGCTTCTTACTAAGACAAAAACAACACAATTTTGGGGTAAGTTATAGGCCGTATGTTTATTTCATGTCATTACCATAACCTATTTTTTTTCCAGAATTTATCTAAATTATATGAAAATCTCTTTTCCACCCTATAGATATTGGTGGAAAGATGTAAAAACTACATGTATACTGGCTAAAAATATATTATCTGGCCGCTAATATCATTTTAAAATAAAAAAAACCGTCCCTTCCGTAACAGTCACTAACGTAACGCTTAACATGGTTACGGTAAAGACACGATCGTTACGGTATGGACATACAGTTGATAAAACCTTCGGATTTGTGAATAAACATACACAAAGGCACATTATACGATTCTTCTTTTCATTAACATCAATCAACATTATAAGCATGCACATGTTTCTATGTTTTATTTCGTGTAAAGACGCATTCAAAACTTTTTATTAGAGGATGAACATGTATTATAACCCTATGATATAAAGTATAATGAATCCCTTTCTACTCTCTGTTTTATAAATCAAATGAAAATTTGAATGATTTAGAGGTGAAATGGAATGTTTTGTTTAAGCGAGTTTTGCCCCAAGGGCATCTTTCAGGTCTGTTCTGTTCAAATGTAAGAGCACTTTCTATTGTTGAGTGAAAGATCCGCTGACATAAAAAGGAAG
Organism: Fragum whitleyi; assembly: GCA_948146395.1. Lineage (NCBI taxonomy): Eukaryota > Metazoa > Mollusca > Bivalvia > Cardiida > Cardiidae > Fragum > Fragum whitleyi. The sequence goes on from OX411560.1 coordinate 8,453,858, forward strand.
GGTAGAAGTAAAACATGTTCCTGTTATTGATAGGATTGAGTGTTCTTCATATTCCGTGACTAATTTCGCCTGACACTCTGTTTATTTTCCGTGAGTGAAACTGGAAAATCACCAATGATCAACGAATTCCGCCAATTAGCAGTAAGGTTTAAGAGTTTTCAGGAGGCATTTATTCTACTCAGACCTGTGGTGTAGATGTTAAGACATCCACTTCTGACACAAGCGAACTCAAGTTCAAACAGAGTACGAAAATGTATTTTTTCTGCCTCAAATTTGGCGGGGATTTGCTCGCAATGTCCATATGCTAAATTGCATGACTAACTTATAGTGCAGCAGAGATTCAGCTCAACATCATTCGACACTAAGTTTTGATTATGAAGCCGTGGTTGTTTACTGACTAGGCAGCACAATGTTGTTATTTTTTTGGGTCACCGAGCATAACTAAACTCGGCTGTGGTAATGATTTGTCTATTCTAAAGATATACCATCACAAACCGTATCTTCTTTCAGACAGCTTCATCTCAAAATTTTATATACGTGAAAATCAAATAAAGAATCTAAAAAAGTATATTTGTTGATTTTCAAGATTAAATATTCTAAAATGCTGATTTCAAACCCACAATACCATCAAAATTTTGTCGCATATAGAACGACTGAACACATTAAAAGCTATCATAGATGGATATTATTCAAATTCAAACACACACACCCTGTAAAAAAGAAAAAAAAATCAATCAAAGAAAAAACATGATATACAGAAAGAACCATTCCTACTTTATTGTGTACGGACTTACGGGACCATTGGAACAAGGGATGTTAGAATGGCGGGCCTAGCCCCTCTTATCAATTTATTTATAATATAATGAAATAGTAAACAGCGTAGAAATAGTAAACAGCGTAGACAATAATCTATCTTCCATTTGAAAGATTGCCCTCTTCTTGCAAAGCTTAGTACAAAGCCATTCAAACACCAAAATACTTCATTCTTATCTGTATGGAAGGTTCTAAATCAAACTCTCTTGGATTTTCTGTCTTTGTTTGACAAGTTATCAACACTAAATTTAGGTCAAAGAATTGATTTACATCTATAGGCATACGCAGATTTTATAGCTATAGCGTTTCATACACGTATTAGGTAAGAAAATGAAATGTGAGATCGGCACATATATCAAAATGATCCTGTTAATATATGGTCTCTGATAAGCTTAATCAGTGCATTACAAAACTCTTCAAAACATTGTGAATGATACATAAACGTTTAAGGTGTCACTATCGTTACTTTTCGTCCCCACCGAAACGGATTAGTCCCTCCCGTAACGTGCCATAAACGTAATTTTATATGGAATTGTGAATACATTCATTTTTAAGTTTTAATGAAGTTTACGATTTTACAGAAATTAATGATCTAAGTCGATAATTAAATGCATTTGTATACTTTCCTGAATATTTCTACTATAAAAGCTTTTGATTTTGTTGCTTACTCAAGGACAGAATATTCAAATTTGTATAAAAGTGAAGTTTTTAGTACCCAAGAACAATGAATTGCTATATTTGAGTCATCATATAATGACCATCGCACATTCAACATTGGATTAACAGAATTTAAATGTATTCATGAAATATGTGAATTTCAATTTCGTTACGGAGTGGAAAAAAATATTATCCCATCTGCACAAATTTGTTCGAAATGTCTGATATACATGAAAATGGAGCTGCAGAGAGCTTCACAATATTCCCCAGGGGTTATTGTGTAAGATGGAAACAAAATCATATATATAGGCATAGATAAAAATTTCGAAAACTCAAACTTCAAAATATACGCTATTGGTAGAATGACCCTGTCCGGCCTACATCGTCCCGTCGTCCGGGCATCCTGTCGACCGTCAACATCTTGTGTGCACTCTAGATGCAACATTTTTGGCCCAACTGGCTTGAAACTTGATCAATTGTTTGTCTCCATCAAATCTGGGTCAAGTTCGAAATAGGGTCATATGGGATAAGAATGGGGTCAAGGGGCAATCACCAAGAAAACCTTGTTTACACTCTAGAGGCCACATTTTTTACCCAAATGCCTTTAAACTAAGCAAGAATGTTTGTCTCCCTCAAATCTCGGTCAAGTTCGAAATTGGGTCAAGTGGGGTTAAAAATGGGTTCAAGAGGTAAAATCTAAGAAAAACCTTGTGCTTGCCCTAGAGGCGACATTTTTGGCCCAAACGTCTAGAAACTTGGTCAGTGTCTTTGTCTCCACCAAATCTTGGTCAATTTTTGAAATTGGGTCAATTAGGGTCAAAAATTGGGTCAAGAAGTCAAATCTTAGAAAAATCTAGAGGCCACATTTTTGGCATTCTTACATTTAACATTTTCTAACCCTGGTCAGACTTACAGTTTTGGTGCTATGGGCTGTTGCATTACCAAAAAACAAGAGGACCATGATGGTCCTATATCGCTCACCTGATTAAGTCAACTTATAACTTGTCAACCATTTTATAAATACCAGCGATTGTTTGATGTACATTTAGGGTGGTTTTGAAAGAAACAGACTGATTTCATCCTACTTTACTTTAATGAACCAGTACTCCAAAAGGAATTAAAAGTTGGATTTCAAATTGTAAAGGTTGATGTTTATGTCCCGAATCCGCTACGTTGCTTTAATTGTCAGCGATTCGGACATCACGAGAGCAATTGCACAAGGTGGAAAGTTTGTAGAAAATGTGCTTTTACTGGACCGAATTACGAACATGACGAAGATGATTGTGAAAATGATCTTAAATGCTTTAACTGTGGTCAAGGACATGCTGCCAATTCTAGACAATGCCCTAACTTTATTTTACAAAAAGAGATTCTTGAAGTGAAATGCAGACAATCTATTTCATTTTATGAGGCTAAACGTATCGTGGAGTCTAGACACTTCACTGAAACTGAAAATAGTTATGCTAATAAAGCTAAACAAGTTTCTGCTGGATTAAAAAAAACCTGAACAGTGCGGTACTTGTGAACGCCTTTTGAAAGTAATTACTGAATTATTTCCTCAGGCAAAAGAACAAATCCAGAAAGCATTATCTGAAGAAACATCTTCACAAGAATCACCAGTTAAAGTTGATGGAAAACAATCTGCTTCTTCCGAAAATAATCAACCTCAGAAGACCACAGTTTCGAAACCAAATAAAGTCAATAATAACAAAAATAGTAGTAAACCGCAAAAAGAAAAGTCCGTCAGTCAGAGAAAGCTTCGAATAAATCTGGACAATGTTTCTCCTCCTCCAGTTTCGACAGACAACCGATTCACTGAATTAAGCGAATCTAACGATGACGAAGAGGAGATGGATGTACCCGCTCCCCTCCTTCAAATCAAAAGCACACAGATGCAATAAGGCAAGGTGCCAACAGAATCAACCTAACAGGAGTTAAATAATGGGTAGATTCTTACTTCCATTAATAAGTGGTATTATTTTAATTTAAACCTCCACAATGGCGTATAACATAATACAATGGAATTGTCGCAGCATCAAGGCCAATTTCGAAGAACTTAATCTTCTAGTAAACAAACAAAAACCAGTTGCAGTATGTATACAAGAAACGTTTCTCAAAGACACAGGTAAGTTTTCTCTAAAATATCATGCTTGCTATTTTACTTTACAGAACGCGAGAAAGCGTCTGGCGGTGTTGGAATTATTGTAAATAATAATATCCCTCACCGTCTTGTTAGTTTAAATACTTCTTTACAAGCAGTGGCTGTCAGTGTCTCTCTAAATAAAACAATTACACTGTGCTCTGTTTATCTTCCTCCAAGTTCCCCTGTTGATGGAAGGAAACTTGATAATCTAGTTGACCAGCTATCACAACCTTTTATACTTATGGGGGATTTCAATTCTCACCATAGGTTATGGGGATGCTCCAATACAGACGACAAAGGTCGTATTGTTGAGGATTTTGTAACTAGGCATGATCTTGTTTTATTTAATGATAAATCTAAAACTTATCTTCATCCTGCAACTGGAAATTACTCTTCACTGTATTTGACTTTTTGCAGTCCTGATATTTTTCCGGATTTTTCATGGAAAGTTCTTTCCGACCTTCATGGTAGTGACCATTTTCCTATTCAGATCTTCGAATAAGGACCATCTGTTCAGGAGCGCCCTAGACATTGGAAACCCCATAAGGCTAATTGGGAACTTTTTAGAACTACATGTGAACAATCGCTTAATCGAGAAGCTTTTGATGAATGTGAAAACTCTGCAGAACTGTTTACATCTTTACTTTATTCTGATGCAGAAAAAACTCTTCCACAAACATCGCCTGACCCAAAAAATCCAAATAAGCCATGGTTTAATGAAGATTGCAGAAAGGCTACAGCTGAGCGAAAACGTGCTCTTGGAGCATTTGCCTTAAGGCCTTCAAAGGAGAATCTTTACAAATTTAAAATTGCACGTGCAAAAGCACGTCGTACATTTAAACCAAGTAAGCGTTCGTCTTGGAGACAGTATCTAGGTTAAGTTCTAGACCATCGGTCAAAAAGACTTGGGACATGATACGTAAAATTAGTGGGAAGAACTCATCACTTAGTGTTGGTCATCTTAAAACGGAAGACGATAATACAGTTTCTTCGAAACATGATATAGCCAATGTCCTTGCAGACACGTTTGCCAAAAAATCTTCCTCTACTAATTATTCATCTACGTTTCAAAAGTTTCAAAGTGAAAAAGAAAAGTCTAAACTTAATTTTAGTTCCAGAAATCTGGAACACTATAATAGAGACTTTTCCGTTAAGAAATTGAAAAAAGCTTTAAAAAAGGTGTCACGACACTGCTGTCGGATCAGATGCTATTCATTATCACTTCCTCAAACGTTTGCCATCTCGTTCCCTTCATTGCTTACTTCAAATTTATAATCAGGTATGGAAGACGGGAAGCATTCCAGCCTCTTGGGGTTAAGCTATCGTTATTCCAATACCTAAACAAGGTAAAGATTCCACAAACCCTTCAAATTACCTCCCTATTACTTTAACTAGTTGCATCCGTAAAACCATGGAAAGAATGGTTAATGATCGTCTTGTTTGGTTTCTTGAAAAGAACCACCTTATTACGCAAGTCCAAAGTGGCTTTCGTCAACAGAGAAGTACTCTTGATCATCTTGTTCGCTTCGATACATTTACTCGAGAAGCCTTTATAAGGAAGGAACACGTTGTTTCTGTCTTTTTCGATCTCGAAAGTGCTTATGATACCACTTGGAAGTATTGAATTATGAACGACCTCTATGATTTCGGTATTCGAGGTCGCTTTGCCTTTTTCATCTCAGCTTTTTTGGATGAACGTCAGTTTAGAGTCCGTGTTGGAGATACTTTATCCGATCCCCATGAACAAGAAATGGGTGTTCCCCAGGGAAGTATTTTATCGGTGACACTATTTAGTGTCAAAATAAACAACATTGTTAAAACCGTTTGCCCTGGTGTGGAATGTTTTCTCTACGTTGACGACTTTTGTATCTGCTACAGATCTAAGCACATGCATACAATTGAAAGACAATTGCATAAAGTCTTTAACAATCTTTCAAAATGGTCCAATGAAAACGGTTTCAAGTTTTCAAAGACAAAAACTATATGTATGCATTTTTGTCAATCGAGAAAATTGCATCTTGATCCAGATTTAAAGTTGGACGGGGTACCGATTGAAGTTGTCAAAGAATTTAAATTCTTAGGACGTTTATTTGACTCTAAGCTTTCGTTTATTCCTCATATTGATAATTTGAAAAATAAATGCCAAAAGGCACTTAATCTTTTACGTGTTGTATCCAGTATGGATTGGGGAGCCGATAAAAAGGTTCTATTGCGCCTTTATAGGGCACTAGTAAGATCAAAGCTAGACTATGGCTGTGTTGTTTATGGTTCTGCGCGCCCTTCATACCTTCGCAAACGTGATACTATTCATAATCAGGGATTGCGCTTGGCATTGGGCGCATTTAGAACATCACCAGTTAGCAGTCTGTATACAGAAGCAAATGAGCCTTCTTTAAATTAACGCAGGAAAAAGCTTCCCTTGCAGTATTATTTAAAGCTTAAATCAAATCCCGAAAATCCGACTTATAAAGTCGTTTTTGAACCAAAATATAGAGAGGATTTTGAAAAGAAACAGAACCCTATACTTCCCTTTAGTTTGCTCTGTGAAGCTGACGTAAACTCTCTAGATTTTGACTTAGAGGACGTGGCAGAACATATTGTTCCTGATGTTCCTTTGTGGACATATAAAAGTCCCACGTTTCTTTATGATCTTGCTTCAAGCAAAAAGATACAACAGATCCTACTATTTTTAAAACAAAGTTCTTGGAAGTCAAAGAAAAAATACACTTCATATGAAGAGATATACACTGACGGGTCAAAAGATGGCGAAAAAGTTGCTTCAGCAACTATTTTGGATGGCGAAAAATATCGATTCCGCCTTCCTAATAACTCTTCTATTTTTCAGCCGAGCTTAAGGCCATTGATCTCGCACTTGATCATATAGTAGCAGAACGATTCTCTCGTTATATTTTTTACACTGACTCTCTGTCAAGTATGCAAGCGGTTGAGCACGAGAAAACTGACAATCCCCTTATAGTAAGGCTTCTTGATAAAAACCCCTAATTCATTGTTTAATTCATGATGTTTGGAGGAATTGTTGGTTAGATCCTGCGAACCAAAATAATAAACTATATTCTGTTCGACAGGACCTCGGCGATTGGTTACAGGTCTAACAGTAGTGAAGAGCTGATTTTAACTCGGTTACGCATTGGTCATTCTCACTTAACGCATTCCTACCTTTTAAAAGGAGAAGAGATGCCAATGTGTATTCCCTGTAATGCTCCATTAACTATCAAGCATATTTTTATAGATTGTATTGATTTTTCTATTATCAGGGACAGATATTTTAAAGTTGATAGTATGAGGCAGCTCTTTGACCTTGTCAAACTTGAACTTATTTTTGACTTTCTCAAGGCGATTCATTTATACAGTAAAATCTGATTTTTAGGTTCTAGTTACCCCGTTTCTTTCTTCCGAATTTAAAGTAGCTTTATAAAATTATACCGTTTTCAATAAATCTTTTCGTTATTATTTCTTTTACATGCGATTTCTTTAGAATCTTATTTGTTTACATTGATTTTTTAATACTATTGCCTACTTAAGTTTTGGTATACACATGAATTTTCCGGTCGGGTGGACTCGCACATGGGCCGTTCTCCTGATCTGAGGGGAGTCCATGTGCTTCCGTGCTCACGTCGGATTATTCCAGTTAAATACAGAAGTATTTGCGCCCAACATGACCTCAGCTGTCGACGGGCAATAAAACACAATTCATTCATTCATTCATTCATTCATCCTACTGCAATTTGATTTTTTAATTTTAGAAAATTTTCAACCTTTCTCTTACCATGGTAACTAAAGTTTCTCATTTTCATCAACAATTTCCATGACTAGTATTGTCTTTATTTATCAACAATAAGTACTATCTTCCTTTTGTAAAGCCTATATCTAATACAAAAAGAGCACAATCAGGTTTCTCTTTTTCTGAAATCTTGAGCTTTTGATTGCTATGGAAACCATAGTGTGATATGAATTATAATTTAGTATGTGCAAAAGAGCAGCCAAACAATATGGTAGACTGAATGTTACTTCACTGTTGTTTATGATCGATTTTAGTTAAAGTTCTTTTTTGTTACTTTATCAAGTAGAATTAAAAGTCAAAAACAGAAATGAAATTAGTAAATTTTCTTACATTCGACATTTTAATTCCAATGGCATCCATGCTGAAAAACACAATTAAAAAAGAACCTTGTACCATAAGATGTGTTTCACCTTGAAATATGAGTATCAGTAGATGCCTATTGCCTATTATTGAGATCTATGATCATGTCAAAATTAAGCTTTGAATCTTTAATATTCTTGAAGTAATTTGCAATTCTAATAGGCTTTTTTGTTTCATTTTGCTTCCATTTGACATTGAAAGATGACCTAGACCTTGTCAGATGGCATTGACCTTAATGTCAGCAGATGTGCAGTTCCGAGATCTATCATCATGCCAGATACAAGCTTGATATCTTGTTGAGTCTTGAAACGATCGAGATTATTATGTTTTTAATGCAGTTTAAGTTTTGAAAATTAATTGATAGATGACTTTGACCTTCATAAATGACCTTGACCTTGTCATATGACATTGACATGGATAACATGATGTACATTACTAGAATGATTATAAATTTATAATACATTATTATGCCAAATATGAATCTTGTATCTTGAATAGCAGAGAAGTACTTCGCAGTGTCAAGTTTTTTTGTTACCTATTGCAGACAGATGGATGGACTGACATACAGACAGATGAATATTGGTAAACAATTTGCCATAACCTTTCGATGCAGGGGAAAAGAAAATTATATAATACTAAGATTGAATCTTCAAATATCATATTCTATCAATATTTGTTTTTCATCAATTTTTAGTCAATGAACTGCATTTGATATTGCAACTTTCCATTATGATAAATAGGATGTCACTTCGATTGCCAAGGTAACCTGTATAGCAAAGTTGTTTTGCATTTATTTTTTTTTCAGTTATAATACGTTCGATAAGGATAAGTAACTATTGCCTGTATGAATAATCTATATTTCTTTTGCGCTTGATCCTGATATATTTACTTATAAACAAAGCAAATATTGAAATTTAAGAGCCGAGGCCTTATTTTAGGTTGCCATGGAAACCAAAATGTCACACATCATATACTTTGTTTCTTAGCTTTTGAGATATGACTGATCGCTCATTACACATACTTCCCATGATTTTCCGTCCTTTGGTTAGGGGCCATTTTTTTACATAAAGATGACAAATTTTCATTTTTTTCAAAACTGTTGCTTCTATTGTTACCATGGTACCCTTATTTTGAAAAAAAATGAGTGTTTTTTTTTTTAATTTAGGACTTTACTGAGTATGTCTTATACTGAAACAATGCATCCTAGCTTTGCTGTTAGTAGTAAACTGAGCTAGAAAATTGTATATTTTTTAACAAGCGAAAAAGAAGAATATAGCCACTTTTGGTTGCCATTGAAACACATGTTACCAACTTATTTTTTTTCTTTTATTGAAATTAAAGCCAAAATATGTCCTATTCAGATGCACCAGTGAAAAGTACAAGAAAAAAGTAATAAATTATTTTTTTAACAATAAAAATACTTCGTTTTTTATGTCTAAGAAAAAAAGAAATCAAGCTTCAAAAGCCCAATTCTTTCAGTGGCGGTTGCCATGGTAACAAGGACAGAATTAAGGTTTCCCTTTGGCATTTGTACTTTCATCACATAAGAATCAATATACTCTGACTTTTTGGTATTCTACTTAAGTCACTTATCACCATTTCTACATAGACTGCCTAATTAGGGAGAGTGCTAATTAATAGTTACAATCAAAAGATTTTGATACAAGTTGACAGAAACTTTTTCGTAAAAGAATGGAAGCCCTACTTTTATCCTAGACTGCTGTTATGGATCTAAAGTAGCCCCTATCGAAGGTCTTATCATTCATTTTCCTCGGGTAATTTAATCAACATGTGGTTAACTTTGAAAATCAAGCTAAAAGCTAGGACCAAGATTACAGTCTCGACGATTCTGCCGTTTGAAAATGGATTTCCGTAATACCTTAAATGCACGGCTTAAACATAACATGCGTTATTTACCAAGTGATAGAGCAATAAAAGTCCTTAATTGATCGACGATGGCATATAATAATAATCATTAAGTGATAATAAGAATTATTCATACCCAAATAGTATTTGTTGAGTCAGCTTCCCCTTTCGTTAAATGATTCGTCAGTTTGCCTTCAGAATAAGACTTCAGTGATTCGATAAAAGAGGATTTACCGGCTTTCACCATACCCAACACTAAGATAGATATGTTACCTGCATTTTTACAATAGGCATCAATCTGTTTTTGATATTCAGCTATACCCTGAAAAAGGAATGTATTTTTACTAACATGTGTGTCTTTGAAAAGTTGTTTGTATGTTCTACAAAACATTTATTCATTCTATGGATTTTTTTAGATGCAGCATATGTAATCTAGAACGGATAATACTAGTTTACTAGTCGGAAAATGATCTATTTCGACATTTGAACTTGATCTTTAGATTTCATACATGTTTTACAAAGCAACCAATAATTGTGTATTCAAAGATGACGCGAATAATTTGCCCTGTCTATCATGGTTCAGAAAGATCAATTTAGGGTTGAAATTGACCTTGATGTTATACGATAATTTAAAAAAAATGATTAACATTTCGTTGATAAAGGTTATAATCATACTTTTGTCCTTTCACTAAGTATTGCCTGTTTACAGGAAGTTTGATAAACTTGTTGATATCATGTCACTTAATCACGTGACAGCTTAAGCATGCAATTTGTCATACTGAAATATAAAATACCGCCAATTACATAAGCAACTTAACTTTACAGAAAAAAACAAAACTTTTCAGATTTCTATATAAGAAATTTTCAAAAAGTATTGGTTCCACTTAAAATCAGCTTCGTGAAGCCTGAACAGGATCGCAAAAGAAATAGACAGTTGAATACAGAATACAGAATTTTATTCCATGCGCACTTATACCCAATATGGGTTAAAGGCATATATATACATATTTACAAGTCATATTTAAGATAATAACAAACAATGTAGTTAAGAACCTCCTTAAACACTCACGAGAGTATTATCCCCCATTAGTACCTTCAATTACATACAAATTTATTTTTGTTAAATAAATCATTAAATACATTTGTATGAAAAGGACATCCATAGCTAAGTTGTTCAAAAATGATTTAAAAGAAGAAAATCCCACTTAATTGCTATATTAAATAGTTTAAATCAGCAGAAAGAAAGTCAGATTAGTGTACTGACTTCAAAATAAGCCCTATGTTGTAGGGTATCAGATTTTATATAGAAATGAAAAAGTAAGTATTAACAAAGATCTTTCTAAACAACAGGATAATGCATCTTTCAATATTTTTTTCTGAGAATTTACAAAAATGCCCCCTACTAAACACTGTAAAATTCTTTAGATCAAAATAATGGTTAAGCCTGTGTTGTTGGGATTCTTTCCTTAAGAAAGCTATTAGGAAGAAAAATCTTAAAAGTATTTCCTCTTAGTTGGGCCTGATACTTTTAATTCTTACTTGAGCTTTAATCTATATTTTTCTGCCCAAATGATTCAAATCAACCCCTCAAATCGAAATACTGCATATGTTGTAGGGACACATTTAGCTTAGAAGTGATAGAAGAAAGTCTTTTAAGGAAGGACTCATTCTAAATCTTTTGGCATAACATTTTCAAAATTTGTGGGAATGTTAATGATTGGTCTACCAAAATGATTCTCAGCTACTTTCATTCTTATATTGAAAGTGTGAGCTCTTTATAGGTGTTTACCTTATAAATATAGAGAATTTAAAGCAATACTGTTTAATCACCGAAGTCAGAAAAAAAGGACAATTATGGTCCTATTGTTATATCACTTGCATCAAACTTGCTCAGAATGGTTTTACCAACATTAGGATCTTTCCTTTGCAAAATGGGTCAGATCCATTAAGTATCACAGGGAAAGGGACCTTATGAAAGTATGAATTTAATACTCTGTTTTTGCCATAGAGTCCAAAAGTTTAATCATATTTGCTTAAACTTCCACCACATGATTGTATTATGAAGATAGTTTATTTAAAAATAGGTCGGGCCAATCAAATGCCACGGAAAAATGGTCCTTATGGCTTTTTGATATTTATGGAAAATATCATTATTACGAAGGAGTCTTTAGTTATCATCTTACTTGCACAGAATGAGTTTCCTTTAAAAAAAAAGCCAGGTCCATTGAGTATCTTAGAAAAAGGGGTGTTATGGAATTTTGACAAATGTCATCATTTTTGAAATGTAGTCCACATTTTCATCAAATAAATTGTTATTCTTTTCAAACTTGCCTGATTTTACCAATGTGAGGATGGTTCCTTTGAATCAGGTTCATGAAATGTAAAAGAGGGGCCATTGTGGAAATTCTATTAGAATAATTATCTTACTTTGATCAACTTTAGAGTGGTGGCTTTTTATGCCTTGGCATCGAAAGAACGGGGGCATATTGTTTAACCGATGTCCGTCTGCAAATCTTATCTTTGACAAGAACTTCAAGGCTATTCAAGATGCAATGCTCGAATTTGGTATGATGATAGATCTTTATGATGCGCATCTACATATACCAAGGTCATGTGACAAGGTCTTGTAAAAGTTTAAAAAATGCCATTGTAGTGGCATTTGTGTTTCACAAACACATCTTGTTCTGATACCTTTTTTAAATATTATATGATCACCTATAATGAAGGATAATCAGTATAGAGTCCTGGTCCCTTTTGGGCTTCTTGTGATGAGCTTGTTTGGCCATAGACAACAAGGCAATGATCACTGTATTGTGTTAGTTTTGCATATGTTAGCTCCACTGGTAGAAGGCCAGCAAATGTTTGTTGTGGTGGGGTGTCAGTCGTGGGTTAATTTGTCACATATGCATCAACACTGTATCTTAGGAAGTTCACATGGTAAGTTTGATTTGAATGGGCCAAAGGGTTATGGAAAAATAGGTTTGGGACGGACAGACTGACGAAATTACGGACGGACGGACAGACGAAGTGGCGGCTATATGCTCTCCCTTCGGGGAGCATAATAAAGGCATAAAAGAAGACTTTTCTGATGTCAATACTCAAATATTTTCTAATTCTGGGGAGTAAATAGAATAGAGAATTACGTTCTATAAATATGGGCGTGACAGGGTGGGGCTTATTTTGAGCCCGAAATCTTTGAAGTACATCTCCTGAACCACTGATTTCATTGATACTTTACCAGAATGTTCAATTGATGACCCTCTTCATTTTTTTTTTGCAAAATTTACATTGGCCCATAAATATGGGCGGGGCCTATTTTGGGTCTTCTCAGGAATGAATGTGTAGGCAGGATCTATTTTAACTTTAAATTCTCTTCAATTATGTTGCAAATGTGAATGAAACTTTGAAGAAAGCTACTTGGATGATTCCACTGGAACAAAAGAATTCAGGTGAGCAGGATAGGGCTATCCATGCCCTCTTGTTAGCTCACCTGAGTGATTTTAGGATCATTTTAAGTCCGTTGTGTGACGCACGTCGTCAAAAACTTAAAAACTTCTTCTCCTGAACCACTGGGCTGATTTCAATATAACTTTGCCAAAATGTTCCTTTGGTGACCCTCTTCAATAAGTGTTCATGAAATTTTGATTGGCACATAAAAAGGGGCATTGCTTATTTTGATCCTGAAATCTTTGAACAACATTCCCCTGAACCACTGGGCCGATTTAAAAGAACAGAATGTTCCTAGGGTGACCTGCTTCAAAAATAGTAAGCACAATTTTGATTTGCTTAAAAATATCGGCATGGCAAGACGGGCCTTATTTTGAGGCCAAGAACTTTGAACGACATATCCTCCTTAACTAAAAGACCAATTTCATTTCATTGAAACCAGAATGTTCCTTAGTTGACCCGCTTCAAAAAATGTGTGCAAACTTTTGATTGATATTGAAATATTGGCGTGGCAGGGCGGGGCTTATTTCGAGCCAGAAATCTTTAAACATCTTCTCCTCCGTTACCAATGGGTTGGCAGTCTGTAGATTCAATGTCACTTCTTTGAAAAACATCTCCTCTTCAACAACTGTGCAAATGTGAATAAAACTTTAACAGAAAGTTACTTAGGTGAAATCCACTGGACCAATAAATTCTGGTGAATAGTTTAGGGCTATTTTGGTCCTCTTGTTTGAAATTTGGCTAAAGTACATGTATTGCCAAAATAATTTGGTAGAAATCAGGCAGTGTAGGCTAGGATCAGTCTTCACATCTGGTTAGGCCAATCTTGGTCTATATTGTCTACTGAAACTTTGCATATTTTGCGAAAGGCATGGTAGAGGTAAACTGGAAATAATCGAGGTTTATTTTTCAGCTCACCTGAGCACAACGTGCTCAAAGAGAGCTTTTGTGATCAATGGATGTCCGTCGTCAGACGTCAACAATTTAAGTGTTTACAATCTAGAGGCCACTAATATTGACCAATCATCAAAAAACATTGTCAGAATGTTTAAGGTCACAAGGATTAACCCTCTCTTTTTTACACTCTAGAAGCCACAAATATGGTCGAATCATCATGAAACTTGTTCAAGGTAACAAGGATGAACCCTATTGAAAATGGGAAGGAATCATGCCATATCACGGGAAAGGGGGCCTCAATGACAATTTCCTTGTTTACATTCCAGAGGCCACAAATATTGTCCGATCGTCATGAAACTTTGTCAGAATGTTTGTTAAATCATGGGGATGAACTCTATTGAAAAGGGGAAGGATCCGTATCATATAACGGGAAAAGGAGCCTTAATTACTTACTCTACAGAGGCAAACAAAATATGGTCCAATCATCATAAAACTTCTTCAGGATGTTTGTCAGGTCACAAGGATGAAGTCTTTTGAAAATGGGAAGGATCAATGCTGTATCACAGGAAATGGGGCCTTAATGACAATATTCAGATTACCTGAGTATTGTGACATATCATTGTCCGGCGTCCGTCTGTCAATCTGACCGTCTGTCTGTCATGGCGTCAACAATTATTTTATACGACATCTCCTCCTAAACCTCTGCGTCAAAGTCAACCAAACGTGGCAGAAATATTCCTTGTGTGGTCCCTTGTAAAAAATTTCTAAAATGGAAAGGATCACTGGAAAAAGGTCCTGAATGACAATTTTCTTGATTACACTCTAGAGGTCACAAATATTGTCCAATCGACACAAAACTTCGTTAGAATGTTTGTTAGTTCACGGGGATGAACTCTTTTGAAAATGGGAAAGATCGTTGCAATATCACGGATAAAGGGGCTTTTATGACAATTTTCTTGCCAACTGTATAGAGACCAGCACAATATGGTCCAATCTTCATGAAACTTGGTCAGAATATTTGCAAGGTCAAAAGGATGAATCCTTTGGAATTGGGAATGGTTCGTTCCTTATCATAGGAAAAGGGGCTTAATGACAATTTTCTTGTTTACTCTCTAGTGGCAAAAAAGATGGCCCAATCTTCATGAAACGTGGTCAGAATGTTAGTCAGGTCTCAAGGATGATCACTAATGCAAAAGGACGGATCTGTGCCTTATCACGGGAAAAGGAGCCTAAACGACAATTTTTATTTACACTTTAGAAGCCTAAAATATGGTCCAATCATTGTGAAACTTGTCAGAATGCTGTTAGGTCTTAAGGATTAACTCTTCTGAAAATGGAGAGGATCAATGTCAAGTCACGGGAAAAGGGGTCTTAATGACAATTTTCTTGTAAGAGCTCCAGACGCCACAATTATGGTCCGATCTTCATGAAACTTTGTCAAAATGTTTTCCAGGTCACAAAAAAGAACTCTGTTGAAAATGGGAAGGGGTCATGCCATATCACGGGAAAAGGGGCCTTAATGAGAATATCCTTGTAAGAGCTCCAGACGCCACAAGGGGCCTTCATGAAACTTTGTCAAAATGTTTTCCAGGTCACAAAAATAACTCTGTTTAAAACGGGAAGGAGTCATGCCATATCACAAGAAAAGCAGTCTTAATGATAATTCACTCTAATGGCCACAAATATGGCCAAAACTTTGTGAAATTTGGTTTTACATGTTTGTAGAAATTATCTTCTTTATGAGATCTGCCTTTGTATTTAGTTGTGATGTCCCAGGGATCATGAGACTCAAATATGCGATCAAGGACCATCTTGATCCTCTTGTCTTGTTTACACCATAGAGGCTACAAATATGGTTCAATCTTCATGAAACTTGGTCAGAATATTTGTCAGGCCACAAGGATGAAGGCTATTGAAAATGGGATGGATCCATGACATATCACGGGAAAAGGGACCTTTATGTCAATTTCCTAGTTTATAATCTAACAAATTATAAATTTGCAATCATGATTTTTTTTCTTGGAAATTTTATATTTATCAATTATTAAAAGAAACGAAGGTTAGCAATAAATGACCATCATGGTCCTCATGTTGCATGTATTTGATGGATTAAGAAAATCTGATTGGTTGAAATTATTTAGTTTACTGAGGGGATATAATTTCTGTATTGGGTTTATTGACAAAACTTAAAAAAATCCTTTTTGTTTTAATTTAATGTTTTGTGAATGTCTTTTTGGTTGAATTGCAAACATATGCTTCCGGAATATTTGGATGGTTTTGTGTATGAATTGCCTATTTCCTTGTCAAAAACCGCTCTAATTCAACCAGCACAAAATAATCAGGTCTTTGGGGAATATTAATTTCAAATCAGAAGATTTTTTAGTCAGGAGAGCAACACATGCCCTCTTTGGCTTCATATTATGGCTATACTAGTCAGTATTAATAGGGTCAAGACACATGATTTACAGAAAGATACATATGTCCTGATAGTTCTTTTAAATAAAAGTTAACTAACTATATGTATATCTCTTGTTTTCCTGATATCCAACACAACATTTACTCCTATTTATTTTTTAAACTTTTCCCATTTCAGCTATTTCAGAACAAAATGTCTGGTCAGTGTCAATATTCTGTCATTGCCAGTGAAGGAATGAGTCTGTGCAGCATAATAAAATTAAGCCTGTGTCATACTTCAGTAATTATTTTAGATATCTGCCTGACACTGTCCATATCCCCTTCCCATTAGAAGTGCATTTAATGAAAGGAATGGAGATAAATGTTTCAGAATAAACAGTCGAGTTATAGTTATTACACTTTTTAGCTCACCTGAGCACGTAGTGCTCAAGGTGAGCTATTGTGATCATGCAATGTCCGTCGTCCACAATTTCTTTAAGCATCTCCTACTAAACCGGTGGGCCAATCTTAATGAAATTTGGGAGGGTTGTTCCTTAGATCAAGTTCTACCAAACTTGTTCGAATAAAGGAAATCCACCCTTGACTTTCCATTTACCCTTAACTAAAAAGAGAGAAAATAGGAAAATCTTCAAAAATCTTCTTCTCTGAAACCAGAAGGCAGACAGCTTTTATATTAGGTATGTAGCATCATCTAGTGGATCTCTACCATGTTTGTTAATATCAAGACCTTTGGGTCATATTTAGGCTTTGCCCGGGCGCAACCCTATTAGCTCTTCTGAGCACAAAAGGTAAAATTAGGAAAATCTTCAAAAATTTCTTCTCAGAAACCAGAAGAAAGACAGCTTTCATAATAAGTATGTAGCATCATCTAGTGGACTTCTATTATCTTTGTTAATATCAAGACCCTGGGGGTCATTTTGAGCTCCAACCGGGTGCAACCCTTTTTACATACAATCAAAACGCGAAAAACTTAAAAATTTTGAAAAAAAAAAAAAAAAAAATTGGCAGACAGCTTTCATATTTGGTATGTAACATCATCTAGTGGGCCCCTACCAAGATGCTCAAATCAAGACCCTTAGGTCATACTTGGGCTCCACATAGGCGCATCCCTTTTAGCTCATCTCAGCACGATTGGTGACAATAGGAAAATCGTCATAAATCTTCTTTTCTGAAGTCAGAAGGCAGACAGCTGTCATATTAAATATGTAGCATCATCTAGTGGACCTCTACCAAGCTTGTTCATACCAATATCTTGGGGTCACATTTGGGCTTCCACCCAGGTGCATCCCTTTTTACATAGAATCAAAGAGGGAAAAGGCATATCCTTCTTGCTCATGGTTAAAAAAAGTCCATGGTAATCTTTTTATGTAGAAATTATCTCCTTGTTGACATCTGCCTATTTAATTGATGTGATGTCTCAGGGGTAAAAGAGCCTCAGATGAGCGATCTAAGACCATCATGGTCCTCTTGTTGTTAACTCACGTGAACACGAAGTGCTCAAGGTGAGCTATTGTAATTGTCCAATGTCCGTCGTGCGGCGTTTGTCGTCCACAATTTCTTAAAACATCTTCTCCTCCTAAACTAGAGGGCCAATCTTGATTAACTTGGCAGGGATGTTCTTGGGGTCTAAACTAGAGGGCCAATCTTGATTAACTTGGCAGGGATGTTCTTGGGGTCTAGCTCTACCGTAATATCAACCCTTAACTATCCCTTTACATATTGTCACAAGACACGCCCGTCACACAGCTTGATGTAAGTGTCAGTAAAAAGTAGAATTGAAGTGATTTTGGATGAATATCTTATAGACGACTTTTTTTACAGACAGATGAATAATTGTAGGAGGAATATGTTGTTATTATTATCAAAGCCCATATACTATAAAAGATAAGCATATCCCTTTTTAGCGCACCCGAGCAAAGGGTGAAAATAGGAAAATCTCAAAAATTCTTTTCCTCTCAGAGGAACTCTATCAAGTTTGTTCATATCAAGATCCTGGGATCATATTTGGGCTCCACCTGGGCGCAATCCTTTTTTTTCATAGATTTACAGGGCAAAAACTTCAAAAAAATTTTTTCTCTGAAACCAAAAGACTGACATGCTCTTTATTATATTTGTAATATTATATAGTGGACTTCTAACTATGTTTTCATTGCATGCTCGAAATGAACCCACCCTATTTTACATACACACAAAGGAGGATATCTTTTGCGTGGGACAAACTATAAATTGAGGGGTCAGCGCAATACTTTTGTAAGTACCTATAAATATATAAGCACTTAGATAAGTAATGCGCTGACTAATGTTTTCATATTAATATGCAATTCATACTATCAAGGGAAAATTGCAATTAAAAAAATGCCCCCTTTTTAGCTCACCAGATAATTAAGTGCTCAAGGTTGGTTTTTGTGGTTGTGTGATGTCTGTCGTCCAAGGTCTGTCATGTGTTGTCAACCTTTACATTGCAGACAACCTTCATGTCATAGTTTTTGCTCAAGCAGCCTTAAAATTTGTCAGCATGAAATCTTGGTCATGTTCAAAATTTGGTCAACTAGAGTCAAAACTAGGTCGAGGGGTCAATTATTAGAAATTCTTTCAGACACTGTAAAAGCCATCTTTTAAGCCCAAGCAACTTGAAAATTGGTCAGAATGATTGCGTCGATGGAGTTTTGATAGAAATTGAAATTGGGTCATTAGGGGTCAAAAACGAGGAAAAATTTTGGAAAGGAATTGTAGACAATATTGGCTTCTCTTGAAATTTTTACAGAATGATTGTAGGGTCATTAGTACCATAACTTTACACGAGAAAAGGAGCCTTTTGGAATTTTACTGGGTGCAATTCTGTTTATTAAGTCAAGCATGGCATTGACAAGCAGTATAGACCATAATTGTGTGTATGTAGCTTGCCATAGGACAAAGTTAGGCTGCTTAGCTATAATTGTGATCATCCATGTCCATTGACCTTAGTTTCTTGAACATATTCTCTTCATAAACTGGAGGGCCACTATTGATGAAACTTTTAAAATTGCTATCACCTTTAGCAAAGTTTCTACTAAGGTAGTGGACCCGTAATAGATCTGCAACATTTCAGAACGCATGATCTTTCTGAGTGCTGAATGAGGTTTCCTACCTATTTTCATTTTAACACGATTAAAGTTCATTACTTCCGAAAGATTGCCAAAACTATTACGGGTCCACTAGCTAAAACTGTGTTTTGAAGGGAGTAGATGAGAAACAAGTTTGAAGAGAATCCACACGAAAAGAGCTCTGTTGTGATATCTCTTGTGTTATTGAAAATATCTTTATGAAACTTGACATACGTGTTCACCATTACAAGACTTTACCAGACAAGTATCAATAGGCATTTTTGTAAGATTTATGTACATTTATTGACATGCATATAATGCATTGTCCAATGCTACTTTCAATAGTTTTTCATGGTAGCAGCTACAGCACAAATCCATAAAGTGTCACAGTATATTACGACAGATACTGTCATTAAAAATAAAGTGACCAATAACATAATTATTTTTGTTGCATTGAGCAACTTGCAAGGCATTATAGTTATCACAACTGCCTCAAGATTATGTGCGGAAGTGTGTCCAGATTTTGTCAGGAAAATTTCTTTTACATTCATGTGTGTTTTTTTAGATTGATTTTTCACAATTGTTCTCCATCATGAGTTGATGTGTAAATGGAAAGAAATTCTACGGAGAGTTCAAAGGTCACAGGTCAAAAATGTGAGTAAGACATTTCCCACCAATTTAAGGGTGGGAAACATTGCAAGTCAATGAGAAATTGATTGTTTTAACAATTTCTCATTTTATCTCAATGATTTCTTTTTTTCTCTTCAGTTTGTCAATTTGGTCTCTTATTGAAGAGAGAATCTGTCATCAACTTGTCCGTGAAAAATTATGTAGTTTTTTCACACACCTGGATTTTCAGATTCATAATGTAATACATCAATAAAAAACAAACTTATTATTTCTTAAATTAGTGATCGCCTTTAACATGGTTCCAAATCTTAATACACTAAATCACAGTTCTTAAAGTTAATAAATCATTAAAGATTAAATACATCTACTTGTACATATATGTGTATGGCATTTTTTGATTAAAATAAATACATGTATATTTACCACCACCTCACATCCTCACATCCTTTCCTAGCCTCCAGCTGCTATCTCACATAGGTCTACGGTTATCAACCAATTTGGTGAGAGACAAATATTCAGAAAGAATGAGTGCCGAACCCAGGACCTCCTGACACGCTATCAATTGTGTTATGATAGCGGCTTGGCTTAAAAAAAGTAGTCGTGATGACATGTTTTCACTCAAGCTAACAGATAGTTTGTTATGACCTTTTAGAATTCATTTAGTGGGATATTTCATCTTGCTCTCTAACAAACGCACCTCTGAAATTATGAACTAGACAGTTTTTTGGAGAAAGATAGAGTCTCCAATTGGAAATCTTTTTCTGCATGCTGCTGTTCGGGATTGAGACGTTTCAATAAAATATGTAACGTCCAAAATTAGGACTAGATATATTCTGTATTGTTGAAAGTAGTGTAAAACTGCTTTATATAAATCAAATCTTTGATTAAGGTAACCTTTCATGATGATAGTTTCAATTGTAGGTTAAAATGTTTAATTTCTAAATCTATTTTGTCAAAAGTATGAGTAGTGACTCCCAATATATCTTGTCCACATTCACAATAGGCCTTTCGACTGGACTTGTCTTCTATTTCGGTTTTGTTTTTCAAGAAATGGTAAAAAAAAATATTGTCACATTTCAGATTCTGTAACGAGCAAATGAAACATCGTTTGAAAGTTGAGTTGAACAGTCGAGCCCTATTGGGTAGGTGGGTGGGGTAATGTCTAGGGTGATTTCAATCCCATCGATTCCTGCATGTCTGATGCATTGCTTTCAAATAAGATATCTCTTTTTTTGAACTTGCATAAGCGCTGTATAATTGCGAATCAAAAAGGAAGCTGAGAGACAGCATTTATTACATATGAAGACCGTAGCTAAGGATGCCTTTTTTCGCTTGATCAGTAGATGCCTGATTATCTTCCATAGAATACCTCACTTCCGTTCAGAAATTAACAAAAATGTCAAGATTTTACGAAATGCAAACAATTCTAAATTTACACGTCAAAAAACATTGATTATCTCGACAAAATTATCTCTGTTAATCGAAATGACTTTTTGAGAGTATTTATTAAAGATCGCAAAACCGAATGACATTTGCTTAAATATTCGTGCCTCGTCATGACGTAATCTGTCATAGTATGTGAAAGTAATCTCCTCTGAATTGGGCGGAGCCAGTAATCCCTCAATTTGCTCCATACCGTTCATATTGATTTTCGCCTTCATAGTCCCTATTCACATGCCTCCTTGGTCTATTAGAATCTGCTCTGTACTGACCCCGGCTAAATTGGCGTCCACAGTGATTCCTTCGTCTATCGCTATCAATGTCTCTCTCTCGAATTAAGGTATTGTCATCAATATCATTAACAAGCTCTTCAATTGCCCACCTTTAATTGTTCCTCTTTATGACAAGTGAATCAATTCCTGGCGATAAAGATTGTTAACAGGTACCCCTTTTTTGAATTGCCAAGTTACCGTGGTCGATGAATACAATTTGACAGTCAACTTCGTTGATTCTCTTCTCTAGGCACGCGTGAAGTACAGAAACTTCCATGGACAACTCTTTGTCTCCAACTGATATTATAAGTTTCTTCAACTCCTCGATCTCATCCCCAAACGCCATAAGAATATCTTCAGACCTTTCTTTGTCTCTAATGTTATTTATTCCGGTGTATATTATTATAAAATCTGTATTTTTAACATCATTAGATACCTTGGTGATGTCACCTATCTTTGGGGCACGAAATCGATCTGGTCCGCACTGTTTGTTTTCTCAGATTAAGAGGATGATACAGTTTTGACAAACGTTAAAAATTGGATCATTTTTGTCTAATCTATCGCAAGCTTTTTCGGTTTCAGTACGTCGTGTGATCGATTCCCATTTTGGAGCTTACTCTTGAAAGGAATCTACTTCTATTAATGCATTAAGTCCCTTCTCCAATTCCTAAACCGATTCCTTATTTTTCTTACTGTAATCTCTTACTTCAGAAACTGACTTCATTATTTCTTTTTGTGTTTTGTCTATCTGATCAAAGGATCTTTTATATGATAAAACCACATCTGTCATCACCTTTTCAATGTTGAAACATACTTGTTCTATGTTTGGGACTGGTGGCCTTAATCTTTAATAGTTTTTGCAATATCAACCTGATAATTGGTCAGGCTGATTTTCTTGATAAAATCTCGGTTGAGTTCAAAATTAGGTCAAGTGGGGTAAAAAACTAGTTTAAGAGGTTATATCTTCGAAATAACTTGTAGACAAACGAGATGTCATATTCTTTTGGTCAAAACAATATGAAATGTGCTGTCGAGAATGAGTAACGGTTCTTGTATTGAGCACCTCTCTACGTTGTGACATATTAAAAGATAAGAATTTCAGTTGTTAACACGTAAATAAAGATAAAAGAAACAAGGGATAACTCGGAATGAATTAAGGTTCTTGAACATGACATTTTGCCACATTAAAAACTTTGAGTGGATAAAGTTAAAAGTTGTTAGCGGAGCACTTGTGGTTTAAAAGATATGCTCCGGACTAAGGTGTAACGGGTTCAATGACATACGGAGGGAATCAAACATACCTACAGTTCTCCTATTAATTACAGATGGGGGGCCTAATTCAAGCATGTAACCACTTCTTTTCTTGTGATACGAGCATAGTCATTCGGAAAATTCGCTTGGAATTTCCGTAAACGGGAAATTACGTTGTACGTACGTATATTATTTTTTTGTCATTTTAGGCAATACGGCCTCTGTCGGTACTTCGGTTATTTCATACGCTAGAAGAAAATCATATTTTATTTTTTTCTTTTTGATCGCCTGAGGAGGTCCTTTCGGCATACTATAATTTGATATTATAGCGAGGCACAAGACTGCGTTTTGATGTCATATTATAATATGACCAGGTTTATTCTCTCGATGAGGGGATCGTTGAAATGGCGTCTTATAAACCCATTTTCTAACTGACGCGTTGTCATGGCTTCGCCCATATTATTCCCGACATTCAAAAAATATTCATAATACTTAAGAAGCCAATCGGTTCTTTCTTCTAACTACTCAGAAAAGGCTGCTTCCATTAGCTTGACTACCTAAACGTCTTTTTTCAGTTTCAATTTTCAATACATTAATGTGACTCTAGGTTTCCATACTCGATTTATAGTTGAATTAAGCAAGAGCAACAAATGAGAAACGTAATTACAAAAATAAAGTTAATTAAAAAAAAATACTTGTATTTCTGCCTTGTATTCTATTTTCAGATTGATTTGCGAAAATTTAAAGCTTTATTTAATTTAAGCTTTAATTAAAAGTATGAACATGAAACAGTTAAAAAAGCGATTCAATCGGGAAGAAATTGTATTACTTCCGAATCGTCGAATAAATTACTTCAGACTCCTCGAATAAATAAGGACACTTCTTGACCTCTGCAAAAGAGAATAAAAATGGTATTTGCAAAAAGGCAGTGAATTTCCGAATTGGTAGATATCAGAACTTTTCTTTCTATCTTGCAACGAACAACATTTAACAGCAAAAGCTTTATTTGGTAGTATGGTGTTCATGCAAATTCTCTTTGTTGTTTTAATCTATGGAATATATATCTCACCTTAAATTTATTCTGTTTATTCTCCGGCATAAGGGTATCCACACCTGGAAGAGAATTAACAGTTTTCAGGCGAACTAGAGTAAGAATGAATAAATGCATGTGGTTTTATGGCCTGTCGGCTACTTTTTGGCGCAAATAAGTCTGAATCAAACAGGAATAATCCGACAACAGCACGAAAGGACTCCCCTCAGATCAGGAGAACGACCCATGTGCGAGTCCACCCGACCGGTATATTCACACAAAGTGAAAAAATAGCGAGTCGAAGGTTCCATGGTGTTTTTTTTGCGATTAGCCATTCTGCCATTCAGTTGGTTATCTTGAGCTTAACCGATGTGAATTTCAAAATTAGACTTTGTTTTCAAGCTTTATTGCAAACATAATTGTAAAGAAGAAAGAAAAATGCTTTTTCATCTAAGCATATGATTTAATTATCATTTTACATACTCTTTAATTTGGCAATCATTAGAGTTATCTAATAGAGTAATTCTGAACCTACACCTTCTTCGATGCGACCTACCTTACACTTAAGTTTATTATTGGTACTATGATTGTCTGTACTGAACACTATGATTCCGTAAGTTTATTATGCAATTATTTGAAACCTTTCTTAGGACAGTTCGTTTTACACAATATTATATGATTGGAACAATATTCTGCATCGTTAAAAATTTAAAAGTAATCCATGTGTTTTATTATTATATATTTTCATTTCAGTCAACAATACATCTTTATTTAGATGATTTTTTTATTATGAATTATACAAAATTGGACTATTCCATAATTATCTCTCCTTATTAAGAGCTTCTTGGAAATTCTGTGAAAATTCTACTCTTTTTATACATACTGAAACACAAAAGAAACAAGGCATATTTCAATTTAAGTTAAATATAGTTTATCGTTCATAGGTATTTCATTTCCGTACCACGACAAACACGCGTGTCACTTTTTCTACCATGGACCCATCCGGTCAGTATCGGTTTCAATGTAACGTAACGCCTGAACAAGCAAAACTTAGGATTTTCTCGTGCAAATCATTGTTGAATGTTTAATCAACTAAATGAAATCCCATTTCATTCTTGCAACGCTCAGGCATAGGATAACACGAAACCAATTAAGGAAAGAATAAAAACTTGTTAAGCCAGGGCTATCTGTACGTCAGCGAAGTGAAGCGATGTTGATGCTCAGTGGAGGTACCCATGCCTTTAATTGCAAGAGAAACACTATCAATTATCTGCATACAAGATTCGGGCAAATAGGCACAGTTGCAGATCGGCCTAGAATTAGCAGGCCTCTGGTTACTGACGCAAGATTAGACTGTCATTTTGAATTGGCGCACCCTAGACACCGGTTCCTGACGGCTACTACTACAGCTATGCAGTAAACTGTTAGCAGGGATACCGTTCTCAGACTTTTTCGTCACCTCCCTGGGCCGTTACGAGCCAGACGACATACATAACGTTGAAAGCATACCGCCGCAACGTCATCGCGCTGCTCGTTTGCCCTTGGCATTGCAGCAATTTCCCTTGCGAATGCGTCAGATGAATCAAACTCTCTTCTCTGACGAGTCTAGGTTCAACCTTAGTTACAATGATGGCAAAGTGCAGGTGTATGGGAGAAGAGTTTAGCGAATCACGTAAACACCTGCATTGTTGGAAGAGACAGGTTCTGGTCGGGAAGCGTCATGATGTGGGGTGGGATAATAGGGAATTTTAAAACCGATCTGAAAATTGTCCACGGCAATTTCAATGCTGCAGAATACATTAATCAGGTATTGAGACCTGTAGCTGTTTCATTCATCCGCCAGTACGTTCCTGTCACATGTATGCACGACAATGATTGCCCGATTTCGGCTCGCAAAACGCGACAATATTTGAAAACAAGTGGCGTTGAAATCTTGCCTTGGCCAGCCGTTTTAAATGGTCTTAACCTTATCAAGCATATTTGGGATCTGCTTGGCCAGATTTAAGGCCAGACATAATGTTAACAATTTGCAGGAGTTTGAGTAGGCTTTGTGGGTCGAATGGAACCGCATTCCTCCGTTGATCGTACAAAGTTACCTAAACTCAATGAGACGTCGTATTGTACAGATAATACGTCAACATACCCGATATAAATGATATTATTGACGGGTCTTTAAACTCAATTCGGTTCGTTCGAAACCAAATTTACCGACATTTCGTTGGGTATTTCATATTTTGACCCTTACGCAGTTTTATAAGCAGCATCAGTCTATACAATCTTTGGTTTCCTAACGAACCATCACTTCTTGTGGATGATTTATAGATGCCTGTAAAAGGTCCCCGATGTCTAGTTTCTTTTGTGTTTGAGAAAAGGGAGCCTGCATGTTTGATATTTGACCTGTAACGTAAATACAATGGCCTTTCAAGATATTGATAAAATATCAGGTTGCTGTCTTCAGGGGATGTGCTGGTATATCTGAATAAGAGGTTTGGAGATTGAATGGTATGGCAAAATTAAACAATGTTCTTCTCTAGAATACTTGCTCTGAATTTCAAATTGTTAAACACATTCATACATCTTGTGAGATTGTAGGCTGGGTTTTAAACTCACAATCACAATGGAAATTGAACACTCAGATGCCGATCTTGTTTACTTTTCTTATTAATCTCCCTTTAGGCAACCTCTTTTCCTTTTTCATCTACAAATTAAGACAAATTAGGACAATTTTTTAAACCAGTGTCCCTCTGTCTGTGTGCTTCTCTTTTAGTTAGTACATGTTTTTGCGTCTGCATATTTGTTTGTGAAACCTTTACCTGTATCGTTTTCCTAATGACCCCAACCCTATTTATGTTACACAATATACAGCTATCTGTTGAAACACAATTCGGCGAGTCAACATCAGATAAAATTACATCTGATTGATATAAAGTCTTATCAGTTGCGTCTCATGATGATTATACCCCCAGCTGGGCGGGGGGATAGAAATAGTCGGCTGCTGTCAATGTAGTACATGGTAAGACCCCAAACAAATGGACCTGCCTGTTTGCCGTGGGCTGCGACCCGTAATGCCTGATGACGGGATCCTGGTGGTTAAGTGATCTTAGGGATTGGCTAGGCCCTGTGTTTGCAACACACTACTTTGACCCTGAGTTGGGACAAACGGGAGGTCAGGCGGGCCTGACCTGTTCAATCGGCTGGTCATGCCATGCCATTCTTCTTATCAAGAAGACTTGTCTTTCAATTGTGTTTCCTAAACCACCGTTTTCATTAAATGACGTTTTCACTTACGCCTTAGAAGGCGGTGGCTCATGGGCCAATCGGGTAAATTTGGTGTTTGATCGACAATTTTACTGTCTACTTCATGCTTGGTTGAAATACTCATCGGCGTATTTTTGCTTGATCTAGCCATTTTGCTACGAGTATATCGGCGATGTATCCCCTGCACCTCGCCTGAGATGGAATTCCCCAGGTTAGGTGTACCCTTGTAGGACTCCGAGGGCGGGTGGTTTGGAGCATCGCCGATGAAGTCAATCAACTACCATGGCAATCTCAAAAAAAGCCAAGCGTGCCTATAACTCAGACTCCGATGATGATGCTTACTGTTCAATTTCATTTCCTAAGTTCATAGTTATCGAAAGTATCGACCCAGATGACCCAGTTTCTCAACTCTCCCCCTTAGTTATCGAGAAATCAATAAATGCAATTCTTGGAACACCTAAATCAGTGAAGACGCTTAGAAATGAAACTATTTTAGTTGAACTAGCAAAAAAGACACAAGCTGATAATTTACTAAAAACCAAAAATTCTTCAACATTAAGGTCAATGTATACCCCCATGAAAGGCCCAATCAGTCAAAAGGTGTAATAAGATGTAAAGATTTGTCAAGATGCACCATTTCAGAAATACAAGACAATCTTAGGAGTCAGGGAATTACTGGAGTCATACCCATTCAATTTAAAAGGGATGAAAAAATAATTCAAACAAATACGTATATTCTGACTTTTAATGAACCAGTGTTACCAAAGGAGATCAAAATTGGGTTTCAAATTGTAAAAGTAGACGTTTTCGTAACTCATCGACTTAGATGTTTCAACTGTCAAAAGTGCGGCCATCATGAAGATAAATGTTAAAGTGTCAAAACATGCAGAAAATGTGGTTATTCTGGGCCCGTAGACGAATACGATGAGGAGACCTGTGAAAATGACTTAAAATGTTGCAACTGTGGACAGGAGCATGCTGCAAATTCCAGGCAATGCCCTAAATTTATTTTGCAGAAGGAAATCCTTGAAATAAAATTCAAACAGTCTGTCTCCTTCTACGAAGCAAAGAAAATCGTAGAGTCGAGACAAGCAGTTTCAGAAACAAGTTATGCAAACAAGGTCAAATCTTTACAGGCTGACCGCCCCCAGCTGGGCGGGGGGGGGGGGGGGGGAAATAGTCGGCTGCTGCCCATGTAGTCAATGGTAAGACCCCTAACAAATGGGCCCGCCTGTTTGCCGTGGGTGGAGACTCGTAAGGCCGGAAAAGAGGGTCCTGGTAGTTGAGGGAAGCCCAGGGATCTCAAGCTTCTCAACACGCTGCTTTGGCCTCGGCTTCGGTTGAAACGGGAGCCTGGATGGGCCCGGTCTATGCAATCGGCTGGTCGTTTTAGACTG
The DNA here is from genome assembly GCA_948146395.1 of Fragum whitleyi. NCBI lineage: Eukaryota > Metazoa > Mollusca > Bivalvia > Cardiida > Cardiidae > Fragum > Fragum whitleyi. The sequence continues at coordinate 8,482,619 of OX411560.1, forward strand.
GGGCATCTACTTTTGTCATATAGAATATCATGTTATAATAAATTGTTTCTCATTATTTATTGAGACACTCCTTAAAAACTTGTTGTACCATATTTCTGTGGAAAAATTGGTATAATGTCATTGTTCTCTTGTAGGTGAAAAGGTTGATTTGCCCGTGTCACACATATTTTATATTTTAATAGTATTTTAGTCCTTGTCTATATAGGCTCATGGGCTAATCGGGTTGAATGGATTTTCTGATTTGGCATTATTTGCACGGCTTGACTCTTTGTTAGGAAATTGTTCGTGCAATTGCTGTCGATTCATTTGGTCATTTTGGCTCGAGTATACTATCCGGGTAGCCCTGGCATGGGGGGCTGGAGACCCGCCCCTTCATGTCCCCTTGTAGGACTCCGTTGAGGGTGGTGGCCCCCGGATAGCGAATACCACAAAATAAAATCATGGATACCCAAACCAAAAAACGAAAGAACGATGCAGAATCAACGGAATGGGAAACCGGTACGTCCCTTTATCAGTCTACAGCCATACGTCTTAGTTCTCCTAACTTTCACAGATTCCTAGTAATTGATTCAACTGACGGTAACAAACCCCTTACCAGACTGTCTCCCTTCGTAATTGATAAAGTAATCAAGTCAGTTATTGGTGAACCTAAATCTGTTAAGAAATTGAAATCTGGAAGCCTTCTCGTTGAAGTTGAAAGACCTGCACATTGTGATAACCTTATGAAAATGGACTCTTTCTTTGATATTCCGGTAACATGTACACCACATTCTACTCTTAATACGTCAAGGGGGGTCATAAGATCTCGTGATTTAGAAGATATTCCTGAAACTGAAATTCTAGAAGAACTGAAAAGCAAAAACGTTACCGAGGTTAAACGCATAACTGTTTATTGAGATGGTGAAAAGCGGAATACTAACACATTTATTCTGTGTTTCGGCTCGGCTATTTTACCAAAGAGTATTAAAGTAGGCTACCTTCGACTGAACGTTGATCTGTATATCCCCAACCCCTTGCAATGTTACAGGTGTTTCAAATTTGGACACCATGAGAAAAAGTGCAGGGCCGGTGAAGGAGATTTGTGCCGCCGTTGTGGTAAATTAGAAGATCAGCATCGTTCTATCCACTGCACTGATGACATGAAATGTTTGAATTGTGGTGGGGAACATCCTTCAACTTCACGAAAATGTCCCGTTTGGCAAAGAGAAAAGGAAATTGTTACCGTCAAATATAAAGAAGGTTTATCTTTTCCTGAAGCAAGAAAGGTTGTTGATAATAGAGTCAATCTTACAAATACTTATTCAAATGTAACCAAAAACTCTAAAACCAATAGCATGAGCAAACGAGACACCAATGAATGTGATAACTGTAAAGATCTTTTCGGAAAGTTGTGTATTCTCTTTCCTGAAAAGAAGGATGAAATTGTCAAGTTATTTCCGTCTTTAGCAGTCATGTCTAGTAAACCCTGTAACACAGACCAGGGCAACTCTGGAAAAACGAAAGAGTCTAAATCCAACTCAAGTAAGGTAACTCCAGGAAAAGATAACATTTCTCTCCGGCCCGTTAAACCTTCCACTTCTAATAAGTGTATTTTTTCCCCTTAATTTAACCATGACGAACAAAATCATTCAATGGAATTGTCGCAGCATCAAAGCCAACTTTGAAGAACTCAATCTATTAGTTTCGAATGGAAAGCCAGTGGCAGTTTGTTTGCAAGAGACTTTTCTTAAGGATTCTGACAAATTCTCTTTTAAGTATCACTCTTGCTATTTGAAAAATGTTCAAGGGAATTAGAAAGCTTCCATAAAGCTAATTGGGAGTTGTTCAAAATTACCTGCAAAAAATCAATAAATCCACAGGCTTTTGAGGATTGTGAAAACTCTACAGAGCTATTCACATCCTTACTATATTCAGCTGCAGAGAAAGCTATTCCTAGAACGTCGCCTGACCCTAAACACCTTAATAAGCCATGGTTTAATGAAGATTGCAAAAATGCTATAGCTGAGCGGAAATCTGCTCTCAGATCATTTGATTTGAGACCTTCGAAGGAGAACCTTTACCAATTTAAAATTGCCCGAGCGAAAGCTCGTCGTACCATTAAACAAAGTAAGCGTTCGTCTTGGAGACAGATTGATTGAATTCTAGATCATCTGTCAAAAAGACATGGGATATGGTGCGTAAAATCAGCGGAAAGAACACGTCAATTGGAGTTGGTCATTTAAAAACTGACCTCAGTGACGTTTCTTCCAAGGCTGATATTGCGAATGTATTGGCAGATACGTTTGCCAAGAAGTCATCAGCATCCAATTACTCACCTGCATTTCAAAAATTCAAAGGTGATAAGGAAAAGTCAAAACTTAACTTCAGTTCCAGTCGACTGGAACATTATAATAGAGACTTTTCTGTCAAAGAATTGAAGAAGGCTTTAAAGAAGTGTCATGACACTGCTGTAGGAAATGATAATATACATTATCAATTCCTCAAACGTTTGCCCTCTCGTTCTTTGCATTGCTTACTTGAAATTTACAACCAGGTATGGAAGACGGGAAGCATTCCAGCATCTTGGCGGGAAGCTATCGTTATTCCTATACCGAAACCAGGTAAAGATTCTACCAATCCTTCAAACTATCGCCCCATAGCTTTAACTAGTTGTATTTGTAAAACCATGGAAAGAATGGTTAATGATCGTCTTGTCTGGTTTCTTGAAAAGAACCACCTTATAACGTCAGTCCAAAGTGGCTTTCGTAAACAAAGAAGCACTCTTGATCATCTTGTCCGCTTCGAGACATTTATTCGAGAAGCTTTTATAAAGAAAGAACACGTTGTTTCTGTGTTTTTCGATCTTGAAAGTGCTTATGATACTACATGGAAGTATGGAATTATGAATGACCTCTATGATTTCGGTATTCGAGGTCGCCTTGCTTATTATATTTCTGCATTTTTGGATGAACGTCAGTTTAGAGTCCGAGTTGGAGATACTTTGTCTGATCCCCATGAACAAGAAATGGGCGTTCCACAAGGAAGTATTTTGTCTGTGACACTTTTTAGTGTCAAGATTAACAATATTGTCAAAACTGTTTGCCCTGGGGTTGAATGTTATCTCTATGTTGATGACTCTTGCATCTGTTACAGATCAAAACATATGTATACGATTGAAAGACAGCTACAGCAAGTCTTAAATTTTTTTTCCAAATGGTCCAATGAAAACGGCTTTAAGTTTTCCAAGACAAAAACTAAATTTATGCATTTTTGTCAGTCTAGGAAAATGCACCCTGATCCAGAAATAAAGCTGGACGGAGTGCAAATTGAAGTTGTAAAAGAATTTAAATTCCTGGGACTCCTTTTTGATTCTAAACTGTCGTTCATACCACATATTGACAATTTAAAAAACAAGTGCTTAAAGGCACTTGATCTTTTACGTGTTGTATCTAGTATGGGGAGCTGATAAAAAGGTTTTACTTCGCCTTTACAGGGCACTTGTTAGATTATGGTTGTGCTGTTTACGGTTCTGCACGCCCTTCATACCTTCGTAAACTTGATACCATTCATAATCAAGGATTGCGCCTAGCGCTGGGTGCCTTTAGAACATCACCAGTTAATAGTATTTACATTGAAGCAAATGAACCTTCCTTGAATCTGAGAAGGAAAAAGCTTTCAATGCAGTATTATTTAAAGCTGAAATCTAATCCTGACAATCAAACGTGTAAAGCTGTGTTTGAACCTAAACACAGACGCGATTTTAGTAAGAAACCTAGTGCAATATCCCCGTTTAGCTTACGTTGCGAAGCAGATATCAACTCTCTAGACTTTAATCTAGAGGATGTGGCAGAACAAATTGTTCCTGAAGTTCCTTTGTGGACTTCTAAAAGCCCCACATTTCTTTATGATCATGCTTCTAGCAAAAAGGATACAACCGATCCAACTGTTTTTAAAACAATTTTTTAAGAAATTAGAGAGAAATACGCATCTTATGAAGAGATATATACAGATGATTCAAAGGACGGCGAAAAAGTTGCCTCGGCCACCATTTTAGATGGTGAAAAGTATCAATTCCGTTTGCCAAATAACTCTTCTATTTTTTCAGCTGAGCTAAAGGCGATTGACCTCGCACTAGATCATATAATCGAAGAACGCTTCTCTCCCTACATAATTTTTACTGACTCTATGTCAAGTATACAAGCGATTGAGAACGAGAAAACAGACAATCCGATTATTGTTAGATTACTAGATTCAATAGCTCAGCTTCATGAAGTTGATCTCGTTTTCTGCTGGCTTCCGAGCCACGTTGGTATTCGTGGTCATGAAGAGGCAGATAAAGCTGCCAAGGAGGCATTATGACTAGAAATTTTACCTTTTGAAGTGCCTTTTACCGATTTTAAACCTTTGATTCATGGCTTCATTCAGGATGTCTGGAAGAACTGTTGGTCCGATCCAGCGAACAACAGTAATAAATTATACTCTGTTCGGCAGGATCTTGGCGATTGGTTGCCTGGTTACAGGTCTAACCGTCGCGGAGAACTTGTATTGACTCGACTGCGCATTGGGCATACGCATCTCACCCACTCTTACCTCTTAAAGGGAGAGGAGATGCCAATATGCATCCATGCAACACCCCTCTAACCGTTAGTCACATATTCATAGAATGTTTAGAATGTTTAGATTTCTCTTCTGTCAGAGACAGTTATTTTAAAGTTGAGAGTATGAAGACCCTTTTTGACTCTATTAAGATTGAGCTAATTTTTGACTTCCTGAAAGCCATTGGTTTGTATAATAAAATCTAATTTTACGACTATTTGAAATTGAATTTATTCTTAGACTTGATTGCGTTTATCGTGAATTTTAAAAATTATTTCGAGTGATCTTTTGATCATGATCTTCTTTTAGACTTGAAATATTTTCTTTACATTTTTACCATTTATACTGATTTGTCTTATCCTATTTACCATGATTTGTTTTATAATGGTTTCGTCTAGTTAAGTTTTGATGTATACTTCACGTCGTTTAAAACAGTTATTTATTTTTTCAAAATGTTTTGCGCCCAACATGACCTTAGCTGTCGGCGGGCCTTAAAACTATATTCATTCATTCATTACAGGCTGAGAAGAAAGAGACTGATCAATGTAGCAAGTGTGATCGTCTTCTGAAACTTATAACTGAATTGTTTCCCCAAGCAAAGGATAAAATAAAACAAGCACTGTCAGATGATACAATAAAGTCCCCAGACAAAGAACAAGGAAGCAAAGCTTCATCTTCTGAAAATAATAAACCGACCCCTCAAGCGAATAAAGTAAATGTAAACAAAGTTGTAAGTAAGCAGTCCCAAAAAGAAAAGTCTACACATCATACTGAGTCCGTTAGTCAAAGAAAACTTCGTATAAATCTGGAGAAGGTTTTACCTCCTCCAGCTTCAACCGGCAATCGCTTCTCTGAGCTAAGCGAGTCGGACGACGAGGAAGAGGAGATGTATGTACCCGCTCCCCCTCCTTCAAACCCCCCTACTTCAAACCAAAAGCAAACAGATGCAATAAGGCAAGGTGCTACCAAAATCAACCTCACAAGAGTTAAATGATGGGTAGTTTGTCACTTCCATTAATAAGTGGTATAATCTTAATAACAACCTTCATGATGGCGAATAACATAATACAATGGAATTGTCGCAGCATCAAGGCAAATTTTGAAGAACTTAATCTTCTAGTTAACAAACAAAAACCAGTTGCAGTATGTATACAAGAAACGTTTCTCAAAGACACAGATTTTTTTCTGAAATATCACTCTTGCTACTTTATTAACTTTACAGACCGCGATAAAGCGTCTGGTGGTGTGGGAATTATTGTAAATAATAATATCCCTCACCATCATGTCAGTTTAGATACTTCTCTGCAAGCAGTAGCTATGAGTGTCTCTCTAAATAAAACAATTACATTGTGTTCTGTTTATTTTCCTCCCAGTTCCCCTGTAGATGGTAAAAAACTTGATAATCTAGTTGACCAGCTACCACAACCTTTTATACTAATGGGGGACTTCAATTCTCACCATAGGTTATGGGGATGCTCTAATACAGACGACAAAGGTCGTATTGTTGAGGATTTTGTGACAAGGCATGATCTTGTTTTATTGAATGATAAATCTAAAACTTATCTTCATCCTGCAACTGGAAATTACTCTTCACTGATTTTGACTAATTGCAGTCCTGATATCTTTTCTAATTTTTCATGGAAAGTTATTTCCGACCTTCATGGTAGTGACCATTTTCCTATTCAGATCTCCGAATTAGGACCATCCGTTCAGGAGCGCCCTAGGCGTTGGAAACTCCATAAGGCTAATTGGGAACTTTTTAGAACCACCTGTGAATAGTCGATAAATCCAGAAGCCTTTGATGACTGTGAAAACTCTGCAGATCTATTTACAACTTAACTTTATTCTGCTGCAGAAAAAAGTATTCCACAAACATCGCCTGACCCAAAAAATCCAAAGAAGCCATGGTTCAATGACGATTGCAAAAAGGCTGTAGCTCAAAGAAAACGTGCTCTTAGAGCATTTAGCTTAAGGCATTCAAAGGAGAATCTTTACAAATTTAAAATTGCACGTGCCAAAGCACGTCGTACTATTAAACAAAGTAAGCGTTCGTCTTGGAGACAGTATGTCTCTAGATTAAATTCTAGATCATCTGTCAAAAAGACTTGGGACATGATACGTAAAATTAGTGGGAAGAATACATCACTTAATGTCGGTCATCTTAAAACGGATGACGATAACACAGTTTCTTCAAAACATGACATTGCTAATGTCTTGGCAGACACGTTTGCCAAGAAATCTTCCTCGACTATTTATTCACCTACGTTTCAGAAGTTTCAAAGTGAAAAAGAAAAGTCTAAACTTAATTTTAGTTCCAGAAATCTGGAACACTATAATAGAGATTTTTCCGTTAAGGAATTGAAAAAAGCTTTACAAAAGTGTCACGACACTGCTGTCGGATCAGATGCTATTCATTATCGATTCCTCAAACGTTTGCCATATCGTTCCCTTCATTGCTTACTTCAAATTTATAATCAGGTATGGAAGACGGGAAGCATTCTAGCCTCTTGGCGGGAAGCCATCGTTATTCCAATACCTAAACCAGGTAAACATTCTACAAACCCTCCAAATTACCGCCCTTTTGCTTTTACTAGTTGCATGTGTAAAACCATGGAAAGAATGGTTAATGATCGTCTTGTTTGGTTTCTTGAAAAGAACCACCTTATTACGCAAGTCCAAAGTGGCTTTCGTAAACAGAGAAGCACTCTTGATCATCTTGTTCGCTTCGAGACATTTATTCGAGAAGCCTTTATAAAGAAGGAACACGTTGTTTCTGTCTTTTTCGATCTCGAAAGTGCTTATGATACTACTTGGAAGTATGGAATTATGACCGACCTCTATGATTTCGGTATACGAGGTCGCCTTGCCTTTTTCATCTCAGCTTTTTTGGATGAACGTCAGTTTAGAGTCCGTGTTGGAGATACTTTATCTGATCCCCATGAACAAGAAATGGGTGTTCCCCAGGGGAGTATTTTATCGGTGACACTGTTTAGTGTGAAAATAAACAACATCGTTAAAACCGTTTGCCCTGGTGTGGAATGTTTTCTCTACGTTGACGACTTTTGTATCTGCTACAGATCAAAACATATGCATACAATTGAAAGACAATTGCAACAAGTCTTGAACAATCTTTCAAAATGGTCAAATGAAAACGGCTTCAAGTTTTCGAAGACTAAAACTATATGTATGCATTTTTGCCAATCGAGAAAAATGCACTCCGATCTAGAATTAAAGTTGGACGGGGTACCCATTGAAATTGTTAAGGAATTTAAATTCTTAGGACTATTATTTGACTCTAAGCTTTCGTTTATTCCACACATTGACAATTTGAAAAATAAATTCCAAAAGGCACTTAACCTTTTACGTGTTGTATCCAGTATTGATTGGAGAGCCGATAAAAAGGTTCTATTGCGCCTCTATAGGGCACTTGTTAGATCAAAGCTAGACTATGGCTGTGTTGTTTATGGTTCTGCGCGCCCTTCATACCTTCGTAAACTTGATACTATTCATAATCAGGGAATGCGCTTGGCGTTGGGTGCATTTAGAACATCACCAATTAACAGTGTTTATACAGAAGCAAATGAGCCTTCCTTAAATTTAGGCAGGAAGAAGCTTTCCATGCAATTTTATTTAAAACTAAAATCAAATCCCGATAATCCTACTCATAAAGTTGTTTTTGAACCTAAATATAGAGAGACTTTTGAAAGAAAAAGAACCCAATACTTCCTTTTAGTTTGCGCTGTGAAGCCGATGTAAGTTCTCTAGATTTTGACCTAGAGGACGTGGAAGAACATATTGTTCCTGATGTTCCTTTGTGGACATATAAAAGTCCTACGTTTCTTTATGATCTTGCTTCATAGTAGTAGTATGAGGCAGCTCTTTGACCTTGTCAAACTTGAACTTATTTTTGACTTTCTCAAGGCGATTCATCTTTACAGTAAAATCTGATTTTTAGGTTCTAGGTACCCCGTTTCTTTCTTCTGAATTTTTAAAGTAGCTATATAAAATTTTACCCTTTTCAATAACTCTTTTCGTTATTATTATTTTTTACATGCGAAGATTTCTTTAGAATTTTATTTGTTTACATTGATTTTTTAATACTATTGCCAACTGTAGTTTTGATATACACATGAATGCCCACTTTTGTGAATTTTCCGGTCGGGTGGACTCGCACATGGACCGTTCTCCTGATCTGAGGGGAGTCCATGTGCTTTCATGCTCACGTCGGATTATTCTAGTTAAATACAGAAGTGTTTGCGCCCAACATGACCTTAGCTGTCGACGGGCCATAAAACAAAATTCATTCATTCATTCTCATGATGATTAAGGTCAAATTTTGATCATATTCCATCAAACTTGCTCAGAAATCACCTGCAAAGTGAAATTTTCCTACTGCTTTATTAGTTTTTGATTTACCATATTAATACTTTGTATGAACTATATGATCAATACACATACAAAGTGCATGTCACGCAGGTCATTGTTAGACTTTAGCCCTAATCAACCATTAAAGTAATTTGGGCTTTTTAACACGAATCGAATTTTGTATGATTAAACAACGAAAACAAACATTTAAACTAAATAGAACACGTGTGACGTGATGTTGATTTAAATATAAACGGATTGTATCATTGTTGCAATCAGATAGTAGTAAGCGTTTAGTGTTCTAGAGGTTGTGTTAATCATTTCAAAGTAATAATTTTCGCCACAATGCCAGAATCCAAACAAGAACATCGCTAAAGGGTGCAAAATTTCGGATACATGTGCTTGGTAATCCGACAGATCCAAGTCGAATAAGAGGCATATTTTCTTTTATAAAAAAATGGTAAGTTCTTGTGATTGTGAATACATAACCAAATTGCACATGTAGTTATATTCAATAACACAATATCTATGACTAATGCCAACGCAAAACGACGCCAAAATATTACAGTACCCCAACCATTTGTCCCAAAGCAGCCTAGTCAATCTAGAGGTCCCGGGTTTGATCCCCGACGGCGGCATTCTTTCCGACTTTTTGTCTCTGACCAATGGGTTGATAATCGTAGAACCTATGTGAGAAAGGAGCTGGAAGCTAGGAAAGGATGTGATGGTGGTACTGGTGAGAGAAATGTCAGTAATCCATTGTTAGGTTCTCCAGCCGCCGCAATATAACGGAAATTAAGTTGAAAGCGGCGTAAAACTCCATTCAATCAACCAAAGCAGTCTAGCTTATAAATAAAATCACGTTTTAGACATAGGATTTCAGAAGAATAATCATGACATCAAAAGTATAAACTCGATCTGTTGACACATATTTCCATGTCATTTACATGATGCGTTTATTACCTTATAACTAACTCTCCCACTGGCCGAAGGGTACAGGTTTTAGAAAAGTTATTGTGTAAGTAATAATTATGTTATTTTACCTAAAATGAAAATAAAAGTATATGAATTTTCATCATATCTCTCGAGAACACATGAAACAAAATTTTATTTACCTTGCTGAAGTAACTTCATTCTGTCTTCAGTCTCCTTGTCTTCCCTTGCCTGTTCAAGTAGGACTTTATCCAGTTTCTCCGATAGTTTTGTTTTTTCTTTATCAATATCTGATTCAGGATACAGCGTGATAAAAATGAAAATAGAAAGCGTTTTTTGAAAGAAAGACTTAAACACAATTCTTTTTACTATTCGATAGAAGCACTGACTTTTAATTATATATTTCCTGGTTTTTTTTTTTGTTTTTTTTTTTATTTATTTATTTTTATTTTTTTGCATACAAGAGGCGAGAATTTGTTTTATCTGCACCCACAAAATAAGACATTGTCAATTGCCTGATGTTTCGTACAGTAAGAAGAATTAATAAATCATTTTTGTGTGTGTGTGTGTGTGTGTGAAATATAGATACAAAATATAAAACGACCCCCTGATTTACTCAAATAATTTTGAACTTAACTTTGTATAATAAACCTGTTGTCGACACAAGGATTTTCGGTCCTAAATCCAGACTGTACATAAACTTATGGTGAAATGTCTTGTCCGCTTTCGCGAATATGCAAATAAGGCACAATCTTGAAGATTAAAGAATGGAACACGAATAAATATAGCAATCTTAAAGTAGAGGGTTAAACCTTTCAATATACGGAACTTTTTTTTAAGAATAAATCAACTTTATTACAAGCACGTTAAATGGTCTCATTACGACACGGTCTAAAAAGGACAAACAATTTGAACAAAGTTCTAGAAAGATTTGTGTAATGCAGCATGCAGAGTGCACACAAGATTTTTTTCTAAAATTTGACCCCTTGAAATAATACTTTACCCCACGTTTTCCTTAGATTTAATCATTTGACCTCGCCTAACCAAATTTCCAACTTGACCTAGATTTGATGGAGACGAACATTCTGACAAGATTGATTTCAAGATATTTGACCCAGTATGACCTCTAGAGTGCACACAATGTTTCAGCCCATTACCCCATTTTTAAACCCACTTGACCTAATTCAGAACTGGATTAAAATTTTAAAAAAAGCAAATATTCTGACCAATTTTCAAGAAACTTGAGTAAAAAATGGATCTTTTCTAAAATTTGACCCAATTTGACCCGATTTCGGACTTAGTCTATTTGTTTAGAGCCAACCATTCTGACAAAGTTTCAAGACAATTGAGCCAAGAATGCAGCCTCTAGAGTACACACAAGATTTTCTATAATTTGACTCAATGACACAATTCTGACCCCAAGTTGGCCTAATTTCGAATTGACAGAGATATGAATAAGACAAACACTTTGACCAAGTTTCAAGATATTTGAGCCTAAAGATTTGGCTTCTGTGGCGCACACAAGGTTTTTTCTAAAATTCTAGACTCTATTAGAAACCCATTTGACTCAAATTCGATTTTGATAAAGATGTAATGCAGAGAACCATTCTAACCAAGCAATTTAGCCTAAAATTGGACCTCTAGAGTGCATGCAAGGTTTTTGTTTCTAAAATTTGACCTCTTGACACCTTTTTTTTCTATCCCACTTGAGCCAATCTCGAACATGACCTAGAATTCACAAAAAAACTAACATTTTGACGAAGTTTATAAGACTTTTAGGCAAAAAAATGTGGCCTAAAGTGAACACAGTTTGTTTTCCAAGATTTGACCCCGTGACCCAATTGTTGCCCACTTGCCCTTATTGGAAACTTGACCGACATTTTATGTAGACATAGCTTCTGACCAAGTTTCAAGACATTTGGGCCAAAATTCGGCCGCTAGAGTGCACACGGGTTGTTTTTTTTTCTTCTAAAATTTGACCTCATGACCCCTTTTTGACCCCACTTGACTCATTTTTGGATTTGATCGGGATGTGAACGGGAAAAACATTCTGATTAAGTTTTGAGACATTTGGGCTAAAAATGTAGCCTCTGGAGTTCACACAAGATTTTCCTTAAATTTGACCCCTTGACCCAATTTTTGACTTCGCTTGTCTCAATTTCGAATTCGACAGAGATGTGTTTGGTAACCAATCGAACCAAGTTTCAAGCCATTTGAGCCAGAATTATGGCCTATAGAGTGCACACTAGTATTTTTTTTTCATGATGAACCCTAAATTTCAGGAAAATGTGTCATGCTTCATTGACAACGCCTTATTAATTAAATGTGTGTTTTGTTCATCCGAAATGACATAAAACTTCTATGATCCATGATCTTACAACAAACCTAAAAAAAAAAAAAATAAAACATTTGCTAAATGAAATTTAATGTTTCTGAACGCAATCAATTTTCCACCAACGTTTTAAGTGTGTTCCTTTTTGACTACCAATACAGTGGGCTATAATTCACAAGACTTCACTATGCTTTGTTGTATACAGTATAAAAAACTTAAAAATTAATCAACGTTTTGGCTTAATCAACGTTATTGCAAAACAAATGCTGGTGAAAACAGTCCCTATTTTTGAATATAAGGTATATTTTCCTAAACAATATTTCTAAAACACTATCTTTCAAATTATAAGCTTTTTTGTTCAAAACAAAACCGGAAAGAACTTTTTGTCCTTAATTATTTATAAAGCAAACATAGTAACAAGTTAAGAGAAAACAGATATTTCTACCTTTGACTACCTCTTAAAAATGCAGTTAAACTTCGGTAGCTCGAACACCTTGGGGACTTGATAATTTGTTCGAGAGATCGGTTGTTCGACTAATCCAAAAAACTGCAAAGGTACCAGAAGATGGGAATGCGCCACATCCGGTAATACATCGTATCCGAATATACGTATACTTATTCGGTTCTTCAATTTCATTTTTTAATTCACTGTTTATTAGTTTTTTTTTACGATTGATCTACAGGATTTGTGTATAGAAATGAATAAAGTAAACAAAGAAATGATGAAATAACTTTAGGCTAAAGAATTTTATTGTTGCATTCCCTTTGTTTACAAAAGAGGCTACCGTTTTATTATTCCTGTTACGTACGCGGCCTCAATTGCAAGTGAAAAAAAAATTAAGTCAAATTTAAACACCGTTCAAATGTTGAACCTTAAACATTTTTGAGTGTTTAAATTTACGTCAGTCTTTGAGAAAATGCTGATCAGTGTAAATTTAAAACCCAAAATTCTACATGAGTTAATCGTTCGGACCCTTCTCGCCATACTTTCAAGCAGACATTACGTGTCTGTAAGATTTTGACATCGCTAAGTTAACTAGTCGCCGAAATATTAATAAAGAGACAATATATAATAATGAATGTAAACAGCAGATGGCCAAACAACAAGTTAATTCAATTTAATAAAACAGTGTATTTTTCACAGAATGGGTAATTATAACACACGGTTCGTAATTGACAATAAGGTGTCAAAAAAGGATTACGAGTTGAAAAGTGTGAAAATCACCTAAATGTGACATCTTGTTATTAGCGATAGATCCTTTGTTCGAATTTTTCCAGGTGAAATATAAAGCATTTTTAACTTCCGGACTGGAGAATGTGTTCGAGAGTTCGACCGTCCTGGTGTACGAGTTTTCCGAGGTCGAACACTATGAATTATAAGCGAAATCTGCCGGGACTGAGATCCTTGTTCGAGTTTTCCCTAGTGTTCGAGATTACCCCTGTTCGAGAGACCGAAGTTTGACTGTACTCTAAGGATTATAAAGTGATAATATTTCGCACCTGCCATACCCAAAATATTCATGCGAAGCTCCATTTAAATTGATAAAAGACTTTTAAAGAGTTTCTAATATCAAGAAGTCTTCCCTTCCTGTAACGCCCAAATTTGGCGTTGATTCAATTATTTTTAACAATTTAGGCACAGAATCTGTAGGAGGTAGTGACTTCTGGAGATTTTAAAGTGAAATTAAGCATGATCTCCACGTCCAAAGGTGAAGGTCAATCAAAACTTTTTCGTGATTTTCCATTGACCACCAAATATCGGTAGGACAGTGCTTGCTAGTTTTTGATACTGAACATTTAATTTATCGATTCCTCATTACCAATGGTATTTTTTAACTAAAACTGACAGGACTTGTACTGATATGACACGCCTCAGAATGATGGAATCTTGATGGACATGGCTTGAAAAAAACTATTTGTTAAAGGTAACTATGATGATAACGAATAATATATAGCTATCATTTCGTTTACACGCATTATGTCTTAAAGTTTAATTCTAATTTCGTCTAAAAACCTTACTTTAACCAATTCTCATTTTGTCTTGAAATTTAAGATAATGGTAAGAATTATTTTTTCATAAGTCTTATTTCCTTCTCTTCAATGTAATAAATAAGTATTATCTTAATGGAAATAGCCAAAATATAGAAAACATATATAAAAATCGGGAATAACATAAATGTTTTTTTTTTTCAAACTTTGAATATTTTATTAAATATCTATCACATATTTACAGGACTTTGCATGGTTCAAAAGACAGATATATACCGTATACAAGAATTGATAAAAGAAATGAAATAAAAATAATTTCAAATTAGGTTATGATACGAAAAGAATAGTTGTTGATTTCGTGGAAATATGAAACTAAAACCCAAATACGCGAAGTTAGATCATACGTGATTTTGATTTGGTTTTTAGTTCCATACTTCCTTGAAATAAACAAATACTACCTATTTCAAACTTCCATGAAATCACCAAATACACTCTAAAATATATATAAAAATCGGGAATAACTTACATGTTTTTATTCAAACTTTGAATATTTCATTAAATATCTATCACATATTTACAGGATTTTGCATGGTGCAAAAGACAGATATATACCGTATACAAGAATTGATAAAAGAAATGAAATAAAAATAATTTCAAATCAAGTTGATTTTGTGGATATATGAAACTAAAACCCAAATACGCGAAGTTTAATCATACGTGATTTTGATTTGGTTTCTAGTTTCATACTTCCATGAAAGCATCAAATACTACCTTTATGTATTATAATTCAGTATCATACAGCGAAGAATCTAAAGATCATTTTATGATCATTCCGATTTCACACGGGACTATTCTGTGTAGATGCTTTAATATAAGATGTGTACCGAAAATGGTTTTCATTGAGGAATAAAATCAACCTTTCAATTGTTAAGCCGATGAGGATGCTGGAATCTTGAAATAACTTGAGTTAAATTATTTTTATTTTTTTTTTTTCAATTTGAAGATATTTAAGGAGTCAGACAGGATTATTCAAAATTAGAATATTTTGGTCTTAACTAGATTTTTCATAGTGAAGATGAAATGAGTTAAGGAGAAGTGAGTGTGAACCAAAGTTCGATTTGAGACATAGTCGTGAAGAGGGCGGCAAATAAAAGGCGCCGCCCCATAAATAACTGTTCCTAGTGAATTCATTTTTGCGGCAAACTAGGAGGGATGGTTCTGGTTTTTTCATCGGTTTCCAAGGAAATCAGTATATTGCCACTTTAATAGCCCTGTTCCCACTGCATTTTAGAAGTGTGAAAGTATGGCACAACTTTTCCCTATCATTACTTTAGAACTTTGAAAACGTGACAACTCAAAAAACGATAAAGGAAAAAGTAAACGTCAGTTTTTTTTTTATTTACTAAAATTCTCTGGACTTAAGAATTAATCATAATTAAGACATATATATTTTTGCAATAAGCACGCGTTTTTTTCGTGTTAACATGCGATAAAGAATCGAAATGACACCCTTTCCGGACCCTGCTTGTTTTTCACCAAAAACTAGGTAGCGCCTTTGTCTAATGATATAAGCCTCTTTCGACTTTCTTTCATAAGGCCTTTTCCTAATAACAGGTTTGAAATAATTTCGAATTTCAGGGCGAATGTAAGAATTATTCTTTTCATAATACTACTATTAGGAAGGTTTTTTGAATTTGTTTATTTTTTTTATTTGGTTTAACTCCGCTTCTAACAATCTTTCATTCATATCGCAGCCGTAAGTGGTTGTTGAGAAAAAACACATAAAAAACAGCCAAACAAACATAACAAGCTTACTTCAAATCTTATCATTTAAGTTTTCAATCGCTTTAAAAATGTTACTTCACTAAATTATCAATAAGACTGGATCGATACTGATCAGCGGGCTACCGGTTTAGCTTAGAAAAGGCTATGTATTACTTGGAGTAAAGGGTCTGTCCAGTGACCGTCTAAATTCGGCACAACACCGAATACATTGTGTAATTTGCAACAGTCACAACCTTTAACGCGCATGAAATCTTGGTTCATAAACAAATACGTTCTTTTAATGATTCTACCTGATTATAGTTGTATTATCTATTGCCATTTTGTAAGGATTGACTTACAAGTATTGATTAAGTAAAGGTTACCTGGCGTGAAGAAAATGAAGAATGCAACATGCGTAATTCTAAAAGTTAGTTCTATCAAATTTAAAATTCGGCTTTGAATATGCGCAAAGGGTTATCAACAAAATTCGCGTCTTTTGATCTACCCGGTCTTGTCACGTGATTGACGTGCCGCTTGTTGTTTGCGAAAATACACAAATTTAATGCGTATTGTGTGGTGGATATTTATATCGGGAATAAAAGCAAGTAGAAAGCTGTTTCCAGGTAACAATTATAGTTTTAAATGAAGCGATTATTGTTAGAAAAAAATGCTAGTATAAGTAAAGTCTCCTAAATATTGATAACTTACTTGTAATTGCAGAAAAAAATGATTAAGCTCTTCAAGACCATTGATTGAACTAGGGTCAAAATCCAAAATCATATCTTGAAAACAAAATGCCAAAAAGCCTTTTCGCCAAATGGGACAGATTTCTAATAGATCTGTAGGGAATCGGACATGCTTGTTTTGTAGCCACTGGAATATGAAACTAAATACTCTACCGATCAGAATCTTGTTCATTACATCTTGGTTGAAATGATAAGTCAAGCCATGATATTTCCAAAATAAATTCAATAGCCGCGTGAAGTGCAAGAGAGAAAATCAAGTCTGTAGTTTTTTCTTTCGGAATATCGTAACTTCACGCATTTGTCACTTGTTATAGGATGTAATAGAGACATAGACATTATGATTTATTTTGCAATTTATATAACGGTTAAATTTTTACGGGAGAATATTCAAAAAGTCTAGATTTTTTCTTAAAAGTACGTAACTTTACGCAATTGTCATTGGATGTGAAATAAACATATTTATTTTGATTAATTTCATTTGATTTGATAACCACGTGAAGTAACATACTTTTAACGGAGAAAATTTACATTGTCTAGTGTTTTTTTGTCTGCAAAGTTCGTAACTTTATGCACTTGTCACTGGATGTAGAGTCAACACAACTATTTTGATTAATCTCAAATGTTCCATAACCGCGTAAAGTTACACACTTTTTAGAGAAAAAAAATCATACTCACTAGTTTATCTTCGTCTTAAGTTCGTAACTTTACGCACTTGTAACTGGGTCTTAAGTAAACATAGTTTTTATATTAATTTCAAATTTTCCTTAATCGTGTAAACAGTACAAAGTTTTTAGAGGAGAAAATTAAAATGTCTAGATTTTAATCTCTCCAAAGTTCCTAGGTTTACACACTTTAAGTGGATGTAGAGTCAACACATTTTTTGGTTAATTTCAAATTATCAATAACCACTAAGATAACACAATTTGAAGGCAGAATATTCTGTCTAAAATTTTTCTCTTCAATGATTGATTCATAACGCTCTTTTCAATTATTTTATAGTATAAAGGTTAACCTCAAGATTTCTCCAATCCGCATTAAGTAACACCCTAGACAGAGAACTCAGACTGTCTAGATTAACTTTCTCTAAAGTTCGTAATTTTACGCACTTCAAAGTGGATGTGAAGTTTAATTATTTTGTTTAGTTTCAAATTGTTCATAATGCGTTACGCACTTTTACAAAAATATATTTGGTGATGGTATTAATTCTAAATAACGAATATCCGTGTAAAATCACACACATTTTTAAAAAGGAAAAAAAATCAGCTGTCTAGATTTTTTTCAATCCAAAGTTCGTAGCTTTACGCACTTTTCACTGAATATAATTCAAATGTTTCATAACCACGTAAATTTACGCACTTTTGAGAGAAAAAATCCAGACTCACTTGTTTATCTTCATCTAAAGTTCATAAAGTTTACATACTTTTTAGAGCAGAAAATTCAAACTGTCTAGATTTTATGCAGTGTCATCATATATAAAGTCAACATAGTTATTTTGATTTATTCCAAATTTTCCATAACCGCGTAAATTTACACACTTTTTTAGACGTTTCACACTTACAAGAAAGGGAATATTCAAGCTGTCTTGATTTAATTCCAAATTGTTCATAATTGCGTAAAGTCACGCACTTTACGAAAAATGTATGTTGCATTATGTTATTTGAAATGAATTTTATTTTTTTCTATTATAACAAAGTCAACTAAAGTTCCAACATTTAATTCACAAAATAACTTAGTTATATAGCCCCAGGTTCGGTTCATATACTAAAATCAAGAAAATGAGTTAACTGGTTGAGTTCTATCTCCAGACTGCCCGTGCGGTGTTTTCGGATACAGTATATGATTGCAAGAACTGACCAGGTATGCCCAAATAAGTGGACAGTCCGCAGTAATTCTTAGAAACAGTGGTCAGTTCGTGGAATAGTCTAATAATAGATTCTATATGTTGCTGTTCATATATCCACATGTTGTACATGCAGGTATCAGCTACAGCCATATAGACGCGGCATGTGAAAATGGGAAATATACAATAACAAAATATCCATTTTGTTACATACCTCCCCTTGAAAAGATTTAAAACAGAGTTTTAAACTATTATCAATACCAAATACTTAAACTAAAATAAAATATAAGTCTATTAAAGTCAATTGTCCAATTGTCTGTCAAAAGAGTCTGAAAATTTCACATCTCAACATCTTCAAATGTTATTTAGTTTGTGTTCTTAAAACTAATAAACTTGTAACAAAGTAAAATTATCAAAAGTTTTTCAATGTAGATAGCTGTAATATCCCTTGGCGATCGTACAAATGGTGGTTCCTCAATACAAGTGGCTTACTACGCTATTGGCCTTAGTTGTTGCCGTTAGTGGTAGCTAAGGGCTTACTGTTCTCGATGCACTCGTGTATGATAGTAAAATTCCAAGTAGAAAACGAAGTCTTATGAAGTAAATCATAAGCTCTCCCTGGGTTATCAACTAAACCTCCTGGTTAATTGATACATGATTCCTTGATTAGCTTTTGACAGCTAACCGGTACTTCGAATCCTCTGTTATACAGAAGATAATTGATAACAATAACAAAACATTCCAGGATCAGTCAGGTAATTACTGACCGATAAATGACCGAATAATATATATGTTCTGGATACACTCACACACCTATAGTTCATCGATACACAAATTTGTAGTTGTGCCAAGTAATTGTGATTTGGTGATTACACTTTGAGAGTATAACCCCAGAATCATCACAGCATAGCGTTTTTGCACAACACAATACAAGTTCAATACAAAACTAAATATCTTCCGACTTATTCGCGGAGTCAAACAATGGCTGATGTTTTCCCGTCTTGTAGCTTCGGATATAACATCTCCACAAACCGTTCGGCGGATACCGGTGCAGAAGGCTGTTTTCCTTCTGGAGCTGTATTTTGCTCTTGAGATTTACTCGCCACCAGTCGTCTCAGACAATTCAAACCACACACCAATTTATTGGCAGAACAGGTGATAGTTTTAAACTTTATCAAGACAAGTAATGCTGTAATACCAATGACAACTATGGCCCCAAGTATAATAATAATGTAGAACATTACAGAAAGGTTATTTTTGTGACCCATGGGTTTTTGTAAATTTGACAATTTGTGAATTAAGTCATTCATTTTGATTTGTTTTGTGTCCGGTAACAATTCGGGAATTTTTGTTGTTATCTTTCTAGGGTTTTTAAACCGATCCTTAAAAGGTTTCCAAATATCGAAAGTTTTTACATTGATTGTTCTCAGGAGGCCATTTCTAGACGAAATATTCACTTTACTTTTGAAAGTGAAAGGAGAAGTAAAGGTCATGTACATGTTACTGGCCTCACATGCCGAAGGTATTGATATAATCTGTAAAGGGGGAACTGTCTGAATCATCATAGTTTGCACCTTGTTAACATCGCAAACAATGTTGTAAGACAGATTTTGTTTAGAAACAATAGCCCAGTAACCATCAAATAAATATTGAGCCATAGGTAGCCTATTATTCAGGGTGACCATTACTTCACAGTAATCTGTTATTCGATCATTATTTCCAAGAAAAAGGTTGATGATGCAGGATTTCGACAATACTACAGGTATTACGGCTCCCATAGTCCAACACCATTTCTTTTGAGGATTAGAACATAATTTCAAAGTTTCTTCATTTAATAGAATGAATTGTGTACGACTCTTATCAATTAAGAACCCTTTTGCTTCCAAAGCATATGTCACTAAATTGTCTGTGTATCGTCTGTCAATGTCTGATGACCTGTCTGTAAGTCTATTGTCTTTTGTCGTGTTGTATAACATTGGTGTAGGTAAATTGTATACCTTTATGACATCGTACCTAGCTTGTATATTTACTAGTGGAATTGATATAACCATGATAATGTGGTTACTACTAAAAAGAGCTGTACAGTATAGGTTATTGTAAAATAGCCACAGATCATTTTTTGATTTCCTATCAATCCTAAGGTCGGAGGTAATTTTGATTCAATTTCTTGTAATAGAAACCGTAAATTCTCAGGTGAGAGCACTGAAGGTGTTACCTTATTCATAGATAGCATATCAATTTGCAATTTTATATTTTGAAGGTAAGTTAAACCACTTTCTATCGTGCTTTGTATTTCGTTTATAATAATATCAAGTTTGGTGTACATTTCAATGAAATATTTGCTTTCGTCCATTTGAATTTGAAATGAATTATTTACTTCTGATATTTTATGATCAAGGCCATGAAAATTTTTAATTACTTCATTTATTTTATGTCTATTTTCCTGAATTTCAAACCTTGATGTTTTTATTATAGAAAGACTCTCATTAATGACATGAATAATGTCACCTTGAGACTTTGAAAGTCTTATTATATTTTCTTTTAAATTATTCAACTCTCCATGAGTTGCCACGCCAAAGAGAAAAGAAGCTGCATTCCCTATGAAATCAAAAAGAGAACGTTTGTGTCGTTTCTCTAATAGATCATATTCTTTGAAGTCAAGTTGCATGGTGGACCTAATACTCTTTAAATAAAGCACTTCATTAGCAAGAGTTTGGAAAGTATTTGCGTAAATCTTCTTTTGAGTTGAATTATACTTATCCCTTATAGCTTCAGCTAAATTCATTGCTGTGTCAATGTCGCTTGCAATTTTGTTTACAAAATTGTCCAATGGTTCCAAGTCTATGACTGTAGAAGCCAACCAAGTCGTCTTTGTGATAGCTATTTCATTTGTTTTGTGAAAAATCACATTATTTTCAACTACCAAGTCTCCTGTCACAACCACCAAAAGGTGAATAAGTGTTAATTGTCTGAGGTTGGTCATGTTGTCTTTTATCTGAAAAGACAAACATGTCTATTATAACATGTCTATAAAATTATATTAACAAAAAAAAAATGTATGTCTGACAATATGTCTGACATGAAGCCTATAATAAACTCTCTATTGCCCTAAACAAAGCCTTAACATTGCTATGTTTTTGTTTGGTTTTTGAAAATTTTTTTCGTTTGTAACTTTTGCCAATCATTTCACACTGCATTTCGCAAAATCTTTCGGATTGAAACGATTTGAATTTAGTGCTCCTATTTCAAATGTCTTATCCGTGATGTCTGGTTCATAATCAGAATCACAGTTATTGTCTTGCAAAATATTAACGGGAATTCTTGACAGCATATCGGCACAGGTGTTTTTGGTACCTTCCACATATTCAACAGAACAATTATAGCCACGTATGCCTAAGGACCATAACTGAATTTTCTTATTTTGCATAGGAGAGTCTAAAATATATCTCAGGGGCCTGTGGTCTGTCCGAATAACAAAGGTTGCATTATGTAAGTAAGAGTCAAGCTTTTGCAAGGCGTAGTGAATAGCGAAACATTCCTTTTCAATAACTGACCATTTGCATTGTGTTTCACTAAGTTTATGGGACAGAAAATAGATAGGTTTTTCATTTTTAATCAAGGGCGTTTCCGAATTATCGTCGTCCCCTAAAGGTTGAGTCAAGCAAGCCCCAATACTTTTGTCTGAAGCGTCACAATAAAGGATGTACGGTTTATTTATATCTGGATAACCTAACATTGGAAGTGTTACTAGACAATTTTTGAGATATAAAAAAGCTTTTTGACAATTTTCATTCCAATGAAATCTTGCATTTTTCTTTGTCAAATTAATAAGGGGTTCTGCAATTTCAGAGAATCTAGGAATAAAACGCCTATAGTAACCTACCATCCCTATCATACTTCTTATATCACGTACACAAGTAGGAGCTTGTAAAGATTGAATGACGCTTACTTTCTTTGGATCAGGCTTAATGCCGTTTTCATCAATTACAAATCCTAAATAGTTTGTTTCAGCTTTCATAAAACCACATTTCTTGAGCTTTAATTTCAACTTGTGTTGTCGCAGTCTATCGAAAACTTGTTGCAAATGATCAATATGTTCTTCAACTGAGTTTGACCAAATTAAAATATCATCTAAGTAAGCTATGGCGAAGTCTAATCCGGACAAAACAGTTGCCATTAGCTCTTGGAAGACAGCCGGCGCATTAATTAATCCAAACGGCATAACGTTCCAAGAAAACAAACCAGCGTGACAAGTAAAAGCTGTCTTTTCTTTATGATTTTCATCCATAGCAATTTGCCAGTACCCACTTTTCAAATCTAAACTTGAGAAAAATTTCGCATTGCCCAATAAAGCCAAAATGTCATCAATTAGAGGCAGTGGGTAGGAATTTGGTTTAGTTATTTTATTTAATTTTCTATAATCAATACAAAACCTTTTAGACCCATCCTTTTTATCAACAATAACCTACGGGAAACTCCAAGGTGACGTAGATTTACTAATTATTTTTGCGTCTAACATTTCTTCAACTGCATTATCAATAATTTTCCTATTGTTCAATTGCACTCTATATGGACGTAATTTAATAGGGTGATGATTGCCCGTATCAATTTTCATTTTTACAGTATCGGTTTGACTTAATTCGGAGTCCTTTTCTGCAAAAAGGTCTTTATTTTTCTCTAATAATGTTTGCATTAAAGGTTTATATTTGTCGTCAACATCAACATTTCTGAATAAATTTTCTGAATTTGAATCCTCAACAACCTGGTTTTCAACTAAATTTATACATCTTTCGTCAATTTTTTCTATTCTAGCAATTGGGGTGCCTTTTCTAAATGACATAGTTTTATTTGTGGAGTTAACCAACATTACATTAAGGTAACGCTTGCCATACATTTTTGACACAGAGCGAAGTAAGAGAATACCGGGTTCTTTATTTATTTTACCGTTTTGCAAAGCATTTACTTCATAAATTCCAGAAAATGGCAAGTGGGTATTTTTGCGTACTTTGCATTGACAAACTTGACTACTTTGTGGGGGTATACGAATTGTACCGTGACTCCGAATAACCGAGGTTATGTGTATATCTTCTTGCAAGGGAATATATTGACCGTAAACTCTAATACAATTTAAATCATAATACACTCGGACACCTCTACTTTTTAACCAATCCCGACCAAGTATGACTTTTCTTGTCAAGTTTTGTACGACATGAAATGTTTGAGTCATTTTAGTTTTACCTATTTGAAATTCTAAATCAATACAACCTTTTAAATTTAATTTATCCCCATTTACTGAATTCAAAATAACATTTTTCTTTTTTAGTTTAGGTTTATTGTTGAGAGAATTATAGACAGCTATATGTATTAAAGAAACATCTGCCCCGGAATCAATTAAAGCGCGATATTTTTGTTTTTCAACTTTAAGTAAGCAAGAGTTAGGGTTTCCAGCCAAGGCAATAGAGAATTTTGTTGTCCCGTTCCGGCCACTGGCTTCTACATGGTCGGAACTTGGGTGTTTGATTGATTTTGCTGGTGTTGCAATTTAAGTCGACAGTATCTTTCAATATGTCCTAACTTATTACAATAATAACAACGGCGAGGCGTCTATTCTGAGGAGTTTGGTTATTATTATTATTACTTTGTGAAGTATCTTGTGTGACAGCTACAATTTTATTTTTATTACGACAAAACTTCGCAATATGGCCTTTTAAACCACAGTTAAAACAAGAATCCCTACTTTTCTTGGTCTGATCAACTTCCATAGGTTCTTGTGGTCTATTGTCCCTGTCCCTATTTTCCGGTCGGTCATGTCCGAGTCGCAAGTTAAACCTTTTTAATAAATTTTGCTCGGCAGTAGCCAAATCTATTGCAGCTTGTAATGTTGGGGGGTTATCTCTCATAATTTTCATTTTCATTGTATCCTTGTACAGGCCATCAACGAAATAATTAATTAATTGCCTATCTCTTACATCATCCGGAATTCCTTCGAATGAATCTTCCCCGAGTGCAATCAGTCTTTCAGCGAACATTTGGATGGACTCCCCTTGCTTTTGTTTTAAACGCCTAAGCATTAGCTGTGCATGTTGAGGGTCAACTATTTCGGAAAATCGTTTTTGTAATTCCTGTTTTAACCTATCCCAGTCATGTCTTGGATGTTCATCAAGATAACGGCGAATATAGTCACTGACAGGGCCTGTACTTGACTGATAGGCTGTTAATTTTATACTATCATCAGTTAACCCTACTAGCCGGGAATACTTTTCAATATTTTTAACCCAATTTTTAAATTCTTTCGGGTTACCATCAAAAGGATTTATAACTTTTGCTATACCCTGAGCGCCCATTGTTGTACACAGGCCCCCCAATTGGTCCCCCATAGTACGAAACATTCCCATTAATTCAGCCTGTTCTGCCATTATTTTGGTGTGGGTTGAAAAAAGAGACGACTTACCTCAAGTAAAAATCTAAAATATCCTCAATAAAATATCCTTAAAAACAATTCACAATCAACAAAAAGAAGTTTAAATTGTATCTTAGCACAAATTACGCACAACCACCATATTGTCCACAGACTGGGCAGCTGTGCAGACCTCGTATAGCCTGTCTTCTCTGTCTAGCAGTAAGAGTCAAGGTAAATGGTGGCCTGTCCTCAGTGTCCCAAAGTTCGGTGACAGGAATAATAAATTCTCTTTCCTGTCTTTGTTTAAGTAAAAGAAGTTGTTTGTATTCCTCAAAAAGTACTTTTAGTTCGTCCAATGTTTGTAAGACAATGTCAATTTTTTCAATTTCAGCCATTACAAAATAATATTTAAAAAAAAATGCAAATCCTGGTCACGGCACCAATTAAATTACTATATAACAAAGTCAACTAAAGTTCCAACATTTAATTCACAAAATATCTTAGTTATATAGCCCCAGGTTCGGTTCATATACTAAAATCAAGAAAATGAGTTAACTGGTTGAGTTCTATCTCCAGACTGCCCGTGCGGTGTTTTCGGATACAGTATATGATTGCAAGAACTGACCAGGTATGCCCAAATAAGTGGACAGCCCGCAGTAATTCTTAGAAACAGTGGTCAGTTCGTGGAATAGTCTAATAATAGATTCTATATGTTGCTGTTCATATATCCACATGTTGTACATGCAGGTATCAGCTACAGCCATATAGACGCGGCATGTGAAAATGGGAAATATACAATAACAAAATATCCATTTTGTTACACTATCTTCATAAAGTAACATAATAAAGAGAAGATGCTTTCTTGAAATTGTTATACACCTCCTTCAAAAGCACGTAACTTTACGCGATTTTAATAAAAAAGAAATAGAAGTTTTCTTTATCATATTTCAGAAACTGCGTGAAGTTACGTACTTTGGATAGGAAATCAGTTCTTTTTTAAAGTGTGCAACTTTACACAGTAATTCAAGCTGTGCAGATTTTTATTGAAGACAGGTTTACCTGTCTTTCAATATAGGGATCGTCGCCATCGGATTTTGATAACAAACCTACATGTGTCATTACGCTATAAAAAGTAGACCCATTCATAAAAATAAACGCGGCAAAAAAAATCAATAGTGTAGTAAAATACCGTAAAATTTTGGTGCTGACCTAAATGCTGGCCGGGAGTGAACACGTGATCCATGCAGAAGTCGCCTGCAGAAACGTGTTTTGCATTCGTAATTGGTGCTGTTTTAGGGCGTTTTTGGCTGCAATCTTTTTAATTTGCTCCAAATTTTCAATTGCATCCTACAACTGTTTTTATGCATTGGCAGCTATTTTCAGTTCCCCATTTTAGACTCGCTATTTCTCGTTGAATTATGCGTTTGTGTGCCCTTAAGGTCGCTTTATTTATCCGTCTCCCGGGCCTGTCGTAGTGTAAATGGATAAATACTAAAATAGCACAAGGCTATTTGAATAAACTCTTAAACCCTCGGAATTTCCTAGATTTGAATTTTTACTTGGATTTACGGAGAAATCATTTCGATGGCTTTTCAAATTACTTAATTATTAGGCTTGTTTTGTCTATCCATGTTGTACAGCATTCGGAACATCACTCGGCAATTCCGTAAACTACAACAGATCGTGATCGTGATATTCACTCGGCAATCTTCGGGCGATCTCCGAAGTCTCCGATCTATCTAAATGTAGGTTACGGAATCGGCCGAGCAGAGACGAATGCGTGAGATTGGCCGAGTGGTGTTCCTAATGGCCTTTACAGTTGTATCACGCATGCGCGACCCTGGTTTTGAGTTTCCGCTTTTGTTTTCGACAATTTTCTGACAATAACAAAAACTGTTTTGAAACTGGAATGGATTTATTTGTAACATTGTGGAGTGGACTTTGAAAGAATTCTACTCAAGGTGATAAATGCTGTAGCTCGGGAGTTTGCTTAACGATCTGTCATTTTGACAGTTTTGTCAAAATTGATAGTTCACCTGATAGTTCAATCCGAATCTTGATCTAGAAAAGCAGTCCCGTGGAAAAGGCCTGAAAGGTTGGTTGTCTTAACAGGTTTATGTATTTTTTTGTGGTTAAAATAAGTTTCTACTAAGTAAGACCAACAAGAATAACCTGAAATATCTCAATGGAGATTTAGAAATAGAATTTTTTACTCCTGGAAGAAACTTAAATATTATTCATAAAAAATTAAGCTACAGCTATTCTACGGGAAAATACTTCTTCTTGGTATTGACTTTGACTAGTAAAAGAATAAGAATATTGGTATTACTTTCATTGCTTCTTATATGTGGAGATATTTAGCCAAATCCTGGACCAGATAATAAATGTAAAAGAAATTTGAACAAATTTCCGATTCAGGGCAATATTCACCATGGCAATGAAATGTTCAGCTCTTCATCAAGGGATAAGCAATGTGTGTCATGTGGATTTATATTTTTATTTAAGATTTTTACACCTCCACTTAATGAGTTCGCCCGGAAAAAGTCGGATTTGGATCATATTTTGATTGCTGGGGATAATCTATACAATTTCATTATACAGTTTTGCAATAATTCATATGAGTTTTTAGAATTCAAAAATTGCCACCATATATCTGTTGGTTAAATGAATTTTTTAGCTCAACTTAGCACAACGTGCTCAAGTATGCTATTGTGATCACCTTTGTCCGGCGTCCGTGCGTCGTCCGTCAACAATTTCTTTAAATGACATCTCCTCCTAAACTACTAGGCCAATTTTAACCAAACTTGGCAGAAATGTTCCTTAGGTGGCCCCCTTTAAGAATTGCTAAAAGAATTGAAATCAGTGAAAAACTCTGGTTGCTATGGCAACCAAAGTTAAAAATTTAAGAAAATCTTTAAAATTCTTCAACTTCTGAACCAGCAGCCCTACAGCCTTGAAATTTGGCATGGATGATCAGCTCATAGACCTTAATGAAACCAGGTGCGGAGCACCAGGGGGGAGGGGGTAGTACTTTGGGTAAATTTTGTAATCTATAACCTTCTTCTTCTTCTGAACCACAAGCCCTACAGACTTGAAAATTGGCATGGAGGATCAGCTCATAGACCTTAATATAAATAGCTAAAATCTTATTTGTAGGGCCACCAGGTGTGGAGCACCAAGGGGGAGGGGGTAGTACTTTGTTGAAAATTTTGTAATCTTTAACCTTTTTCTTCTTCTGAACCAGGAGTCCTACAGATTTGAATAATGGCATGGATGATCAGCATATGGACCTTTATAAAAATAGCTAAAATCATGACTGTAGATTCACCAGGTGCGGAGCACCAAGGGGGAGAGGGTAGTACTTTTGTGAAAATTTTGTAAATTTTAACCTTCTTCTTCTTCTGAACCACGAGCCCTACAGACTTGAAAATTGGCATGGAGGATCAGCTCATAGACCTTAATAAAAATAGCTAAAATCATGGTAAAGTCAACAGGTGTGGAGCACCAGGGGGGGAGGGGGTAGTACTTTTGTGAAAATTTTGTAACTTTAATCTTCTAATGAACCAGGAGCCCTACAGACTTCAATATTGGTATGGATGATAAGCATATGGATCTAAAATGAAATAGCTAAAATCATGAATGTAGGGCCACCAGATGCGGAGCATTAGGGGGCAGGGGGTAGTACTTTGGATCAATTTTGAAATCTTTAACCTTATTCTTCTCCTGGATCAGGAACCCTACAGACTTGAAAATTGCCATGGGTGATTAATATATTGACATTAATAAAAATAGCTAAAATCATGACTGTAGGGTCACCAGGTGCTGAGTGTCTTGGGGAGGGGGTAGTACTTTGGATCACTTTTGAAATCTTTAAACTTTTTCTAATGAGCCAGGAGTCCTACAGACTTGAAAATTGGTATGGATGACCAGCATATGGACATATATTGAATTAGCTAAAATCATGACTGTAGATTCACCAGGTGCAGAGCATCTTGGGGGAGGGGGAGTGCTTTGTTGAGAATTTTGAATCCCTAAAGCCTTTATATTTGTCATGTATTGATCAACTCATGAAAGAAAACTTTAAAAGTCTCAGACTCAGCCTGTATATTTGGCATAGATTAGCTGATCACAGACCTTTTATGGAAAAAGCTTAAATAATGTCCAGGGGAGGAGCAGAGGGGGGGGGAATGATTATTTCAAATGTTATCTGATTGAATAAGTGAAAACTTCTTTTTCTGTGGTTGCATGGACATACCTAGGTAATGAAGCTTTTTTCTCAGGTGAGCGACCCAGGGCCAACGGTCCTCTTGTTCATTTAGGATATTGAATACTTACAATGGGGGATGAATAGCGATTATGAGGCAGTAGCCCTCTTGTTAAGCTTGAATTGGCTGGAGGGATAGGTTTATCTGGAAGTAATGAGTCTTCAAAGTATAGCATATTCATTTGTAATGGAAGTGCAGTTTTCATATGTAACCATCAATGATTGTTTTAAATTTTTGATTCCCACTCAAGAGATCTTCTCAAAACGCCACAATTTTCATTCCAATTGATAATATTCAGTCCTGTCTTCAATTCAGGCCTTTCAGGCCTTTGATTTTTCTATTCAAAGTTCGTAGCTTGATCGCAAGTAGCGTGCACTTTTAAGAGGTTGCATACACGTATTTTTCTAGTTTGAACAAAGTTCGTAAAGTTACATACTTCAGAGCAGAAATGAAACACTTTAGAACTGAAATGAATTATAATTGATCTTGTATTTTTAGAAATGGATTTTGATAGGAGATTGTTTTCTGGTAATTGCGTAAAGCTACACAGTTTGGACAAAAATCTTGAAAATGTATTGTAGATGATTTTTTTCATTCTATATCCATTATTAAAGTATGTAAATTTACATGCTTGTTTTGGGGAATAAAGACTAAAATCTAAAGAAAAGCAAATTTTGTGCATTCGAATTTTGCTAAATTTTGCCATCATTTTTCCACAAAAGTGATTGGAACAAAAAGGATTATTCGTAAGAAATCCTTTTCTATCATAAAACCAGTTGTTAATAAAATTAAACGATTACGGGTTCAGCATGACAATGGTTAAAATTGTAACGAATATGTACCAAAATCCTTAGAGATTTCATAAACAAAACCGTTCAACGCCGCGCAGTGGTTAAATGATGTGTATGAAACGTATCACATTGCTATTTATTTCAAGACACCATTGTAAACAAATTACCGCCACCTCTACAATGTAGAAAAATAATATTACGCAAGAACCTGCACAACTTTGTGTACCCTTACAAACAACCATAAAAAAAAATATGTTCTGGGAATTTTATATCGCGCTTTATCGTCTTTACATGACACGGGGTATACGGTGAACGTCGAGAGATAAATATAATATTTTTCCTAGCATTTTTTTTAATTTTTCCGCCGGGGTCCACAGCAAATTACCTGCCATCTTTTTGGTTTGCTTATTTCCCGCCATCTACACACGCAATTGAACTATAAAAAAAACTTTTGGAAAAGTTCTCAATTTTCTAGATTAGGATTTTGAAAACCATTTGTTGGACTTTGAATAGGCTTCGTTAAGACTGGACACTTTTCTTCTTTAAAAATACTAGGATCGTCAAAGAAATCTACAGTTGAATATGATGTCAATATTTTGGACCTAGAACTTTTCGACCTGTCGAGTTTACTGCATTACAGACAAAAATGCATGGTCCTTATGCCTACCAGATGCCGTTGACTAGTCGGGCCGCCAAAGATAGTGGCTGATTCCAAATTGAAGTAAACAGGACAGACAAGAATATAAATCTCTGCGTCTGTGATGTAAAAAATAGAAAACCCGGGCCAACCAGATAATAGGACCTAGCCCTTACAATTGCCAGTGATAACTCTTAGATATTACATCAAATAGCACAAGTCTAAATATCTTCTGGAGTGGTTGGCAGAATTTACCTTGAAGATAAAACCCTGTACAGGGGTGTCGCCTATGACTGAAAAATTACATCATTGAACGAATGAATGAATTAGATGTCAACTTGTCGGCAATTTGTCACCAATTTCATCAACTATTCTACATTAAGTTATCAGTGATGCCTCACCAAAGCAAACATACAACAAACATATAGCGCACAAAATAACATAATTACACTTAAATTTTTTTATGCGGAGACTCTAAAATGCGAATACCTTGAACCTAGATTATCAACAGTTCTTATGTTCAAGTATTAAAGTAAAATACATGTATATTACAAACATCTAAAAAAAATAGGGGCTGGGTTTGACCGTTTTCTGAATTAAGGGGCCGGTTTGACTATTTTTTCGGGCCGGTTTGACCGTTTTTGGGCCGGTTTGACTGTGGGCCGCTTTAACGAGGGACCGGTTTGACTGTTCCCTATCTATCTACTGCCTAAATCCCCATTTGGGTATAACTGGCAGATGTGCGTCTGTGCTGAATGAAAACTGTCATTAGTTAGAGTGCCAGATATATTTATTTCAGTTCGATTGTAAAAAAAGTTAAAGTTTATAGAGTCGCTCTCTAGCACACAATCCAGATGTTTTCGCATCTTTCGGAGAGAGGTAGTGATTTAAACCAAATGATTAGATAGTTCCTGGTTTTTGGGTTCACCTTCGGCTTGGGTAGTCTCGCTGTGGGCCTCGAAGTCGAATAATTGATCATCATGTCTACCTTCACTTTCGGAAAGAGGCAGAGATTGGACCTGGGACTGGTTGCTTGTTTAGGGCACATGATCAATATTTGCCGGCGGCTCAGATGTAAGTGTTTGAAACAATGATTCTAATATCTTTGTACTCTTCGCGTCAGATGTTTTGAATTTCTTATTGTCGTGTCACCACTTGTGAGACATTTTCGTTCGTCGGCTGCACACGATTTACCGGAAGTGTGTACGAGTTGTTTGCCGGTTTCAAAAAAATCGGTTGTTTTTGAGTACGAAAACCGGGATCCAGTATAAACTGCATTCATTTGTTATTATAATCAGTGTACGGAAAAGTCTGAGCGATGTTTCAAGTATTTTGTCATCTTACTCGGCAATCAGTATACGGAAAAGTCTGAGCGATGTTTCGGGTATTTTGTTATTGCCGAGGGTTCCCAATTGGGTGAATATTGATACGGAATTGGCCAGGTGGAGCCTAATGATGTCTGGTAAATTCCGGAATGTTTACATTTTTGCCAATTATAAAAGATGTCTGATGCTGTTTTACGAGTAAAAATGGAATCAAAAATGCAGTTTTAGAGCAAGTCATCAACTATCTTTGATTTATAACATAAACATTAACCGGGGAAAACCTTGTTTGGGTGGGGAAATTCGTTCGGGAGGGGAAAATGTCTTTTTTGGGGGAATAAATCGCCAAGGGGAAGGGGCCGATATTCAGCCCCAGTTTCTTAGTAAACAACAACAACAACAACAAAAACTGCAAATGATTATCATTAAGAAACCTCGGTTTACAATTTTAAATTCGTTGCTTTGAAGTGTTGTGAAACTATTACGAGTCAACTACCTAAAATCAAACCAATACTGATCGGGCAAAATATTGATCCCTGTTGGACTGTACACTCTGCATTGACTCAGCAAGACTGTATCATTTTTAGTAGATTTCTAAATACAGAAAAGCCATTTCTTAAAAGGCGAATTTCAATTCGGTTTGACCTGAGGTGCGTTTTTTTAGGATAAAGAATTTTAAGATTTCTTTTTATTTTTTAACCGGGATATCTCGGACTTCTACGTTGAATTTCAACTGAATAGCTTGAGATATTCTGATTGAAGAATCTTATGATATCTTCAAAAGCTTAATCTAAAACACGCACCTCTCTGCTTTATCATTATTGTTTTATGAAATGTGCATTTTTTACAATTATTGATGGAATTTATCATTGGCCAAGTGACAAATTTAACAGTTTAAACGGTACTTAGCTACTGTTGTTTCACCCTAAATCCTTTTGTTTCGAACATTTCTACAACACAAAAATACATGTGCTGATCCTGAATTTTTAGTGAAGTAGTTGCTATAGCCTTGGTTGTCATCTTGCAAAACCTTTGGCATTTTGTGATATCTATGGTATTCGTAAAGGTATTGGATTGGAACTTGGCTCATTTTTCCCTCATCAAAAGAACCAACTCTACTGCCAAGAGGTATAAATCTAGATGCGTATTTTGCAAATTATGCCCCGGTTTTGACTTTTTTTTCACCAACAGCCAAGCATGGACACCTGCATGTTGTGCTTTTGTTTTGCATGAGAGCAGCATAAACATAGTTGTCTATTATGTCTATTTTTATTGGTCTATTATTAATTGGCTTTTATTTGTCTATTATTGAGCAAAATGTTGAAGGTAAAGCTCAAATTAGGTGGCATTTTGGTCACCCGACGATAATATATTTGTTTATGTATTTCAATGTAATCTTTTTGTACTTATCCCTGAACACCCCCTCCCCCCAGCCTGGATCGGCACATTGGATATAGCTCATCAATGCCAATGGTCATTTTACCCTTCTTATGCTAAGTATAAGTCCTGGCTAAATTACACTAGCTTTCAGGCAATGTGCACAAGTCTCTGAAAGAAAAATCATCCAACAAAGTGTTTATTGAAAATTAAGTCTAAACACAGTTCTTGGTCAAACAGGTGGTGTAGACTAAGATCAGACTGCACATATCTTCAGGATGATCCTTGTCTATATCTCCTGCCAAAATGAGAATTTCAAGTTTCAGATAAATTTTTTTCAAAACATCACCCATTTATTTCTGAGCTTCGGGCGTATAATGCCACGCCCAGCGTTGCTCTTGATTATTTATCTATTCTATTCACAAAATGAATTATTTTTAATCAAAGGAAAATATTTTCGTTAAAATTGATTGAACTGTTTCTTATCATGTAACTGATCGGAAAGAGTGAACGGTTCTGATTGAACGCTTTGTAACGATTCTTATTGAACGCTGATTGAAAAAAATATTATTGAACGCTGATTGTACGTGATTACCCGTGAATGATCGGATTGTGATTGAAATGATTGTCAAATTCCCGATGTTCCGTACTGTAACAGGAGGTCGAGGTCACAGACTTTTTAGGGTTCTTTTTATTATTACTTAAAGTATTGCATCGAAACTCTCTTTTCATGCTTAAATTCAAATATTTTCATAGGCTTTATCAAAGAAAACCATCCCCAAGACACCCAAATACTTGGCGCATGCCTGAACTATAATTGAAATCAAGTATACATAGATAAGAAGTGCAACCAGATCCCCAAACAGCGCATCTTTAATCGAACTTTAATCCAACAAGTGCCTTTCAGAGGGGTAACATAATATTTTCATAGTTAGTGGTACATGTGAAAGAGTACCTGAAAAGTGACAATAATCATCACGGATGTTTGAAGTTGAAAAGAAGCCTTACGCATTTTAACAAGGTGGATCAAGGTGCATTTTTCTAGATTTGGAAATTCATGAAATTAGCTTTGTCATCGGAAATAAGACGTCGGCTATATTTGACTATTCAGAAAGTGTTTTCAAAAGCAGCAGTAACTTCCTTTTGATTGTAATATGTTTTTTGCCTTAGCTTGATTGATTGATTGCATTGAGCTTTATGCCGCTTTCAACTTTTTAGTTATATCGCGGCTGGAGCACCAAACATAATTTCCCTGGTATTTCTCTCAACTGTTCAACCATCAAATCCCTTCCTAGCTTCAAGCTGCCACCTCAGATAGGTCTACGATTATCAACCCATTGGTAAGAGACAAAGAGTCGGAAAGGATATGTGCCGCCGTCGGGAATCGAACCAGGGACCTCTGGACTGACAGTCCAACGCGCTACGAACTTCGCTATGACGGCGTTGATCCTTAGCATATAACGTATCCACCAACATAACGAATACGTGTTATACCAGGGCAAACATGATAAACTATTTTGATTATTTTGACCTAATTAGTATAATAATTTTACAATTAAAATGCTTTCCAAATCCTGTTTACGTACTTCAGAAGATAATCGTTATGACTTAAAACTGACGTTATCCGCAGAGATAAACAACATAGAAACTACGGAGAAAATGAGAAAGGCAATCTCGCATACCAATATCATATATGTTATTTATATGCTCATATTTCAATGCGATATCTTACTAACTTTCGAGGTGATTTAACGACAAAACAAATGTTTTTGCGTTCTAAATACCCTTAAAACCATTGTTAAGAAGCGAACAAGCTGATATAATTTGACAAATATAACTGTTGTTGCAAAAAGGACATCAATGCCACATTGATATTCTATTGTTCGTCTTATTTGTGATATCAAATTTTGTTGTCTTGAAAAAATGCGTCATTTATAGGGAAATATCTCCATAAATATAAATGATATAAGCCCGGTTAAAGTGTTTTTTTACTAAGAGAATACAAAAATAAAATATACAGTTGACAGACACGTTTAATTCAAACCGAAATATTTCAACAATACTACAAGAAAGCTATGCACAGCTTGTATATATAAAGCGATCTTTTGCATAGAAAAGAATAAACAGAACACCGCCTACAGGTGCAATGATCGGCTGCGGGTACTTGACAATGCAAAAAAATTAAGTCGAAAAGGTAAAGCTCGTACCGACATGCTTCCAGATTTATCCTCCTTTATAGTCAGGATAGCTCGCGTGATGGTGAACACACAATAAAGTTTCATGAAGATATCAACAATTTCGACAGAGATATGACAATGGCTAAAATTTGTCGCTCAAACAACAACAAGAACGCCATGTTTTATCCATGGGTAGAAATAGTGCAGATCCTTAGGGAGATTTAAGTTA
This sequence comes from Fragum whitleyi, assembly GCA_948146395.1. Classification (NCBI taxonomy): domain Eukaryota; kingdom Metazoa; phylum Mollusca; class Bivalvia; order Cardiida; family Cardiidae; genus Fragum; species Fragum whitleyi. Next base: position 8,518,361 of record OX411560.1, read on the forward strand.
AGCTCATTACACAATGGTCGTATTTATATATAGTATATTATTTTTTGCTTTAAATAGCAGTACATTTTAGAAGCATACCTCCTAATCTGATCTTGACACAAAGCATAATTAAACGGGGAACGTATTTTTGTAAAATAAAAATACATTTGCGCATATTATTTTCTCTATTTTTCATATGTTCGTTGACAGTTTGCAAAGAAACCCCAAAGAATCGTCGTAGCTTTCATTTTAGGATTTTTATTTTAAACAAAGCTAACTGATATAAGTTCACCATCTTGTCGAACCAAGGGTTACGAACGCTTTACGTATCTTACCCTTGGCTGATTGAATGGGTAAATTCTGTACGCGTGACGTCACAGAACGGGAAACGAGGCGGACCAAACAGTAACCTTCTTACAAAAAGGACCGATAGCGGGAGGTATGCTAGATCAATATACCCCGCGGCTACTTTCCAGATGTGAAATTAACCCTTAGAATTGCGCTTAACCCCTTCAGTTTTAGGTAATTGTGCCACTTAGCAAGACTAAGTTTGTAAGAAGCTCTCTGATTGGCAGTCACAGAAATCGCGTTTGACCTTTTGATTGGTCGGCTAAAAATAAATCGTACAGAAAATACCTATTCATTCAGTCAAGGGGTATTCGAGAAGATCTTATCGATTCGATATCCCTTGACTCGTGAAGATGTAAGTTCACTATCGAGGACATAATTTATTAATTCTGAGGTTTATCATTACACAAATTGACTTCCTTCCTCAGGTTTGAGAGACTTCTGTATAATATATTGTTTTATTAGTAACACACCAGTTTTTGATTTGCAAGGATCTTTCCCAAAGACAGTTCATGAAAATTAAAGTACAACTGGACCATTAACTAAGTGATGTTTCAGATAAAACATTCAGAATGTCGTCAGATGAATACATGGGAAATGGTTTGAATAGTAATTCATGGCAGTAGATCAAAGGTAAATGTCACGTTAAATATTCTACAACTAAACATCATATTTGAATGGACAGACCCGTCTTACGAAAGTTTAGCATCTCAAAACTCCATAAGATAAGTGTGAAAAAAAATCTTGGGTAAAACAAAGATATGCTAAAGGTGTCTTTAAAAAATATATATAGGAAGATCACTATAAATTCAGGCGAATAAAAAGCAAACCATTAAGCAATTGACGACACTTGGAGTTTTGTCAATTCGTTTATTCGTTATACCTTTTTAGGTAAAATCTATCATGTGAAAAACAGGATTTACCTTCTTTAATTTCTACAATATTTACAAATCCTCTTTTCTAGGCGGGTATAAAAAAGATAGATTGTGTGGGAATCGTTAGAATATAGACGCATGTGATGTTATGAAACGCCGGTTCCTAGCTTACCAATGATAGAACAACTAGGCCCCAAAATAGACAAATACATAAAATTATGATTTATCATGTGCTTTCTGACGGATATTAAAAAAATCATCATCGATTGAAATCCAGTCTTTTGGAGTCTAAGAGAGGTCAGTTTTGATAGAATGGTCTTGTTTAAGGTTTGAGTAATCACTGATTGATGAAATTGAATAACCTTCATTTGACGTTTGAACGTTGATTACATGTAATTGAGCGTGAATGATCGGAATATAATAATTGCATTCTGAGTTTAATTAAAACTTACTTTCTGGTGAACTAGCTTCATCTGAACCGTACCTTTTCGACATTGAAGTTGCCATTATATCTGTTGTAGGCAGGAACATCTGTAATAAAGGTGTTCTAATATTGTGTGAAGCAACCTTAATTCACGTCATAAAATTGATAAGTTGGTTTAGACTTTTAGATCTCAAAGCCATGAACTCTTACAAGTGAATGCCCTCTGGCCATAACAATTACTCCTTAATAAACATTTATTCTTGTGAATGTTCTCATTTTCCAACTTAGACTGAATTTCTTCAGTTTAAGAAAGGCAACACTCATTTGAAAGAAAGTCCCATAGAGAGTAAGAATATTCCGATATCAATAGCTTTCCTGGCCTTTATCCATTTTTTTTTTTTGAGACATTGGACTAAGTGACTAAAGTTAAACATGGCGTATACTGTAAACGGGGAAATTTTTGTGGTGGTTTATTAATGCTACATTGGCGGTCAAGCTTAACTGCGCTAAATTAATCCTTCGCCAATATTTGCCCTTATTAATTGAGAAAATCCTTTGTTATGATTGAAATTGTTATCTTGCGTGATGTACATTTCAGTTAATGTAAATTGACATTTTATCAAAATTGTGTGAAAAAATTGTACACGAGTTACAACTCTATAGAAAGGTTATGAAAATAAATTATATTGTTCGATTCTCAGACAGTTGCCATAACAGTTTCCATGAAAATCGCCTTTCATAGTCTTTCGTCGTTTTGAACGAGGCAAAATGAAATATGAATAAGGCGTTTGAATTTGGCTTTACAAGTAAAGGTCACCAAAATAAATCACCGCCAAAACATCGTGAACGAAAAAACGCCTAATGTAGACACAGCCAATATATAGCCGTTTACAGTATGTCGCTTGGATAGCATTACCAATAACATCGCCGTATGCAAATGTGACAATGGTAGTTTGAAAGCCAGCTTCAGTGTTTCCGTATATTCCGTATTTTGCCACAAACAGTCTTAGAGGTCAATGTAAATATATAACACATATTTGAAAAAAAAAAAAAAAAAAAAAAAAAAAAAAACAATTTCTGCTCATTAGATAAGGATGAAGTATGTGTTCAGTGATTTTTAAACAGACAGCGAATTACAGGAGTTGTTCTTCTGGCGATTGCAAGCATTGTAAAAAAAATGCCATCCGAAAAATACAACTTCTTCAAACTAGTACATTAATTAATCAGTATTTTGATAGATGATAGACATGATGAAATATGTAAAACCTAAAAAGAAAATCATTTAAAAAGACGCCTACCTAAAATGCAATTTAGAACATAAAGTCGTATTGTCCTTTGTTTATCTGTATTTTATCAGTATAGTTTTATGATACTCGTGGGTTATTCAATTTGTTCGAAAACGACACTTAAAGCTCATCGTTCGCATATAAAACCTATCTGTAACCATATTCCTAAGATAATGATGCATTATCATGGATTCGGTAAATAGATTGAGTGGTTTGAATGGGGTGATATGAGCTTCCCATTTTTTTCTCAATGAAATCCCTAATTTTAAGCTACAAGTCCTACATTCTTACTAGTTTAAATAAGGCATGTACATCTGTTGTAACGATGGTTTACAAAATCGCAATCACCTGAAAGAAAAATGTAAATACCGAAAAAAATGTCATTTAACTGATGTCATTTCCACGGACTCAAGCATTCGCGTTTTACATCATTTGAATAATAACTGTTCATTGAAAGTTAAAAAAATAAGCATTTTAAACAAAAAATGTTGAGGAAATAGTTCTAGTGCGATGAATCTTTTGTGGTTAAATATATATATATATATATATATATATAGACGGAAAATACAGGTTCGGCAAACGCCGGCCCGGCAAAAGTATAAATACAAGAAAAAATAAAACTTTGACTTCACACGCCTTTGATTAACTATTTAATGAAGAAGATAATAGATAAATCCAAACGCGTTTCGCCTTACGGCTCATCAGTGGAAACGTAGATTTACGTTTCCACTGATGAGCCGTAAGGCGAAACGCGTTTGGATTTATCTATTATCTTCTTCATTAAATAGTTAATCAAAGGCGTGTGAAGTCAAAGTTTTATTTTTTCACGTATATATATATATATATATATATATATATATATATATATATATATATATATATATATATATATATATATATATATATATATATATATATATATATATATATATATATTTGTTTATTATGAGGTATTGAAGACATTTATTCAACACTTTTTTTTGTTTAACAAAAGAGATTTATTTCAAAGTTAAATATAATGCTCATCAAATCCCACCGAAATTGTCTCAAACCTCGCTTTGTAAAATTCCATTTCTTACAGTAGTCAATCACCGTACAACGGTCAATTTCGCTCTATCCATTTGGTGGCTTCTGTTCAAATATACTAACGAACAAAAACTCTTGGCCGGATTCAGGAATATGCAAATCAGGCATTTTTTTATGAGAAATAGATCATGGAGGAATTTAGCATTATTTTAAATTGGACTGTTAAACCTCCCAATCTACAGTGGTTAAGTAAAACTTTGATCTACGGTCTCAGAATAAAACGACGAAATAACTAGCACGTTAGATTGGCTAATTTCGACTCGCTCAAAACCAAGCGAGTGCTGAGTTTAATGAACAAAAATCGTGCATGCTTGTACACAGTATCCACCTTAATGGCAAAGTGTATAGATGTTTCTTAAAAAAGGAAAGAGATCAACACAACGTTGTTTAAACAGTTCTGACTAACGTCGTTTAAAACACTGCCCGATGAACCCTTAAATTTAGGTTAAAGGTGCATGCTTCATTTACACTGCCTGAATGCGAGTTTCATTGATCCAAAAATGGCAGAAAACGTCTTTATTGCATGATCTTACAAACACCATGCAAAAACATAAAACGTGTGCTTAAATGAAAAAAATGTTTTTGAAAGGCACAAAATTTTCTACCAACTTTTTTTAGTGTTTTCATATTTGATTATCAATACAGAAAGGCTCTCATGTAAAACTTCACTTTGCTTTGTCGTATGAAACGTGAAGAAATGTAGAACATAATTTACGTCGCTTGGACTAAATCAACGTCATTTCTTATCCAATGACGGTGAAAATGGTCCATGTGTTTTGAAGATAGGGTCGATATTGCTAAGCAATATTTCTAAGTTATTATCTTTCAAATTTAAAGCTTGATTGAATAATACAAAACCGGACAGAACCTGTTGTCCTTAGGTATATTTTACTTTGAACCCTAAACCGGAGAACAACCCTATCAGAAGGTATTTAAATGAAAGTAGGTGTACACGTCCCAATACGTGTCACAACACATTGATAAAACGAGATAGGTCAAGAGCAGTATGATTGATAAACCAGATAAAATTTAGCAATAACGAGTGGCTAAACTACATTTCCAACCTAACATTTCAATAAAATTATTTCAACAAGGCAGATAGTATCCTTCATTTTATAACTACTGGACATTTGATATTCAAACAGAACAGACATTAAATCCCTATGTAGTATTCTACAAATACAGAATACCTACGATTTGAGATATTGCAGAACTGTTTTGGTTTAACTGAGATAGTCCATGAATAGATCCGGAACAAATACATGATCAAAGTGGGTGTAACTAGATGAGAGTTATTATTTATCTCGAATGAGAATTTCAGAATTTATTATTATACCGGGGTCGAATAGTATTCGACACCGGATTACGGTATTGTAGCATGTGCGTATCAACCAAGCCAAGTCCGTTTATTACTGTATTCACCGGAAGTTGTCAAATTTGTTTCACTGCATGCGGCTTATCTTTGCTCTACACGACTAAAAGCAACTGAATGGGTTCACGGTCTTTTTACACTTGGAAATGAAGCCCCGTCTTTCGTGAAATTTTCAATTTGAAGGGAACCCGTCTATCACCCTCGCTTCCGTGTTCGAAACTTCATTTTCTAAGGATTTACAGTAATTCACAATGTTTTTTGGTCTCGTCTGGATAATCTTTGAACGGAAAACAACCACCAGCAAAAAGACTTGTTCTCCGGTATACGGTTCAGATTGTTACCTTCTTGGGACGGAACAATGCTGTTAAGTGACCATATATTCGGATGTAATTTCGTTGCTTGGGATATTATAATGAATTTTGTTATGTTGAATGGCAGTGTTGAAGATCAGTTGAAGAGTTTTAAGATTTGATTATATAGGGAGGAGAACGTCCTCCTTGACACATACAATTTAACATACAGCCTGGTGAAGTGTCACAAAAGAGAGAGAGAAAAAATGCATCCAGTCTGGGGCTTTACCTGGGACCTTTTGCATACAAGCCCTATAAGGTCAATACTCTACCAACCAGACCCCTACATAATAACATAAAATGAACCCTAGACACATTGCTCAAACCTGTGGGGCGTCATTATATATACCGTGGGGCTTGGTGGGGCATACTTTCCCGTGGGGCATAGTTTAGTATGACCGGACTAAACTACCTGGTTCAACTTGCAACATTCATTTTACAGGATAGTTGTCTTTAGATTAAGCACACCAGAATTATTTAAGCTTTTATTCCAATTATTTAATGATGCTTTAAATTTGTCAGATGACCAATGTAGTCAACCTTAAGATTATCGTGATGAAATTAAAAAAATTCGGGCGCTTTCGATTTTTTCTGCTTCAATTTGATGACATTTGTGAATCACTGAAAGAAAAAATAAAACAGAATTAAACATATTCTGTCCAAGTGTCAAATCATTGTGACAATGGAAGCCTACATTGAGAATGGGGAACTTTGGACATTTTGCCACTTCTTTTAATATATTCATAATATATATTTGTTCATTCTTTTCATCAATGATATTTGATTAATCTTTATCATAATTAAGTTTTAATAAATGAAATAAAAAAAGTTGAAATTAGTCTTACATTAAAAACTTTGTGTGTTTTTGCTTAGAATGTCAACCAAGTGATGTTTTGGTATACCTTCATCAAATGGCGTCTTTTTAATTGCTGTTTAAAGTCAAAGTAAAAAAAAAAACAACAAAAAATACTGCAAAGAGAGGAAATACATGAAAACTATCTGCAGTTTGGCTCCTAAATACTAACTAGATCAAGCTCCCTCTTTACAAACATCTTTGTTGTACACCTTGCCCAATCCCCATTGTAAGCACCAAAACGCTCACTCTGTTTTGCCTTTGGTTCGAAACTGTGTTGGTGCGAAGTTTAATTTTTTGTTGGGTCACATGACTAATGTCAAATGACAATGGAAATAGGAAGAGGCTCTTTTCTATAGTTGGCTATTGACATTTGGCTATACGTGGGAAGGTTGTCTACCACCAAATTAAAAAATGTAGTTAAGTTAGGAGAAAGGACTTTTTATTACAAAATGAGTTTGAAATGTTACAGTTTTTTATACGCCCGAACGGTCGTATTATGTTATTGCCTCGGTTGTCCGTCCGTCTGTCCGCCCGTTAGCAATTTTTTGTGTGCGCAACTGCTCCTAAACTATCAATGGGAATGAATTGAAACTAGGCACAATTACTCCCTATGATGTCTAGTTGTGCATAAGACCTTTGAAATTCAAATCGCTCCAGTCATTCCCAAGAAGTCTTGAATTATCTGCCCTTGAATTTAACGAAAATCACTAGTTTTGTGTGCGCAACTCCATCTAAACTCTCAATGGGAATATGCTGAAACTAGACACAATTACTCCCTATGATGTCTAGTTGTGCATAAGACCTTTGAAATTCTAATCGCTCCAGTCATTCCTGAGAAATCTTGAATTATCTGCCCTTGAATTTAACGAAAATCACTATATTTTGTGTGCAGCTCATCCTTAACTATCAATTGAAATGAGCTGAAACTAGACACAATTACTCTCTATGATGTCTAGTTTTGCATAAGACTTTTCAATTTAAAATGCTCCAGTCATTCTTGAGTTATCTTGGATTATCTGCCCTTTAGTTGATGAAAAACAAAATTTCTTGTCACCTCATTTTCTCCTACATTTTGGATGGGAATGAAAGGAAACTTGCCATAATGACTCTGTAGGTTGTCTATTTGTGCTTATGACTAAATATATTTTCATATTTAAAGTAGTTCCAGATTTATCTACCCTTTACTTCACAAAATAGTTTAAATTTACAGATTTTTTTGGTTCTTGAGTGTGCACAACTCCTACAAATTTAATTGGATTGAAATGAATCTTGCTATAATGTAACCCTGATATTTGGTTAAGCATAAGACTTCAGAAATTCAATAAGCTTGGGTCTTTCTTGTATTATCTGCCCCTGAATTGATTGAAATTCACTATTTTTCTTTTGTGAGCAACTCGTCTTACTTTGAATTGGAATGAACTGAAACTTGCAAAATAACTGTTTGGCATATAGGCCTAGTTGTGCATAAAATCTTTTTCAATTTACACTCAAAAGGTCATACTATGTTATGTCACCAGTTGTCTGTCTGTTTGAAATATTTTAGCTATCATTCAAGCTCACGTTACTGACAAGCCAAGGTTACTGACATAATGATAAACTGGACGAAATTAATTGGGTCAGAAGTCAGTCATAGTTTTACAGCTGAATCAAAAAGCAAAATCCCTTTAAATCATGAAAACGTTATTTGTCTAAAGAAACGGATTAGAATCTAAAGAAAAGAATTTTTATAATTTACGAGTAATCTGAAAAAGAGGTTTTAAAAAATGGTATGTCTAAACCCTATAAATCACAAGGGCGCAGCTACATTTCGTCTAACTAGGCATTTACTTACAAAATAAATCCTTTTATATTAGCGTTGCAGGGTTTTAAAGGACGCAGGTTTTGCGAGTCTGAGACTCCCAAATAAGCAGCCAGGACCCTCAAAACTATCTGATGTGAGTCCTTTGGACCCTCTTGGGATTAACATCAGAATAGAATTGAAGACTGTTTTAAACAGTCTTCAATTCTTTCCTGAAGTTTAGAGACAAGTAGTAATAAGTAACCAACAATTTCTCAACCTTTTAACAGGGTATAGCTTTAAAGGCACAGGAAAACTATATCATTGCTCTAAAATAAGTAGTTTTTATCTAAAGCAGGGACTCCCAAACTGAATGAAGGACCCCTAAGATCCCAATGGTCGAGTCCTTTGGACCCTGTTTTCTTGATATCAGACTAAAACCCTGGGCCGTTGATTGTTCACAACATATTAACCACAGGTTACTCGAGGGAACATATTTAACATGTGGTTACGATTTTTTAATCATTAAGCAATGTTCAAATCATCAACTGCATTTGCAAGAAAACTTCCCCTCCATCCAGACGAGGACTTGCAGCAAGTAGAATGATCTTTGGCTATACCTTATGTATCTTACTTCGTTATCATCTAAGCAGAATGAGCGTTAGATATACATGATTTATTGACCGACTTGTTGATTTTTGCCTCAGAATAAACTTAAGCTATAACTGAAACACGCATTGCACAAGGTAATTATAGTAATATCTAAGCAAAACGAGCTGGTATGATATTTTGTACTTTGCATGATTTTCCCAGCTCATACTTCACAAATATTTCTAAAAGGTAAGTACAATATCCAACATATAGCCCCAGCTCATTATTCACAAAAATATCTAATCGGTTAGTACAATATCAGACATATAGCCCCACTCAATATTCTCAAATATATCTAATAGGTTAGTATTATATTCAATATATAGCCCCAGGTCATTCTTCACAAATGTATCAAGTAGGTTAGTATAATATCCAACATATAGCCCCAAGCTCATTCTTCACAAATGCATCTAATAGGTAAGTATATTATCCCACATATAGCCCTAGCTCTTTCTAGACAAATATATCTAATAGGTTAGTATAATATTCAACGTATAGCCCCAGCTCATTCTTCACCAACTTATCTAATATACAAGCACAATATCCAACATATAGCCCCAGTTCTTTCTTTACAAATGCATAAAATAGGTTAGTATAATATCCAACATATAGCCCCAGCTCGTTCTTCACAAATGTACCTAATAGGAAAGTTTAATATTCCACATATAGCCCCAGCTCATTCTTCAAAAAATATATCTAATAGGTAAGTAAAATATTCAAGATATAGCCCCAGCTATTCTTCACAAATGCATCAAATAGGTTATTATAATATCCAACAAATAGCCCCAGATTATTCTTCAAAAATGTATCAAATAGTTTGGTATAATATCAAACATATAGCCCCAGCTATTCTTCACAAATGTATCAAATAGGTAAATACAATATGCAACATATAGCCACAGTGCATTCTTCACAAATATATCTTATAGGTAAAGAAAAATTCCAACATTAAGCCTGGGCTCATTCTGATTTCTAAGATGCATTTACATAGGAAAATGCCAAACATATAGCCCCAGCTCATTCTTCACAAGTATATCTAATAGGTAAGTATAATATCCCACATATAGCCCCACTTCATTCTTCACAAATATATCTAAAAGGTTAGTATAATATTCAACATATGGCCCCAGCTCATTCTTCACAAATGCATCAAATAGGTTAGTATAATATCCAACATATAGCCCCAGCTAATTCTTCACAAATGTATTAAATAGGTAAATATAATATCTAACATATAGCTCCAGCTCATTCTTCACAAATATATTTAATAGGTTAGTATGATATCTAACATATAGCCCAAGCTCATTCTTCATAAATGTATCAAATAGGTAAGTATAATATCCAACATATAGCCCCAGCTCATTCTTCACAAATGTGTCAAATAGGTTAGTATAATATCCAACCTATAGCCCCAGCTCTTTCTTTACAAATGCATCAAATAGGTTAGAATAATATCCAACATATAGCCCAAGCTCATTCTTCACAAATGCATCAAATAGGTTATTATAATATCCCACAAAAAGCCCCAGCTCATTCTTCACAAATATTTGTAAAAGGTTAGTATAATATCCAACATATAGCCCCAGCCCATTCTTTACAAATATATCTAATAGGTTAATATAATATCCAACAAATAGCCCCAGGTCATTCTTCACAAAAGTGTAAAAAAGGTTAGTATAATTTTCAACCTATAGCCCAAGCTAATTCTTCACAAATGCATCAAATAGGTTAGTATAATATCCAACATATAGCCCCAGATCATTCTTCACAAATGTATTTAATAGGTAAGTATAATATCCAACATATAGCCCCAGCTTATTCTTCACAAATGTAATAAATAGGTTAGTATAATATCCAACATATAGCCCAAGCTCATTCTTCACAAATGCATTAAATAGGTAAATAAAATATGTAACATATAGCCCCAGCTCATTCTTTACAAATGTATCAAATAGGTTAGTACAATATGCAACATATAGAACCAGCGCATTCTTCACAAATATATCTAATAGGTTAGTACAATATCAAACATATAGCCCCGCTCATTTAGCAGAAATGTATCTTATAGGTAAAGAAAAATTCCAACATTAAGCCTAGGCTCATTCTGATCACTAAGATGCATTTACGTAGGAAAATGTCAAACATATAGCCCCAGCTTATTCTTCACAAGTATATCTAATAGGTAAGTTTAATATCCCCTATATAGCCCCAGTTCATTCTTCACAAATATATCATTAAGGTTAGTATAATATTCAACATATAGCCCAAGCTCATTCTTCACAAATGCATCAAATAGGTTAGTATAATATCCAACATATAGCCCCAGCTCATTCTTCACGAATGTATCAAATAGGTAAGTACAATATTCAACATATAGCACCAGCGCATTCTTCACAAATATATCTAAAAGGTAAGTACAAAATGCAACATATAGCCACAGTGCCTTCTTCAAAAATATATCTTATAGGTAAAGAAAAATTCCAACATTAATTCTGGGCTCATTCTGATTACTAAGATGCATTTACTTATGAAAATGCCAAACATATAGCCCCAGTTCATTCTTCACAAGTATATCTAATAGGCAAGTATAATATCACACATATAGCCCCTGTTCATTCTTCACAAATATATCTGAAAGGTTAGTATAATATTCAACATATAGCCCAAGCTCATTCTTCACAAATGCATCAAATAGGTTAGTATAATATCCAACATATAGTCCCAGCTCATTCTTCACAAATGTATCAAATAGGTAAGTACAATATTTAACATATAGCACCAGCGCATTCTTCACAAATATATCTAAAAGGTAAGTACAAAATGCAACATATAGCCACAGTGCCTTCTTCAAAAATATATCTTATAGGTAAAGAAAAATTCCAACATTAATTCTGGGCTCATTCTGATTACTAAGATGCATTTACTTATGAAAATGCCAAACATATAGCCCCAGTTCATTCTTCACAAGTATATCTAATAGGCAAGTATAATATCACACATATAGCCCCTGTTCATTCTTCACAAATATATCTGAAAAGTTAGTATAATATTCAACATATAGCCCAAGCTCATTCTTCACAAATGCATCAAATAGGTTAGTATAATATCCAACATATAGCCCCAGCTCATTCTTCACAAATGCATAAAATAGGCAAGTATAATATTCCACATATAGCCCCAGCTCATTCTTCACCAATTCATCAAATAGGTTAGTATAATATCCAATATATAGCCCCAGCTCATTCTTCACAAATGCATAAAATAGGTAAGTATAATATCCAACATATAGCCCCAGCTCATTCTTCACAAATGCATATAATAGGTTAGTATATTATCCAACATATAGGCCCAGCTCATTCTTTACAAATATATCTAATAGGTAAATTAATATCCCACATATAGCCCCAGCTCTTTCTTCACAAATATATCTAATAGGTTAGTATAATATTCAACATATAGCCTCAGCTCATTCTTCACAAATGCATCAAATAGGTTAGTTTAATATCCAACATATAGCCCCAGCTCATTTTTCACAAATGTATCAAATAGGTTATTTTAATCTCCAACATTTAGCCCCAGCTCATTCTTTCACAAATGTATCAAATAGGTTAGTATAATATCCAACATATAGCCCTAGCTCATTCTTCACAAATATATGTAATACGTAAGTTCAATATCCCACATTTAGCCCAAGGTCATACTTCACAAATATATCTAAAAGGTAAGTACAATATCCAACATATAGCCCCAGCTCATTCTTCACCAAAGTATCTAAAAAGTAAGTATAATATCCAACATATAGCCCCAGCTCATTCTTCACAAATATATCTAATAGGTAAGTATAATATCCAACATATAGCCCAAGCTCATTCTTCACAAAAATATCTAATAGGTTAGTATAATATCTAACATATAGCACCAGCTCATTCTTCACAAATATTTGTCAAAGGTTAGTTTAATTTCAAACACATAGCCCCAGTCCAGTCTTTACAAATATATCTAATAGGTAAATATAATATTCAACATATAGCCCCAGGTCATTCTTCACAAATGTGTCAAATAGTTAAGTATAATATCCAACATATAGCCACAGCTCAATATTCACAAATATTTCTAATAGGTTAGTATAGAACTAACATATAACCCCAGCTCATTCTTCACAAATGTGTAAAATAGGTTAGTTCAATATCCAACATATAGCCCCAGCTCATTCTTCACAAATGTATCGAATAGGTTAGTATAATATATAATATATAGCCCCAGCTCATTCTTCACAAATATATGTAATAGGTAAGTACAATATCCCACATAAAGCCTCAGGTCATACTTCACAAATATGACTAAAAGGTATGTACAATATCCAACATAAAGCCCCAGCTCATTCTTCACCAAAGTATCTAAAAAGTAAGTATAATATCCAATATTTAGCCCCAGCTCATTCTTCACAAATATATCAAATAGGTAAGTATAATATCCAACATAAAGCCCCAGCTCATTCTTCACAAATATATCTAATAGGTTAGTATAATATCTAACATATAGCCCCAGCTAATTCTTCACAAATGCATCAAATAGGTAAGTATAATAACCAACATATAGCCCCAGCTCATTCTTCACAAATGTACCAAATTGGTAAGTATAATATCCAACATATAGCCCCAGGTCATTCTCACAAATGTGTCAAATAGGTAAGTACAATATCCAACATATAGCCTCAGCTCTTTCTTCACAAATGTGTCAAATAGGTAAGTATAATCCAACATATAGCCCCAGATTATTCTTCACAAATGCATCAAATAGGTTAAAAAAAATATCCAACATATTGCCCCAGTTCATTCTTTACAATTGCATCAAATAGGTTAATATAATATAAAAGATATAGCCCCAGCTCATTCACAAATATATGTAATAGATAAGTACAATATCCCATATATAGCCCCCGCTCATTCTTCACAAATTTATCTCATAGGTTAGTATAATATCCAACATATAGCCCAGGCACATTCTTCACAAATGTATCTAATAGGTTAGTAAAATATCCAACATATAGCCCGAGCTCATTCTTCACAAATATATGTAAAAGGTAAGTATAATATCCAACATATAGCCCCAGCTCATTCTTCACAAATGAATCAAATAGGTTAGTATAATATCCAACATATAGCCCCAGGTAATACTTCACAAATGTTCCAAATAGGTTAGTATAACATCCAACATATAGCCCCAGCTCATTCTTCACAAATACATCAAATAGGTTAGTATAATATCCCACAAATAGCCCAAGCTCATTCTTTACAAATATTCGAAATAGGTTAGTATAATATCCAACAGATAGCCCCAGCTCGATCTTGACAAATATATCTAATAGGTTAAAATAATATCCAACATATAGCCCCTGCTCTTTCTTCACAAATGCATCACATAGGTTAGTATAATATCCAACATATAGCCCCAGCTCATTCTTCAAAAATGTATCGAATAGGTAAATATATTATCCAACATATAGCCCAAACTCATTCTTCCCAAATGTGTCAAATAGGTAAGAATAATATCCAACATATAGCCCCAGCTCATTCTTCACAAATGTGTCAAATAGGTAAGTATATTATCCAACATATAGCCCCAGATAATTCTTCACAAATGTGTCAAATAGGTTAGTATAATATCCAACGTATAGCCCCACATCATTCTTCACACATGCATCAAAAAAGTTAGTATAATATCGAACATATCGCCTCAGATCATTCTTCACAAATGCATTAAATAGGTTAATTAAATATCCAACATAAAGCCCCAGCTCATTCTTCACAAATGTATCAAATAGGTAAGTATAATATCCAACATATAGCCCCAACTCCTTCTCCATGTATATTTGTCATAGGTTAGTATAATCTCCAACATATAGCCCCAGCTCATTCCTTATAAATATATCTAGTAGGTAAGTACAATATCCAACTTATAGCCCTAGCTCATTCTTCACAAATAGGTCAAATAGGGTAGTATAATATCCAACATATAGCCCCAGATAATTCTTCAAAATATATTAGATAGGTTAATAAAATATCTAACATATAGCCCCAGCTCATTCTTTACAAATGCATCAAATAGGTTAGTATAATATCCAACATATTACCCCAGCTCATTCTTCACAAATGCATCAAAAAGGTTAGTTTAATATCCAACATATAGCCCCAGCTCATTCTTCACAAATATATCTAATAGGTTAGTATAATATCTAACATATAGCCCCAGCTAATTCTTCACAAATGCATCAAATAGGTAAGTATAATAACCAACATATAGCCCCAGCTCATTCTTCACAAATGTACCAAATTGGTAAGTATAATATCCAACATATAGCCCCAGCTCATTCTTCACAAATGTGTCAAATAGGTAAGTACAATATCCAACATATAGCCCAAGCTCTTTCTTCACAAATGTGTCAAATAGGTTAGTATAATCCAACATATAGCCCCAGATTATTCTTCACAAAAACATCAAATAGGTTAAAAAAATATCCAACATATTGCCCCAGCTCATTCTTTACAATTGCATCAAATAGGTTAATATAATATCCAACATATAGCCCCAGCTCATTCACAAATATATGTAATAGATAAGTACAATATCCCATATATAGCCCCCGCTCATTCTTCACAAATTTATCTCATAGGTTAGTATAATATCCAACATATAGCCCAGGCACATTCTTCACAAATGTATCTAAAAGGTTAGTATAATATCCAACATATAGCCACAGCTCATTCTTCACCAATATTTGTAATAGGTTAGTATAATATCCAAAAACTAGCCCCAGCTCATTCTTCAAAAATGCATCAAATAGGTTAGTATAATATCCAACATATAGCCCCAGCTCATTTTTCACAAATGCATCGAATAGGTTAGTATAATATCCAACATATAGCCCCAGGTCATACTTCACAAATGTTCCAAATAGGTTAGTATAACATCCAACATATAGCCCACGCTCATTCTTCACAAATACATCAAATAGGTTAGTATAATATCCCACAAATAGCCCCAGCTCATTCTTAACAAATATTCGTAATAGGTTAGTATAATATCCAACAGATAGCCCCAGCTCATTCTTCACAAATATATCTAATAGGTTAGCATAATGTTCAACATATAGCCTCAGCGTATTCTTAAAAAATATATCTAATATGTAAGTATGATATCAAACATATAGCCCCAGCTCATCATGCACAAATATATCTAAAATGTAAGTACAATATCCAACATATAACCCCAGCTCATTCTTCACGAATATCTCTAATAGGTAGGTACAATATCCAACTTATAGTTTGTTTGTTTGTTTGAATGGGTTTTACGCCGCTTTCAACGATTCCGCAGTTATATCGCGGCGGCCGGAGCACCTAACAATTGATTCCTGGTATTTCTTTCACCTGTACAACCATTTCACCCTTCCCTTGCCTCCGACTGCTATCTCACATAGGTTTACGATTATCTACCCATAGGTGAGAGACAAACGTCGAAAAGGATATTTGCCGCCACCGGGGATCGAACCCACGACTTTCAGATTGTAAGTCTTATGTCTAACCAACTGCGCTATGGTGGCGGCCCAGCTTATAGCCCAAGCTCAAACTTCACAAAAATATCTAGTAGGTAAGTACAATACCAAACATATATCCCCAGCTCATTCTTCACAAATGTATCTAATTGGTAAACACAATATCACAAATATATTCGTGAAAATGAGCTGGGGCTAAATGTTGGATATTATACTAACCTATTTGCTACATTTGTGAAGTATGAGTTAGGGCTATATGTTGGATATTGTGCTTATCGTTTAGATATTGTTGTGACGTATAGGCTGGGGCTATATGTGGGATGTTAAACAAACCTATTTGATACATTTGTGAAGATTGAGCTGGGGTTATATATTGGATATTGTACTAACTTATTAGATATTTTTGTAGAGTATAGGCTGGGGCTATATGTTGGATATTAAACAAACCTATTTAATACATTTGTGAAGAATGAGCTCGGGCTATATGTAGGATATTGTTCTTACCTTTTAGATGTATTTTTGAGGGATGAGCTTGGGCAATCTGTTGGATATTATACTTATCTATTAGATATATTTGAGAAGAATAAGCTGAGGGTATAGTTTGGATTTTAGACTTACATATTAGATTAAAAAAAGTGAAGAATAAGCTGGGGCTATATGTTGGTTATTATACTTACCTATGAGATACTTTTGTGCAGAATGAGCTGGGGCTATATGTTGGATATTATACTTACCTATTAGATACATTTTATGAAGAATGAGCTGAGGCTATATTTTAGTAATTGTACTGACCTATTAGATATATTTGTGAAGAATGAGCTGGGGCTATATGTTGGATATTATACTAACCTATTTGATGCATTTGTGAAGAATGAGCTGGGGCTATATGTTGGATATTATACTTATCTATTACATACTTCAGTAAAGACTGATCTGAGGCTTTTAGTTCGATATTATACTTACTTTTTAGATACTTTGGTGAAGAATGAGCTCGGGCTATATGTTGGATATTATACTAATCTATGAGATATATTTGTGAAGAATAAGCTGGGGCTATATATACAGTCAAACCTCTCTTAGTGGCCACCTGTATTCAGCAAGCAACCTGTATTAAGCACGCGACCACTGTGTTTCCAAATGAACAAATTGCACTGAAATTGACCTGTATTAAGCAAGCACCTGTCTTAAGCAAGCACTTTTTGAATGTCCCTTGGGCGCTTGCTTAAGACAGGTTTGACTGTATACCTATTAGATTTCTTGAGCTGGGAAGAATGAGCTGGGGCTATATGTTGGATATTATACTAACCTCTTTGATGCATTTGTGAAGAATGAGCTGGGGCTATATGTTGGATATTATACTTACCTATTCGATGCATTTGTGAAGAATGAACTGGGGCTATATGTTGTATATTATACTAACCTAGGAGATATAATTGTGAAGAATGACCTAGGTTTATATGTTGGATATTATACTTACCTATTAGATATATTTGTGAAGAATGAGCTGGGGCTATATGTGGGATATTATGCTAACCTTTCTGATGCATTTGTGAAGAATGAGCTGGGGCTATATGTAGAATATTGTTTTTACCAATTAGATAAATTTGTGAAGAATGAGCTGGGGCTATATGTGGGATATTATATATACCTATTAGATATATTTGCTAAGAATGAGCAGGGGCTATATGTTGGATATTATACTAACCTATGAGATATATTTGTGAAGAATGACCTGGGGCTATATGTGGGATATTGTACCTACCTATAACATATATTTGTGAAGAATGAGCTGGGGCTATATGTTCGATATAATACTAACCTATTAGGTATATTTGTATAGTATGACCTGGGGCTATATATGGGAAATTGTACCTCCCTATTACATATATCTGTGAAGAATTAGCTGGGGCTATATGTTGGATATAATACTAAACTATTAGATTTCTTTGTGCAGAATGAGCTGGGGCTATTTGTTGGATATTATACTACGCTATGAGATATATTTGTGAAGAATGAGCTGGGGCTATATGTGGGATATTATACTCATCTATTTGACATATTTGTGAAGAATGAGCTGGGGCTATATTAGGGATATTGTACCTACCTATAACATATATTTGTGAAGAATGACCTGGGGCTATATGTTGGATATAATACTAAACTATTAGATTTCTTTGTGAAGAATGAGCTGGGGCAATATGTTGGATATTATACTAACCTATTAGGTATATTTGTAAGAATAAGCTAGGGCTATACGTGGGATATTGTACCTACCTATTACATATATTTGTGAAGAATGAGCTGGGACTATATGTTGGATATTATACTAAACTATTAGATTTCTTTGTGCAGAATAAGCTGGGGCTATATGTTGGATATTATACTACACTATTAGATATATTTGTGAAGAATGAGCTGGGGCTATATGTTGGATATTATACTTACCTATTAGATATATTTGTGAAGAATGAACTGGGGCTATATGTTGTATATTATACTAACCTAGGAGATATAATTGTGAAGAATGACCTAGGTTTATATGTTGGATATTATACTTACCTATTAGATATATATTTGTGAAGAAAGAGCTGGGGCTATATGTTGGATATTATACTTACCTATTTGGTATGTTTGTAAAGAACGAGCCTTGGGCTTTATGTTTGACATTAGACTTACATATTAGATGACTTTGTGAAAAATGAGCTGGGGCTATATGTTAGATATTATACTAACCTTGGGCTATATGTGGGATATTATACTTAACTATTAGATAAATTTGTGAAGAATGAGCTGGGGCTATATGTTGGATATTATACTAACCTATTAGATATATTTGTGAAGAATGAGCTGGGGCTTTATGTTGGACATAATGCAAACATTTCTGATGCATTTGTGAAGAATGAGCTTGGGCTATATGTAGGATATTGTGTTTACCAATTAGATAAATTTGTGAAGAATGAGCTTGGGCTATATGTGGAATATTATATTTAGCTATTAGATTTCTTTGTGAAGAATGAGCTGGGGCTATATGTTGGATATTATACTTACCTATTAAGTAAATTTGTAAAGTATGACCTGGGGCTATATGTGGGATATTGTACCTACCTATTTGATATATTTGTGAAAAATGAGCTGGGGCTATATGTTGGATATAATACTAAACTATTAGATATATTTGTGAAGAATGCGCGTGGGCTATATGTTGGATATTATACTACACTATGAGATATATTTGTGAAGAATGAGCTGGGGCTATATGTGGGATATTATACTTACCTATTAGATATATTTGTGAAGAATGAGCTGGGGCTATCTGTGGGATATTATACTTATCTTTCTGACGCATTTCTGAAGAATGAGCTGGGGCTATATGTAGGATATTGTGTTTACCAATTAGATAAATTTGAGAGGATGAGCTCGGGCTATATGTGGGATATTATATTTACCTATTAGATATATTTGCTAACAATGAGCTGTGGCTATATGTGGGATATTAAACTTAACTATGAGATATATTTGTGAAGAATGACCTGGGGCTATATGTGGGATATTGTACCTACCTATTACATATATTTGTGAAGTATGAGCTGGGGCTATATGTTGGATATAATACTAAACTATTAGATTTCTTTGTGAAGAATTCGTGTGGGCTATATGTTGGTATTATCCTACACTATGAGATATATTTGTGAAGAATGAGCTGGGCTATATGTCGGATATTATACTTACCTATCTAATATATTTGTGAAGAATGAGCTGGGGCTATGTGTGGGATATTATACTAACCTTTCTGACGCATTTCTGAAGAATGAGCTGGGGCTATATGAAGGATATTGTGTTTACCAATTAGATAAATTTGTGACGATGAGCTCGGGCTATATGTGGGATATTTTTATTACCTATTAGATATATTTGCTAACAATGAGCTGGGGCTATATGTGGGATATTAAACTTAACTATGAGATATATTTGTGAAGAATGACCTGGGGCTATATGTGGGATATTGTACCTACCTATTACATATATTTGTGAAGAATGAGCTGGGGCTATATGTTGGATATAATACTAAACTATTAGATTTCTTTGTGAAGAATGAGCTGGGGCAATATGTTGGATATTATACTACACTATGAGATATATTTGTGAAGAATGAGCTGGGGCTATATGTGGGATATTATACTTACCTATTAGATATGTTTGTGAAGAATAAGCTGGGGCTATATGTGGGATATTGTACTAACCTATTAGATACATTTGTGAAGAATGACCTGGGTTTATATGTTGGATATTATACTTACCTATTAGATATATTTGTGAAGAAAGAGCTGGGGCTATATGTTGGATATTATACTAACCTATTTGGTATGTTTGTACAGAACGAGCCTTGGGCTTTATGTTTGACATTAGACTTACATATTAGATGACTTTGTGAAAAATGAGCTGGGGCTATATGTTAGATATTATACTTACCTTGGGCTATATGTGGGATATTAAACTTAACTATTAGATATGTTTGTGAAGAATGAGCTGGGGCTATATGTTGGATATTACACTAACCTATTAGATATATTTGTGAAGAATGAGCTGGGGCTATATGTTGGACTTTATGATAACCTTTCTGATGCATTTGTGAAGAATGAGCTGGGGCTATATGTAGGATATTGTGTTTACCAATTAGATAAATTTGTGAAGAATGAGCTGGGGCTATATGTGGGATATTATATATACCTATTAGATATATTTGCTAAGAATGAGCTGGGGCTATATGTTGGATATTATACTTACCTATTAGGTAAATTTGTATAGTATGATCTGGGGCTATATGTGGGATATTGTACCTACCTATTACATATATTTGTGAAAAATGAGCTGGGGCTATATGTTGGATATAATACTAAACTATTAGATTTCTTTGTGAAGAATGCGCGTGGGCTATATGTTGGATATTATACTACACTATGAGATATATTTGTGAAGAATGAGCTGGGGCTATATGTGGGATATTATACTTACCTATTAGATATATTTTTTATGAATGAGCTGGGGCTATATGTGGGATATTATACTTACCTTTCTGACGCATTTCTGAAGAATGAGCTGGGGCTATATGTAGGATATTGTGTTTACCAATTAGATAAATTTGTGAAGAATGAGCTGGGGCTATATGTTGGATATTATACTTACCTATTAGGTAAATTTGTAAAGTATGACCTGGGGCTATATGTGGGATATTGTACCTACCTATTACATATATTTGTGAAGAATGAGCTGGGGCTATATGTTGGATATAATACTAAACTATTAGATTTCTTTGTGAAGAATGCGTGTTGGCTATATGTTGGATATTATACTACACTATGAGATATATTTGTGAAGAATGAGCTGGGGCTATATGTGGGATATTATACTTACCAATTAGATATATTTGTGAAGAATGAGCTGGGGCTATGTGTGGGATATTATACTAACCTTTCTGACGCATTTCTGAAGAATGAGCTGGGGCTATATGTAGGATATTGTGTTTACCAATTAGATAAATATGTGAAGAATGAGTTGGGGCTATATGTTGGATATTATGTTAACCTTTCTGATGCATTTGTGAAGAATGAGCTGGGGCTATATGTAGGATATTTTGTTTACCAATTAGATAAATTTGTGAAGAATGAGCTGGGGCTATATGTTGGATATTATACTAATCTTTGAGATATATTTGTGAAGCATGAGCTGGGGCTATATGTTGGATATTATACTAACCTATTTGATGCATTTCTGATGAATGAGCTGGGGGCTATATGTTTGGCATTTTCCTAGGTAAATGCATCTTAGTAATCAGAATGAGCCCAGGGTTAAAATTTGAATTTTTCTTTACCTTTAAGATACATTTCTTCTAAATGAGCTGGGGCTATATGTTGGATATTATACTTACCTATTAGATAAATTTGTAAAGAACAAGCTGAGGCTATATGTTTGTTATTGTACTTACCTATTAGATATATTTGTTTCTGCACAAATGTTTCTTATATATTAAAGTACAATATCCAACATATAGCCCCAGCTCATTCTGCAGAAATGGTCCCTATCATAGCAATTAGAACAATGAATTTGTCCAAACCACTCCAAAATTGTTTCATTTTGGAGGTAGTTGTTAATCTTATATTTTCAGTGATTTGCGGCATTTTTGAATAGGTTTGGGTGAGTGTTTGGAATTAATGAATGGAGCACTGAGAGAACAATTTAGAATGGTTTTCATTGAGGCAAATTTAAACACTCTGAAATCATTGAGAAAAAAAACACTTGGAAATCATGCAAAATGATCACATTTTCATTCAAATCAAATAAATCATCATACAACTTATATTGCTGATGTGGATTTTTAGGATTGTGAAGACACCAAAAGAGAAAAGTATGTATTTTTCAAACGAAGGTTATGCAATATTGATAGATTTTTGTTCGGATGAAATTTACCATATTTTATTACTTCCCATGAATTTTAGTCAAAACTCCTTCTAAAATCAATATCGATTCAAAATAATTTGAAATATAGTATTAAAAAAGTAAAACTTGTCATTTTCTCGAAATGTCAAAATAATAACTGCTATGCATAATGTATATTGAAATGAGCAGTTAACCAATCACTTGTACTTTTTTAACACAATGTTATTTGTTCTTAACTGACAATTTAATCATATAATTATGTTTTCATATCAAAATCATGTGGGACCTCCAGACAATTTGTCCCTTTGAGCACCAGCATTTTATATAGTCTGGGGAAGGAATCGAACCTCCATACATGATTTTGATTAAATGTGGGCAAAAAGACCCTGTTTATGAAATAAGGCAAAACAGAATGAGGATTTATAATTTGAAAAGTCTCCATGACAATGATATCCTTACTTAAAAAGTGACTGATTAATGTCTTGTCATAAAGTCTAAATCATGACGGTTACACTGCATAACAAATAAGAATTATCAATACTATCTTGAATTGAAGCAATGCATCTGAACTGGGTCAAAGGATATAGATACAAAGGAATCTCTGGGTTTTCAAGCAATCTCATATTTCACTAAAATCTAATTTTAAAGATATTATAGACATAAGAGTCATGTCGGACAGGGCCATCCCCCTTGCGAAAGCTTGAATGTAAAGGCTAATAGATTAAGGATTATTTTGTACTTTACGAGATTTACCCCCCTAAGTCTTTAAAATAAGAAAGGGCATAAAGTTTCAAGTTGATAGCTATTAACTATAGGAGATATGCTGAGGGCAAAAGTATTTGAAATAACAAAGGGCAATGACTCCAAACCATGCAAGCAAGAGTTAAAGTTCTTATTCACTGCACTTCTCCTCCATGAGAAATATCCCCCCATAAAGTTTCAAGTTGATAGCTATTATACTTTAGGAGATTTTCCCCTAAACAAGTTAAGTGACAAAACCATGGAATGATGGACAGAGACCATTACTATATCTCCTCATTGATTGATCCACGATGAACTTGCTTAGTGTAAGTGACATGACAATTGATTACCACTCGGATCGTACTTACTTCAAGTCGCATATATGCGATAAATGTTAGAAATTGTGTTGGCTTGATAATCATTTTAGTCATACCTTTTAGGTATCACAAATCAACAATTTAGCTCACCGACAAAGCAAGATTATTGGAATCATTAGGTTTTCATTACATCGTGCTCAGATGAGCTAAACAGGATGTGCCCTGTTGGAGCCCAAATATGATCCAGAGGGTCTTGATATGAGCAAACTTGGTAGAGGTCAACTAGATGATGCTACATACAAAATATGAAAGCTGTCAGCCATCTGGTTTTAGAGAAGAAGATTTTTGAAGATTTTCCTAATTTTACCCTTCATGCTCAAAGGAGCTAAAAGGGATGCGCCTGGGCAAAGCCCTAATATGACCCAAGGGTCTTGATATGAACAAACTTGGTAGAGATTTACTAGATGATGCTACATACTAAATGAAAGCTGTCTGCCATCTAGTATAAGAGAAGAAGATTTTTAAAGATTTTTAAAGATTTTTCGCTCTTTGATTCTCTGTAAAAAGGGATGCGCCCGAGCAAAGCCAAAATATGACCCAAGGGTTTTGATATAAACAAACTTGGTAGGGTTCAACTAGATGATGCTACATACCAAATATCAGGGCTGTCTGCCTTCTGGTTTCAGAGAAGAAGATTTTTTTAAGATTTTCCTATTTTTATCCTTTTTTGTTTAGGGTAAAGGGAAAGTTAAGGCTGGATTTTATTTATATGAACAACTTTGGTAGAGCTTGTCACAAGGAACATATCAAGTTTCATCAAGATTGGCCCACAGGTTCAGAAGTAGAAGATGTAGAAAGAAATTGTGGACGACGGAGGATGCACGACTGACGACGGACACCGGACATTGTACGATCACAATAGCTCACCTTGAGCACTTTGTGCTCAGGTGAGCTAAAAAGTGATACATTTATACTTTCATTTAAGAAAGCTGACTGCTAGAAAACAAGACTTTGAAGTCTCTTTGGAACTATTTTGTTTTAATTTACTTGGTCTTGACCAAATTGCACTAAAATACTTAATCACCATTATCCTGCATACCCTTTAATTTTATTCTTGCCAACATAAAGGTGATTGCATTAAGTAGACTTTTGTCACCCTGTAAAAATAGTTGTCATTATTAATTCTAAATTATTAATTTCATATCTCAATATTAATTTCTTAATTTAACAAACAATGACAACTATTTTTACTGGGTGAATAGCAAATTATAGAAATTGATAATTGGAAACTAAATATTGTCTTGACTTAGTTCATTCCGAAATTATCCCAAAATAAAGAACTCACACACATATGTTAGAGATCCCCCGGTGATACTTTTCTAAAAATAATTTCAGGTACAATTTAAAAGATGGTCATACATGGAACATTCATGACAAGTTTCATATGAATTAAATTGATTGTGGGAAGATGATTTTTGAAGATTATAAAGGAAAATCAAGCACAAGCTGCCACGCCCATATTTTGGGGTCAATGAAAATTTCTTTAACAATTTAAGAAAAGCATCACCAAAAAAACAACCATGTCAAGTTTCATTGAAATTAGCCCAATGGTTTGGGAGAAGAAGATTTTAACCTGAAAAATTGCCACGCCCTGCCAAACCCATATTTGGGGGTAATCAAAATTTCTTGAACAATTTAAGCAAAGGGTCACCCAAGGAACATCCATGCTAAGTTTCATTGAAATTGGCCCACTGGTTTGGGAGAAGATTTTAAAAGATATAAGCATGAAAAAATGCCCTGCCCTGCCACGCCAAAATTTGGGAGTCAATCAAAATTCCTTAAGCAATTTAAGTAAAGGGTCAGAAAAGGAACATCCATGCCAAGTTTCATTGAAATTGGCCCAATGGTTTGGGAGGAGAAGATTTTTTTAGATTTAATATTGAAAATGAGCCCTGCCCTGCCACGCCCATATTTGGGGGTCAATCATTTTTTTTTTAACAATTTGAGTTAAGGGTCTCCAAAGGAAAATCTATGCAAAGTTTCAATGAAATTGGCCCACTGGTTTGTGAGGAAAAGATTTTTTAGTGAAACAAGAGGACCATGATGGTCCTAGATCGCTAACCTGAGTCTCTTTGACCCCTGGGACATCACATAAATTAAATAGGCAGATTTTAAAAAGGAGATCATTTCTACATAGGATCAATACCATGAAATATTTTCAGCCAAAAGCAAGAAGGATGTGCCTTTTCACTCTTTGATTCTATGTTAAAAAGGATGCACCCATCATGCTCAAATGAGCTAAAAGGGATGCGCCAGCATGGAGCCCAAATATGACCCCAGGGTCTTGATATAAACAGACTTGGTAGGGGCCCATTAGATAATGCTACATATCAAATATGAAAGCTGTATGCCCTCTGGTTTCAAATTTTTAAAGATTTTCATTCTTTCATTCTATGTAAAAAGGGTTGCACCCAGGTGGAGCCAAAATATGATCCCAGGGTCTTGATATGAACAAACTTGGTAGAGATCCACAAGATGATGCTACATACAAAATATGAAAGCTGTCTAACTTCTGGTTTCGGAGAAAAATGATTTTGAAGAATTTCCTTTCATTACCCTTCGTGCTCAGAGGAGCGAAAAGGGATGCGCCTGGGCAAAGCCCAAATGTGACCCCAGGGTCTTGATATGTACAAAGTTGGTAGAGGCCAACTAGATAATGCTACATATCAAATATGAAAGCTGTCTGCCTTCTGGTTTCAGAGAAGAAGATTTTTTAAAGATTTTTGCTCTTTGTTTCTTTGTAACAAGAGGGCCGTTGGCCCTGGGTCGCTCACCTGAGAAACAAAGCTTCATTACCTCGGTATGTCCATGCAACCACAGAAAAAGAGATTTTCACTTATTCAATTAGATAACATTAGAAATAATCCTCCCCCCCCCCTGCTACTTCCCTGGTCATTATTTATTTAAGCTTTTTTCATAAAAGGTCTGTGATCAGCTAATCTATTCCAGATATACAGGCTGAGTCTGAGACTTTTAAAGTTTTCTTTAATGAGTTGATCAATCCATGTCAAATATAAAGGCTGTAGGGATTCAAAATTCTCAACAAAGCACTCCCCCATCCCCCAAGATGCTCTGCACCTGGTGAATCTACAGTCATGATTTTAGCTAATTCAATTGATGTCCATATGCTGATCATCCATACCAATTTTCAAGTCTGTAGGACTCCTAGTTCATTAGAAGAAGTATAAAGATTTCAAAAATGATCCAAAGTACTACCCCCTCCCCAAGACACTCAGCACCTTTTGACCCTACAGCATGATGTTAGCTATTTTCATTAATGTCAATATATTGATCACCCATGACAATTTTCAAGTCTGTCGGGTTCCTGATCAAGGAGAAGAATAAGGTTAAAGATTTCAAAATTGATCCAAAGCACTACCCCCTCCCCCCTATTGCTCCGCATCTGGTGGCCCTACATTCATGATTTTAGCTAGTTTATTTAAGATCCATATGCTTATCATCCATGCCAATATTGAAGTCTATAGGGCTCCTGGTTCATTAGAAGATGAAGGTTAAAGTTAAAATTTTTTCACCAAAGTACTACCCCCTCCCCCCTGGTGCTCCTCACCTGGTGGCATTACAGTCGTGATTTAAGCTATTTTTACTAAAGTCTATAAGCTGATCCTCCATGCCAATTTTCAAGTCTGTTGGGCTTGTGGTTCAGAAGAAGAAGAAGATTAAAGATTACAAAATTTTCACAAAAGTACTACCCTCTCCCCTCTGGTGCTCCGCACCTGGTGAATCTACAGTCATGATTTTAGCTATTTTTATAAATGTCCATATGCTGATCATCCATGCCAATATTCAAATCTGTAGGACTCCTGATTCAGAAGAAGAAAAAGGTTAAAGATTACAAAATTTTCATCAAAGTACTACCCCCTCCCCCTGGTGCTCCACACCTTGTGGCCCTACAGATAAGACTTTAGCTGTTTTTATTAAGGGCTATGAGCTGATCATCCATGCAAAATTTTAAGGCTGTAGGGCTTCATGTTCAGAAGAAGAAGAAGGTTAAAGATTACACAATTTACCCAAAGTACTACCCGCTCCCCCCTGGTGCTCCGCACCAGGTGGCCCAACAAATATGATTTTAGCCATTTTTATTAAGATCTATGAGCTGATCATCCATGCCAAATTTCAAGGCTGTAGGGCTGCTCGTTCAGAAGAAGAAGAACTTTAAAGATTTTCTTATTTTTTTAACTTTGGTTACCATAGCAACCAGAGTTTTTCACCGATTTCAATTCTTTTAGCAATTCTTAAAGGGGATCACCTAAGGAACATTTCCAAGTTTGGTTAAAATTGGCCGATTAGTTTAGGAGGAGATGTTGTTTAAAGAAATTCTTGACGGACGCTGGACGGACGCCGGACAAAAGGTGATCACAATAGCTCACTTGAGTATGTTGTGCTCAGGTGAACTAAAAAGGGTTGCGTCCGGGCAAAGCCCAAATATGACCCGAGGGTTTTGATATGAACAAACTTGGTAGAGGTCCACTAGATGATGCTACATACTAAATGAAAGCTGTCTGCCATCTAGTATAAGAGAAGAAGATTTTTAAAGATTTTTCGCTCTTTGATTCTCTGTTAAAAGGGCTGCGCCCGGGCAAAGCCAAAATATGACCCAAGGGTTTTGATATAAACAAACTTGGTAGAGGTCCACTAGATGATGCTACATACCAAATATGAAACCATGCTTTCTGGTTTCAGAGAAGAAAATTTTTTAAAATTTTCCCATTTTTCCCTTCATTTGAAAACTTTGGTAAAGCTTGACACAAGGAACATTCCTGTAAAGTTTTATCAAGATTGGCTTACCAGTAAAAGAGGAGAAGATGTTTAAAGAAATTCTGGATGACGCCCAAGCACGCCAGACGCAGAACATTGCATGATCACAATAGCTCACCTGGAGCACTTCATACTCAGGTGAGCTAAAAATTATATAAATAAATGTACAAGTTGTGAAAATAAAAAAAAAGTTGCAATTAGAAATTTATCATTTTGTAAATGCCTTTAAATTCATCATGTGCGGGAATTCAATTGCACTTTATTTCTGTACAAATTGAAATCAGTTTAGTTGGAAACATCCCCCCCCAACCTGTAAGTCCAGTGGTGAAGGAATATTTATGCCCCCTAAGGCTGAATATGAACAAGTTTTAAATTCAACAAGAGCCACGTCAGACATGGCCACCCCCCCCCCCCCCGAGAAGGATTGATAGTAAACTAAAGCCAGTTTCATTTTGGCTTCTTATGCACTGTGTTTGTTCTCAATGAGATCTATCCAATTATAAAGTTTTAAATTGATAGCTATTATACTCTCTGAGATATACAAAATCCATGTCTTAGAACAACTAAAGGCCATGAATGGCTTGAGTTGCTCAAGAGCTTGAAATTCTTGTAATAGCATATCAAAGTTTTAACTAAATTTTTAGATATTTTGGGTTCTACTGATATTGAAAATGATTTTCGAAGTTTCCACTATATAACATCATGGAGAAATAACCTCCGCCCATAAAATACATATTTTCTATCCACTTTGTAGACTGATAAAAGGTCATCCAAAGATCATTCATGCAAAATTTAATTGGTATTCATCACTTAGAAACAAAGAAAACTCACTTTTCAGCATATTTGAAAATTAGACAAGCACATTAAATCCATGTTTTTCATTTGATCAAAATTGCTTGAACAACTTTGGAAGAGGGTCACCCAAGGATCATTCCTGTGAAGTTTGGTTGAAATTCGTCTAGTAGTTTCTAAGAAGATTAAAGAAAAGTTTATGATCGGACGGACGGATGGATGCATGACTGACGGGCACAAAGCCATGACAATAGCCCCAGTGGCCTTTGGCAAGTGCAGCTAACAAAACGCAATAACTCCAAAATTATGCAAGCAAGAGTTGTGGATCTTGTGCACTACACTTCTCCTCAATATGTCTATTCATACATGAAGTTTCATGTTCATAGCTATTATACTTTTAAATATATGCTCTGGACAAAATCAAATGCTTTAAACCATCAAAGAGCAATAACTCAAAAACTATGCAAGCAAGAGTTTTGGTTCTTTTGCAGTGATCTTCTCCTCCATGGGATATATTCATACATGATGTTCCATGTTGATAGCTATCACACTTTCAAAGATATGCTTCAGACAAACTCAAGGTCTTTAAAATGAGAAAGGGCAATTAATTCAAAATTATGCAAGCAAGAGTTATGGTTCTTTTGCACTTCTCAATGAGATCCATCCACCTATGAAGTTTTAAGTTGATAACTTTTATACTTACAGAGATATGATCCGAACAAAATCTAAGTCTTTAAACAACAAAGGGCAACAACACTAAATTATGCAAGCAAGAGTTGTGGTACTTAGGCACTGCACTTCTCCTCAATGTGATCTATTCATACATGAAGTTTCCAGTTGATAGCTATTAAACTTTCTGAGATATGATCCAGATAAAATCTAAGTCTTTTAAATGACAAAGGGCAATAACTCCAAATTTATGCAACTAACAGTTGTGGATCTTGTGCACTTCACTTCTCCTCAATGAGATCTATCCACCTATGAAGTTTCAATTTGATTACTTTCATACGTTCAGAGATATGCTCCTGAAAAAATCCAAGACTTTACAAAAAAACCCAAAAGGCAATAACTCCAAAAGATTATACAAGTAAGAGTTGTGGTTCTTGTGCACTGCAATTCTCCTCAATGATATCTATCCACTTATGAAGTCTCAAGTTGATACTTATTATACTTTCAGATATATGCTCGGACAAGTTTACTGACAGAATAACGGAGGATCGGAATGACGTATAGAGACGATTACTAAATCCCCTATGCCCAAATGGCGGGGGATAACTAAAGGGTGCCGCGACTAAAGGGTGCAAATTTTTAATTCAACGCAATCATACCAATGTTCCCAAAGAGGTTGTGTATGAGGAGTAACTCACACCAACATCTAACTCGTGATTTTTAAGGAATTCTAAAGCTTCCTCGAGTCTCTCAAATAATACGGTCTGTTCGCCTTATTCTTCCATTGATTCCTCATTTCATGTCGGAATTACGATGACGGCTTCAATTCCTCAAGTGCATCCGTCATCTGTCTTTTCCCGTGCTAAGTATGTATCTCCTTCTTTATGAAGAGTAACAAGGGGGGGGGGGGGGGTACTCTTCATTGCGTATGACAACCTTCCCACGTATAGCCAGCGAACTATAGAAAAGAGTCGCATCCATGGAAATAAGGTCACCATTTTTGCATGAAGTTGAAACAATTGTACTGAGAGAAAAACTTGTTTGAAAGGACAAATGAAAATAGATTTGGGTCCGTAAAGAGCATAGGAAGAAAAAGGGTTTAGTATTTTAAAATATGCATATGTTGCATTTGCATTTTTTGCATTTTCCAAGAATATGTTTCACCTTGGTTGAAATAGTAAATTGTGTCATAGAATGTATTTATTTGCAAGGTGTGTTATTCAATATCACACATTGCATATTGCTTTTCAGAAAGGGTTTTTCAGATGAATACATTTAGACCAGTCGTATAATTTACTGCCAGATTTTAAGAGCTTGAGCAGCATTTGCTCAGTTTGGCTTGCCCTTGAGTGTATTTTGATCTGGGTCTTCACTGCTCTAAAAATTCTTCTGTTGAAGATCATGTGGATAATTTTTTCATTAATATGTGTCACTTTTTCATACGCAGAAAGAGGATTTTAGTAATTGCTTATAAGGCAAATATTATAACTAATTACAATAAATGATGTGAAGTGCTCAAAAAGCCTGCTGATGTTAATTTTTGGTTTCTATAGTAGACAACTTTGATTGAGTTACTAAAGACATGAACTAGGATGATCATTTAATGGAAAATATTATCTATATCTATTCAAACATATTAGTCAAGACGTTCTACCTAGTTAAATAGACCAATGCCAGTTAAACATACAGTGTTGATCAAGAGTGAGCTGCATATTTTGTGCAGTCCAATCTTGATTTACATTGTTAGACTATACAACCTTCGGGTTGTTAAGAATGATTTGTCTTCATGATATTTGTGTTTAAGTTGTGATAATTGAGACATTTAAGGTTTAAGATTTGATCGAATTACTGTTTTATGTATGAAGCTTTACATGAATAACATATATATTTCTGCAAGCGTTTCAAGGTATTGAGTAGATATTTTAAATGTGCATCAGTGTATTGACTTCAGTTGAGCTAAGTATAGTGTAGAATCTTTACTTAAATAAACATTATTCCTTAGTCAACCCTGACACCCAGCTGACCGAAATAGCTCCCTCATCCATTTTACAAAAAAGTCAAGCTACAAATTAAAAATATGAAAATATATAATGAAACATTTTCATTGAAAAATCAACTTTAATGAATATTATTGTTCTTGTTGAAGTCAATTAGCCGATCAAAGTGAATAATGATTTGTTCAAAATTAGCAGAGATACAACCAAAAGTTAAAAAAATTATTATCAGTAATTCAAGTCATTTTAATGGAAAAACTGAATTTAGTCCACTATATTTTGATTTGAAAATAGTGAATTGTCATTCTACATCTAAAAATTCCAATGGACTTTCAAAGTGATTTCATTTTACTTCTTCAATGTACAGGTACTATGGTAGAAATGTTTTTTTTTATTACAATGAAGAGTGATTTTACAATTGTGTTCATCCAAGTATGAATCTTGGTTATTAGTTAGTACCATCTCACAATGTTGCTAAATTAGATGTCAACCTCGCCTGTACAATTAGAGATCCTTTTTGTAATATAAAGGGAGTTATTTGCTTCAAATCACTATATCTAAAAAATATCATTTATGCAAAATGGTTGTAACTCATTAGATACAACCATTTTGCATGAGCATTTTTTACTGTAAATTGTTAGATACAAGTTTGTTTTGGTTTTTTTTCAAATTTTCATTTGCTCTGAAAATGAAATGAATTTTCAGGTAACAATTTTTAGGAGAAACAGGATGTGTATGGTACATTTAGATAATAAATACATGATAAAGAGATATTAAGTAAAAAATTGAGTTACAACATTTTTCCCTAAGGCCTGGATTAGAACATTAATGCTACCAAGCTTAACTTTATTTCCCCCCCCCCCCCCCTTTGTTTTGTTTTTCATAATTAGATTTGACCTGTCCATATTTCTGAAATTATAACAGCTATGTTTTTGTTATGTTCTGTAACCATCATGATTTTGATTTTGTTGCGAGACATTATTTGGTCACTTCTTAAGAAATGAAAAGGATGTCATTGTGATGGAGACTTTTCAATTTATAAATGTTCTTTCTGTTTTGTCTTATTTTGTAAACAGGGTAGATTGCCCTTAATTAATCAAAATCATGTATGGAGGTTCGATTCCTTCCCCAGACTGTATAAACTGCTGGTGCAAAAAGGGACAAATTGTCTGGAGGTCCCACATGATTTTGATATGAAAACATACATGTAATCATATAATTAAAATTTTCAGTTGAGAAAAAAAAATTGTGTTATAAAAGTACAAAGTGATTGGCTTATTGTTTCATTGCAATAATACAACATGCATTGCAGTTATTATTTTGACTATTCACTATTTTCAAATTATTTTGAATTGATATTGATTTAAGATAGGGTTTTGAGTGAAATTTATGGAAAGTAATACAATATCGTAAATCTTATCTGAATGAAATTATCAACATTGTATAACCACTGTTTGAAATAAGTACATCATTTTCTCCTTTAGTCTCGTTTGGCATCTTCACTGTCCAATCAAAAGCTAAAAAAATCCACATCAGCCATATAAGTCGTAGAATAAATAATTTGATTTGAATGAAAATGTCACTTTATGTGATCATTTGGTATAATTTCAAAGTATTTTTTCAATGATTTAGGAGTATTTCTGAATAACAGGAACAGGCGTTTGAAATAAATGGAATGCTGAGTGAGGGATTTGGAATGTTTATCTCAAAATTTATTGCCAAATTAACTGTAACAGATTTAATTGAAGACAAAGGGGCCTAGCCAGAGTCTTCACTATAGACACTCTCTGGATAGAAAGAATGTATGTGAATATACTTTGTGTATTCATACAGTGTGATTAGGGTTTAAGTTTCAAAATTTAAATGTAACCAACCGATAGTCTTTTCAATTCTTAAATGTAAAAAATATAACAGTGAGAATGAGAACAGCTGTTTTCACTTTTTTCAAGATGTCTTGTTAGGTGCAAAGGTTTTAACAACATAGTTGATGACATTGTGAAATGGATAAGATGAATAGTTTTGGAATGCCTTCAGAATTTAACTGAATGAGTGAACTGAGCAAATTTTACATGTACTTTAGGAAATTGATATATCCAATTTTGTTTAAGGTAAACCACAATGTTGATATTATAAAACCGTCTTTTAATAAACTCCATATACCTGTTGGACATATAAAACGCTACAAAACTAAGTTAGGTATAGTCAAGAAAACTTCGTGGAAATTCATGTTGTACAGCCCTTTAAAAAATTACTTTGAGTTTTGAACAATATCTGAGCGTTTTGAATAAATTTAAATTTTTGATAATTGTTTTGATCGGATCGAGTGTTAGTTCCACAATGTTAATAATATAATATTTCATGCTTACACACTTATTTTAAGTTTGAGAAAATATTGGGTTAATAATAGGAAAAGTTCTATTATCTTGGTCCCAGATGTGTTT
This sequence comes from Fragum whitleyi, assembly GCA_948146395.1. Taxonomy (NCBI): domain Eukaryota; kingdom Metazoa; phylum Mollusca; class Bivalvia; order Cardiida; family Cardiidae; genus Fragum; species Fragum whitleyi. The sequence goes on from OX411560.1 coordinate 8,553,142, forward strand.
CTGTGAATTGAGTTAAAAGACTATTTCAACATTATTGCTGCTACATCACAGCAGCTGGTATTCCTACCCTGGATTCTTATCATTTCACACACCAGTACAGCCAAAATATCTTTGGTCATCATGACTTTTTTTTTTAAATCAGATGTAAAGAGAATATTCAATCTTGACATTATAGAAAGTGATCAATTTTTTTTTTTGTCTATTAATTTCAATTTCCTAAAATCGAAAATACAATTTTTTTTAAGCCTGTGTGTGAGATTTAAAACAATTTCAAATATGCAAAAAGCAAAGACTCTGACCAGTCTGTGCATCAGAACAGTCTACCCAGGGTCTTAACTATTCATATAGTAAATAGATAAGGACTCAGAGTATCTGTAGACCATCATGTAACTTTATATTTACAGTATGTGGCTGTCAACACTACTCAGTGGTGCACCTCTGGAAATTACTTTTTTTTGGAAATGTCATGCACAGGCTCATATCTTAATGACAGTGGCCTTACATTGAAATATTGTGGCAGATTGGTCTAGCAAGCATTATTTAATCCACATTGCATGGGGTTTGAGCCTTTGTGTAACATGTTTTTAGATCAGTTGTTTTCGAGGAAAAAAGAGGTACATTGTATTATGATCACCTTGGGGTCGTTCGCATAGGCGTTGGCATTGATGTTGACGTTGGCTTGATATATTTTAACCTTGCTCATAAATTTTGAATAGTAGGTGATAGAGCCTTCATATTTCACATAATCATTGCTTGGGACAAGACCTTTCTGTAGGTACCAAGTTCAAGGTCATCAGACAAGGTCAAGGTAATTTTCCAGGTCAAAATTCTTTAAAAAATTTAACCTTGGTCATAACTTTTGAATGGTAAGTCAAAGGGCCTTCATATTTCACATGATTATTGCTTGGGACAAGACTTTTCTGTAGGTACCAATATCAAGGTCATCAGTTAAGGTCAAGGTCATTTTCAAAGGTCAAATTTGTTTTAAAAATTTAATCTTGGCCATAACTTTTGGATGGTGAGTCAAAGAGCCTTCATAATTCTCATGATCATTGCTTAAGACAAGACCTTTCTGTAGATACCAAGTCTATATATTTGCATTTGCCTAAGAAATAATAGAAAGCCGAGTGTTGACACCCGCTTGCGATGCTCTTGTTTATTTATTCATTATTATTGTTTGTTGTTGTTGCTGTTCTTTTGATTTGATTTGATTTGATTTGATTGGATTGGAGTTATATTGTGGCAACTGGAAATTTTATTTGCAAAAAAATTTTGCAGAAAATCTAAAATTCCAAAATGGGCAAGAAGCAGTGAAATGATAAATATGAAAAGCTCAATATGTTGTCATAATCAATCCTCTCTTAATCATTTACTAGATGTACTTGTCGTCTTCGGTCATGCTACATCAGTATCTTTAAAAAAACATTAAAACAGTGTAGATATCCAACGACCCCGGTCAGAGGCTTTGCCTTATTTCATATTAAGTGATGACTCCTTCGAACTATTTGTCTCAGCTACGTTTGCCCTTATACTGTGTGATAAATAATAATGCATGTTTTTGGAATACATAAAAGTTTTCAATCCTTTTGTATATCATAATTTACCTCTTGTGAAGATTTGCTATTTAAGTCTGGAGAGTAGAATACTTTGCTTATAAAACATTTCTCCGTTTAATGAAAAAGCAACTCAAGGATATGGAACATGGTTTATCGATATGTCTCTCACATTAATAACGATGTATTTTGGGTGTTTGTCTTTTAAAGTTACAATGTTTGTTTACCAATTAAATTTGCGAGAACTTCGGTAGCATTTCAAGTTGCCATTTACGATAATCTAAAAAAACCATAGGCCCTAAAGCGCTCACCTGAGACATTTCTCAATTGTTGCAATAAGCCTCAACTACTCAAGATCCTACATAGACAATTTGTTTGGTTTAAATCTATTTATTTTACATGGCTTGGGAAACAAGTTCTTACAACTTAGATTAATCCTTCTTGATTCTGCTTCCTGGAAAGAACCAGTACTCGCACCGAATGTTTGGACCAATAAATATCAATATCCGCTCCCGGGAATTGAACTCAGGACCTTTATCGTCCTGTTTCTATTCTTAGCGTTATATCGAAAAATTTTAAAAGAGTTGCATTTGACCAAGTTCAAATATATTTAAACGAAAATAACTTATTATATGATTTACAGTCTGGTTTCAGAAAAGGCTACCACACCTGTCTCATTCATCTATCAAACTGTATTTGAAACCAAATGGACAAAGTTAATTTTGTAGAAATGGTTCTTTTAGACTTGCAGAAAGCTTTTGACACAGTAGACCATTTATCCTCATCATAAAACTTAGAAAAATGGGTTTTGCCAAAGATATTATTGATTGGTTTTCATCCAATTTTAGTGAAAGGAAACAGCTTGTTGATGTCAATAAATCTCAGTCTTCTTTTGCAAGTATAACCTGTGGAGTTTCACAAGGATCTATACTTGGACCCCTTCTTTTTCTATTATACGTCAATGACATGCCTGATGTTGTTAAAAATAAACTTCTTTTGTATGATGACGATCCGCTATTTAAGTGTCCAATCGAGACAGATCGTCTGTTTAGAACGCTCTTTCTGATGATCTCAATCGAGTACGAAATTGGCATATTGACAAAAAATTGTCTTTATATCTTGGATAAACGGAATCTGTTATTTTTGGATCAAAACAAAAGCTTAAAACTAATTATAAGATCAATGTACGATGCAACGATATTTCACTTAATTGAACTTAAAATGTAAAGCATTTGGATGCTGTTTTAGAACAAAGTTTATCGGGTGAGCCAATGGCAATTTATTTAATGCGAAAAACAAATGCTAAATTGAAGTTTCTTTATCGTAAAAGCAATTTCTTATCATTTCACACCAGACAATTATTTGTGTCACCATAGATCCAATGTCATTTTGACTATGCTTGAGTTTTCTGGTACTTTATTCTGAGTAAAAAGTAGATTAACAAATTGAAATCATGCAAAATAAACCAATAAGTTTTATTTTGGAACTGCACCACAGATCCAGTATCAACATAACTCACTTGAAAACTTTAAACTGCTGCAAGTTGATAAACGATTTGAACAAATAACTAAATAGCTATGTCAACAAAATTATACAAGTGCTCATAATTGCATAATTTATTTAGCCCTCATTGTCGATTCCTTTTCAAAGTGGAGTACACCGGCTGTTGCGCCGAACTAGGAGCATTCGAACATTGGAGCGCATGGTAAAATGCACTTGTCTTAGTTAATTATCATCTCCACCAAGTTTTCGATGTGTGACTTTATTATCATATCATTTTATTAGCAGTGTTGTTTGTTTGGTTGGTTGTTTTCTGGTGAAGTATATGCATGTATAAGAATACAAAATTAGTAAGATGAAAAACATGGCTCATCCTTTTTTATATGTGTGTGTTATGTAATTCTTCAAATCTGTATAGTTATTGATATATATTATATATCAATACGCCCATCAATTTGCAATTAATAATATCATGCTTAAGAAATCTCATGTCTTTCACGATAGGCCATATTTAGGCTTGTCAATGTTATCAGAGAAACCTCAAATGGACAACCCTTTTTTTACCCAATAATGGATGATGCCATAGATAACAAGTAGAATTTCTTCACAAATTGTGTCTCCAATACTGCTACAATTTAAAACATAGTCATCGTATATTTTGAAATTACATGAAAAGTTTATGAAGAAGCTAATGACTTAGAGGTATTTAGTCATTTTTGCAAAAGCATTTCGTGCAAGAGAGGCTTAAATATAGATATTTTAGGTTAAAATCAATCCCTTTCAAACTACAGTTGAGAAGCGGTGCTGGTCGTCAGAAGAGTTGTAAAAGAAAAACTAATTTATGATCATATATACTTGCAATTGGACAGTTATATAATCAAAGAATCCAAATTCAGTAGCAGGATTTATATATATGGGATGCAGTCCAGTGTTGCTAAGCAGTGGAATTTTTCGGACTCATTACAGGAGAGAAAAAGAATATTATGGATTCGGATGATTGTATTACGTTAAGTCATGTCACCAGGCGCGGTAAGGTGTTTCAGAGCTCTAGCTTAGCACTTAAAAGATCATGAGGCACAGACACTGAATGAATAATTGCTAATATTATTACTTTGATTTACCGGTTCTCATCCTTCCCAACATTTTTCTTTCAAAAATTCTTTGAGAATCTAAAACCTATTTTGGATGAGAAATGAAATGACGAAAAAGGTGTCGCTGTGATACTAGTAAGAAAATAACCAATAATCCAGTGATATGTGCTTCAGCCATCGCGACATGACAAAAAATGTTTAAAAGGGTTTAAACTCCTTTCAAATAAGCAAATCAGCTTATCTCTTATAATGGTGTACAAGTTATAGAAAGAAAGAACAATTAATGTAAATAAAAATGCACCCAGAAAGAAAGTTGTCCCACTAAAACTAGTAAAAGAAAGGGCATTTAAAGTGCTTGTACTTTGAATATGTCAATTTTGTTCTTGTTAAAGATTGAAAGATAACCAAACGCACACGTATATTTTACTTCTCTGTAAATAGATTATGGTCAATATAACATTGCAGCAGAGGAGGTCACTTCGTTCGATGCTTTGCTTGGTTGACTCCTTGACTATGAAAAAGAATATCGCCATTACTGGCGGAAAAATATCATTCTCCTTATTCATTCCTAAATCCTAGTAAATAATCTGTTACCATTACTTCACCTATCACCAAATATAATCTTTACGGTTGCATTCAGTAGATACAAAATGTGGTTTGTAATCAAGTTTTTGTTTCGTTGTTGTTTTCTTAAACAAAATCTAATTGCTCTACCATTTAAACCTCAGTGTGATTGCACGGACATTCTAGGTCACCACATCGTAAGCACAATTGTTGTGTATTAATTTCTGTAAGTTTATTTTAAGGCCCGTTATATCTAGAAGTAACTAGAGTCAGGACTCTAAAAATTTTCCTTTGAACGTTCTTTCTAAGAAGAAGATAAATCGTTTTATAGTATTATAACGATCGCAGCATGGGTTTACAGCTCATAGACCGGTTTCAAAGTAGCTAAAATCACAAGGAGGAGGGGGTTAGAATTTGGATCAAATTAGCTTATTTCAAAATTATTCTTCCGATGAACTAGAAAAACCTCTACAGCTTAGACATTTGGCCTCGATCATCCGCTCAAACACCATCATCAAAATATCTTTAGTCATGACTGTTAGGCCACCATTGGCAGAGCACCAGGGGGGACTTGAAATCAAATTAGAAATCATAATTCTCTTATAAAAATAGCTAAAATGATTACAGGGTGCTGTTCCAGGGCAGGGGGAGCAGGTAAGACTCTGAGGTAATTAAGACATCTTCGAAATTCTTCCTCTTTTTCTAAACCGGGTCCCCAACAGCCTAAATATTTTACAAGATTCATCAGTTCATTTACTTTTAAATAAATAGCTAAAATCATGACTTTCGGGCCATCGGGTGAAGAGCAACAGGGAGTAGTACAAAGGTGTCAATTTAGAAAAAAAAAATAAAAGGTTCTTTTCATCTTCATCACCAGAACTTCAACATCCTTGATATTTAGTTTAGTTTATTATATGATAGACCTTTAAGTAAAGTTATGTGTTGAGCGCAGATCTAAAGTCACTTCTTTAGCAATCGAATTGAAAAGTAACTAAAAACACAGAATGCGCTTTGAAAAGTATACCACAGAAACACAATTTCAATATTAATTTTAAATCCTACGTTCATTGGATTAATGTATGCAACAAGTAATCCGATATCTTGAAGGAAACAAAAATTGTCACATATGATTATCCTATCATTCTCGACAACGAAGATTGATTGGATAGTGTTTTTCTGAAGTTCCATAAGAATATATGGTCAGAGAATATTCAGTTTCAGACAGAAGGGCCGAGGAGCCATGCCTACGACGTGTTTTCCGTCAATCCATCCTTGCGTCCTCCAATCCATATTTTTTTTCTAGTCAATGCCACATAGTCCACCTTTTGTATAAATCCGTTTTGCGTCAAACATTCTCAGAACGATTGAATTAACTTAAGGTTAGTTCCCTTCAAAAACAGGCTAAGTACGTCAGTTGCAAATTCCATCTTCTTTAAACATGTATAAAATGATTGTAGCAACATTAGTAATTCATCCTTTCGAAAAATGACCAGGACCGTCGTTTGTTATGGGAAAAGACGCCTAATGGAAACTTGTTGAAAATGACTTCGTTATTTGAGTAAAGTTGACGGTCTTCATCCGATTTGCTTCAAACTTTCATTAAAAATTGTAACAATAAAAGGATCGTTTCTTTCGGGAAAGGACAAGATCTATCAGGTTTCAAAGGCGGGAAAGGACAAGGTCTATCAGGTTCCATAGGAAAGGGGCCTTATGGATTCTTTCCTACATATTCTCGTTGTCTAACGATTTCTTTCAAATTTGCATTAGATAATGTACCATTGTAGTTTGTAATCATTGCCAATACCTTTTGAATTATATTAATCTTCATATTTTACATGGGCCCCCAGCTGGGCGGGGGGGGGGGTAGAAATAGTCGGCTGCTGCCCATGGAGTCAATGGTAAGACCCCTAACAAATGGGCCCGCCTGTTTGCCGTGGGTGGAGACTCGTTAGGACGAAAAGAGGGTCCTGGTAGTTGAGGGAAGCCCAGGGATCTCCAGCTTCTCAACACGCTGCTTTGGCCTCAGCTTCAGTTGAAACGGGAGCCTGGATGGGCCCGGTCTAGGCAATCGGCTGGTCGTTTTAGACTGGGGCATCTACTTTTGTCATATGAAATATTTTGTTATATTTAAGATGTTCAGTCATGATCCTGATGACACATTACTTAACAATTTGTTGTACCGAATTTCTTTGAAATCACTTTGGTATAAAAGTTATTGTTGTACTAAGTGCAAAGATTTATATGCCTGTGTCACTCATATTTTGTATTTTAACAGTATTTTAGTCCTTGTCTATATAGGCTCATGGGCTAATCGGGTTGAATGGATTTTTTGATCATTTGCACGGCTTGATTCTAAGTTAGGAAATAGTTGGTGCAATCGCTGTTAGGTCATTTTGTCATTTTAGCTCGAGTATACTATCCGGGTAGCCCTGGCATGGGGGGCTGGAGACCCGCCCCTTCACGTCCCCTTGTAGGACTCGGTAGAGGGTGGTGGCCCTCGGATAGTGAATTTTAATTTAACGAACATGGACACCCAATCAAAAAAACGAAAAAACGAAGACGGATCTATTGAATGAGAAACAGGTACGACCCTCTATCAGTCTACAGCCATACGACTAAATACGCCAACTTTTCAAAGGTTTATAGTTATAGACTCAACTGACAGTGACGAAACTCTCACAAAACTTTCCCCTTTCGTAATTGATAAAGTAATTAAATCAATAATTGGTGAGCCAAAATCTATTAAGAAATTAAGATCTGGTAGCCTTCTTGTTGAAGTTGAAAAGCCTGCACATTATGAAAATCTCATGAAAACTGACACCTTCTTTAACATTCCTGTAACATGCACACCGCATTCGACCCTTAATACGTCAAGAGGAATCATTCGATCTCGAGACTTAGAAAATATACCGGAATCTGAAATCTTAGAAGAACTCAAAAGTCAAAACGTTAATGCAGTTAAGCGAATTACTGTTTTCAGAGATGGTGAAAAGAGAAACACAAATACCTTTATTCTTACTTTCGGCTCGGCTATTCTACCAAAGTCTATAAAAGTAGGTTACCTTCGATTAAATGTTGATTTATATATCCCAAACCCCTTACAGTGTTACAGGTGTTTCAAATTTCGACACCATGAGAAAAAGTGCAGGGCCGGTGAAGGAGATTTATGCCGCCGTTGTGGTAAATTAGAAGATCAACATCGTTCTATCCACTTCACAGATGACATGAAATGTTTGAATTGTGGTGGGGAACATGCTTCTGCTTCACGAAAATGTCCCGTATGGCAAAAAGAAAAAGAAATTGTCACCGTCAAGTATAAAGAAAGGATTATCTTTTCCTGAAGCGAGAAAAAGTTGTCGAAAATAGGGTTAATCTTACAAACAGTTATGCCTATTTCACCAAAAATTCAAAAACCAATAGCACGAGTAAACAAGACACCAATGGATGTGATAACTGTAAAGATCTTTTCGGAAAGTTGTGTATTCTCTTTCCTGAAAAGAAAGATGAAATTTCAAAGCTATTTCCATCTCTAGCAGTTACGTCTAATAATCCCAGTAACACAAACCAGGGAATCACTGGTAAAACATCTGAGTGTCAATCAAACTCAAGTAAGGTAGCACCAGGAAAAGATAATATTTCTCTTCGAGCCGCTAAACCATCGACACATACAAGCACTGGAGAAGATGAAATTATTAAATTAGATTTAGCTGAAATGGGGAGACGCAAGAAGGCACAAATTCAACTGGAGAAGTCAAATCCTCAGGTTGCTAAAGTGCCAGATGATAAAGATTCAAGTTCTTTTGTGAAACCTAGGAGCAGAACTTCGTCTCCTAGGGCAGCAATATCTAATCGTCAGCCAAAAGGATCTGATGATCCTATAAAACAATACAACCGTTACCACAGTCTTGAAGAAGACGTGGATACGGAAAAAACTGAGGACTCAGATTCTTCAAAGGAGAATAGGCAAGGTAAACATATGATAGATCTTTTACACATAAAGAAATAAAATTCATACTTCCACTTCTTTAAGTATATTTTTACCTCTTAATTTAACTATGGTGAACAAAAATATTCAATGGAATTGTCGCAGCATCAAAGCTAATTTTGAAGAAATGAATCTATTAGTTTCTAATGGAAAGCCAATAGCAATTTGTTTGCAAGAGACTTTTCTTAAAGACACAGACAAATTCTCTTTCAAGTATCACTCTTGCTATATGAAAAAAATTGAAGGGAATGAGAAAGCTTCGGGCGGTGTCGGAATTATTGTTAACAACAGTGTTCCTCACTGCATCATTCCTCTTAATACAACGTTACAAGCTGTTGCTGTCAGCGTTTCTCTTAATAAAACAATAACGATTTGCTCAATTTATCTTCCCCCTAGTTCTCCTATAAATAATAGGAAACTAGACGATCTTGTCGAACAGTTACCCAAGCCTTTCATGTTAATGGGATATTTCAATTCCCATCATACACTTTGGGGATGTACTAATACAGACGACAAAGGTCGCATAATTGAAGATTTCATATCAAATCATGATCTTGTTTTATTTAATGATAAATCTTCCAGATTTCATCATCCAGCTACTGGTTCATATTCTTCACTGGATTTAACTGTTTGCACTCCAGACATTTTCCCGGCTTTTAGCTGGAAAGTGGACTCTGATCTTCATGGTAGTGACCATTTTCCTATTCATATTTCTGAATTAGGACCATCGGTTCAAGAACGCCCAAAGCGATGGAAACTTCATAAAGCTAATTGGGAGTTGTTCAAAACTACCTGCGAACAATCAATAAATCCACAGGCTTTTGAAGATTGTGAAAACTCTACTGAGCTATTCACATCCTTACTATATTCGGCTCCAGAGAAAGCTATTCCAAGAACGTCGCTTGACCCTAAACACCCTAACAAACCATGGTTTAATGAAGATTGCAAACAGGCTATAGCTGAGCGTAAGTCTACTCTTAGGTCATTTGATTTGAGACCATCAAAGGAGAACCTGTACAAATTTAAAATTGCACGAGCGAAAGCTCGTCGCACCATTAAACAAAGTAAGCGTTCGTCTTGGAGACAGTATGTTTCTAGATTATCTGTCAAAAAGACATGGGATATGGTGCGCAAAATCAGCGGAAAGAACACGTCAATTGGAGTTGGTCATTTAAGAACAGTGACGTTTCTTCCAAGGCTGATATTGCGAATGTATTGGCAGATACGTTTGCCAAGAAGTCATCATCATCCAACTACTCACCTGCATTTCAAAAATTCAAAGGTGATAAAGAAAAGTCAAAACTTAACTTCAGTTCCAGTCGACTGGAACATTATAATAGAGACTTTTCTGTCAAAGAATTGAAGAAGGCTTTAAAGAAGTGTCATGACACTGCTGTAGGAAATGATAATATACATTATCAATTTCTCAAACGTTTGCCCTCTCGTTCTTTGCATTGCTTACTTGAAATTTATAACCGGGCATGGAAAACGGGAAGCATTCCAGCATCTTGGCGGGAAGCTATCGTTTTTCCCATACCTAAACCAGGTAAAGATTCTACCGATCCTTCAAATTATCGTCCTATTGCTTTGACTAGTTGCATTTGTAAAACCATGGAAAGAATGGTAAATGACCGTCTTGTCTGGTTTCTTGAAAAGAACCACCTCATTTCGTCAGTCCAAAGTGGCTTTCGTAAACAAAGAAGCACTCTTGATCATCTTGTCCGCTTCGAGACTTTTATTCGAGAAGCCTTTATAAAGAAAGAACACGTCGTTTCTGTCTTTTTCGATCTTGAAATTGCTGATGATACCACATGGAAGTATGGGATTATGAATGACCTCTATGATTTTGGTATTCGAGGTCGCCTTGCTTATTTCATTTCTGCTTTTTTTTGGATGAACGTCAGTTCAGAGTCCGAGTTGGAGATACTTTATCTGATCCCCATGAACAAGAAATGGGCGTTCCACAAGGAAGCAAGTATTGAAGAATCTTTCAAAATGGTCAAATGAAAACGGCTTCAAGTTTTCAAAGACAAAAACTAAATGTATGCATTTTTGTCAATCTAGGAAATTGCACCCTGATCCAGAATTAAAGCTGGATGGAGTTCAAATTGAAGTTGTAAAAGAATTTAAATTCTTGGGACTACTTTTTGATTCTAAACTGACGTTTATACCCCATATTGATAATTTAAAAAATAAGTGCTTAAAGGCACTTAATCTTTTACGTGTTGTATCCAGTATGGACTGGGGAGCCGATAAAAAGGTCTTATTACGCCTTTACAGGGCACTTGTCAGATCTAAATTAGATTATGGTTGTGTTGTATACGGTTCTGCACGTCCTTCATACCTTCGTAAACTTGATACCATTCATAATCAAGGATTGCGCCTAGTGCTGGGTGCTTTTAGAACATCACCAGTTAATAGTCTTTACATTGAAGCCAATGAACCTTCCTTGAAGGCCGCCGTCATAGCGCAGTTGGTAGCGCGTCGGACTGTCAAACTAGAGGTCACGGGTTCGATCCCCGACGGCGGCACTCATTCTTTCCGACTATTTGTCTCTCACCAATGGGTCGATAATCGTAGACCTATGTGAGATAGCAGCTGGAGGCTAGGAAAGGATGTAATGGTAGTACTGGCGTGAGAAATACCAGGAATCCATTGTTAGGTGCTCCAGCCGCCGCGATATAACTGAAATAATGTTGAAAGCGGCGTAAAACCCCATTCAATCAATCAATCAACCTTCCTTGAACCTGAGAAGAAAAAAGCTCTCAATGCAATACTACTTAAAGCTAAAATCTAATCCTGACAACCCAACGTATAAAGCTGTGTTTGAACCTAAATACAGACGGAATTTTGATAAAAAACCAAGTGCAATACCCCCATTTAGTTTACGTTGTGAAGCAGATGTTAACTCTCTAGATTTTGATCTAGAGGACGTGGCAGAACATATTGTTCCTGAAGTTCCTTTGTGGACTTCTAAAAGCCCCACATTTCTTTACGATCTTGGTTCTAGCAAAAAGGATACAACCGATCCAACTGTTTTTAAAACAAAGTTTTTAGAAATTAGAGAGAAATACGCATCATATGAAGAGATTTATACAGATGGTTCAAAGGACGGCGAAAAAGTTGCCTCAGCCACTATTTTAGAGGGTGAAAAGTATCAATTTCGTTTGCCAAATAACTCTTCTATACTTTCAGCCGAGCTAAAGGCGATTGACCTCGCACTCGACCATATAATCGAAGAACGCTTCTCTCGCTACATAATTTATACTGACTCTATGTCAAGTATACAAGCGGTTGAGAACGAGAAAACCGACAATCCGATTATTGTTCGATTATTAAATTCAATAGCTCAACTTCATTATGTTGATCTCGTTTTCTGCTGGTTTCCGAGCCACGTTGGTATTCGTGGTAATGAAGAAGCGGAAAAAGCTGCCAAGGAGGCTTTATCATTAGAAATTTTACCTTTTGAAGTACCTTTTATTGATTTTAAGCCTTTATTTCATGGTTTCATTCAGGATGTCTGGAAGAACTGTTGGTCCGATCCAGCGAACCACAGAAATAAATTGTATTCTGTTCGTCAAGATCTTGGCGAATGGTTACCTGGTTACAGGTCAAGTCGTCGTGAGGAACTTGTATTGACTCGACTACGTATTGGACATACGCATCTCACTGACTCCTACCTTTTAAAGGGAGAGGAGGTGCCATTGTGCATTCCATGCAACACCCCTCTAACCGTTAGTCATATATTTATAGAATGTATAGATTTCTCTTCTATCAGAGACAATTATTTTAAAGTTGAGAATATGAAGACCCTTTTCGACTGTGTTAAGATTGAGCTTATTTTTGACTTCCTGAAAGCCATTGGTTTGTATAATAAAATGTAATTTTACGTTTATTTGATTTTGAATTTATTCGTAGACTTGATAGCGTTTATCGCGAATTTTAAAAGTTATTTTGAGTGATCTTTTGATCATGATCTTCTTTTAGACTTTAAAAATTTCTGCACATTTTTACCATGTATACTGAGTTGTCATATTCTATTTACCATAATTTGTTTTATAATGATTTCGTCTAGTTTAGTTGTGATGTATACTTGACGTTGTTTATAACAGTTATTCATTTTTCAAAATGTTTTGCGCCCAACATGACCTTAGTTGTCGGCGGGCCATAAAACAATATTCATTCATTCATATTTTACATGACTCTTGCTTAAAGCAAGAAACTGGTTTTATGATAGAAAAGGATTTCTTACGAATAATCCGTTTTTTTCCAATCACTTTTGTGGAAAAATGATGGCAAAATTTAGCAAAATTCGAATGCACAAAATTTGCTTTTCTTTAGATTTTAGTCTTTATTTCCCAAAACAAGCATGTAAATTTACACACTTTACTAATGGGTATTAAATAAAAAAAAATCATCTCCAATACATTTTCAAGATTTTTGTCCAAACTGTGTAACTTTACGCAGTTACCAGAAAACAATCTCCTATCAAATTTCATTTCGAAAACTAGAAGATCAAATATAATTCATTTGAGCTCTAAAGTGTTTCAATTTTGCTCTGAAGTGTGTAACTTTACGAACTTTGTTCATACTAGAAAAATACGCGTATGCAACCTCTTAAAAGTGCACGCTACTTGTAAATAGCACAATGCGATCCAGTTTCGAACTTTGAATAGAAAAAAATCTAGACGGCTTGAATTACTGTGTAAAGTTACACACTTTCAAAAAGAACCGATTTCCTATCCAAAGTACGTAACTACACGCAGTTTCTGAAAAATGACAAAGAAAACTTCTATTTCTTTTTTTTATTAACATCGCGTAAAGTTACGTGCTTTTGAAGGAGGTGTATAACAATTTCAAGAAAGCAGCTTCTCTATAGTGTGTTACTTTATGATGATAGAAAAAAATGAAATTCATTTCAAATAACATACATTTTTCGTTAAGTGCGTAACTTTACGCAGTAATGAACAATTTGGAATTAAATCAAGGCAGCTTGAATATTCCCTTTCTTGTAAGTGTGTAACTTTACACAGTAATTGAAATTTTGAAAACAATCAAAACATCTAGGTCAGCTTTAATAAAATGATGGAGAAAATCTGGACACTGAATTCCCCCCTTCTAAAAAAAGTGTGTAAATTTACGCGGTTGTGTAAAATTTTGAATAAATCAAAATAACTATGTTGCCTTTACATTCAGTGATGACAACTGCGTAAAGTTACGCACTTTGGAGAGAGAAAATCTAGACAGTTTGAATTTTCTGTTCTTAAAAGTATGTAAACTTTATGAACTTTAGATGAAGATAAACAAGCGAGTCTAAATTTTTTTCTCTCAAAAGTGTGTAAATTTACGCGGTTATGGAACATTTGATTTGTATTCAGTGAAACGTGCGAGAAGCTATGAACTTTGGATTGAAAAAAATCTAGACAGCTGAATTTTTTTCCTTTTTAAAAATGTGTGTAATTTTACACGGTTATTAGTAATTTAGAATTATTACCATCACCAAATACATTTTTTAAACGTGCGTAACGCATTATGAACAATTTGAAACTAAACAAAATAATTAAACTTCACATCCACTGTGAAGTGCGTAAAATTACGAACTTCAGACAAAGTTAATCTAGACAGTCTGAGTTCTTTGTGTAGGGTGTAACTTAATACGGATTGGAGAAATCTTGAGGCTAACATTTATACTATAAAATAATTGAAAAGAGCGTTATGAATCGATCATTGAAGAGAAAAGTTTTAGACAGAATCTTCTGCCTTCAAATTGTGTTATCTTAGTGGTTATTGAAAATTGGAAATTAGCCAAAAATGTGTCGACTCTACATCCACTTTAAGTGTGTAAACCTAGGTATTTTGGAGAGATTTAAATCTAGACATTTTAATTTTCTCCTCTAAAAACTTTGTACTGTTTACACGATTAAGGAAAATTTGAAATTAATATAAAAAACAATGTTAACTTAAGACCCAGTTACAAGTGCGTAAAGTTACGAACTTAAGACGAAGATAAAGTAGTGAGTATGATTTTTCTCTCTAAAAAGTGTGTAACTTTACGCGGTTATGGAACATTTGAAATTAATCAAAATACTGAGTTGTGTTGACTCTACATCCAGTGTCAAGTGCGTAAAGTTACGAACTTTGCAGAGAAAAAACACTAGACAATGTGAATTTTCTCCTTTAAAAGTATGTTACTTCACGTGGTTATCACATCTTTGAAATTAATAAAAAATAAATAAATATTCATTTCACATCCAATGACAATTGCGTAAAGTTACGAACTTTAAGAAAATATCTAGACTTTTTAAATATTCTCCCGTAAAAATTTAACCGTTATTTAAATTGCAAAATAAATCAAAATGTCTATGTCTCGATTACATCCTATAACAAGTGACAAATGCGTGAAGTTACGATATTCCGAAAGAAAAAACTACAGACTGGATTTTCTCTCTTGCACTTCACGCGGCTATCGAATTTATTTTGGAAATATCATGGCTTGATTTATCATTTCAACCAAGATGTAATGAACAAGATTCTGATTGGTAGAATATTTAGTTTCATATTCCAGTGGCTACAAAAAAACAGGTCCGATTCCCTACAGATCTATAAGAAATCTGTCCCATTTGGTGAAAAGGCTTTTTGGCATTTTGTTTTCAAGATATGATTTTGGATTTTGACCCTAGTTCAATCAAAGGTCTTGAAGAGCTTAATCATTTTTTCTGCAATTAATAGTAAAAGTAATCAATATTTAGGAGACTGTACTTATACTAGCATTTATTTCTAACAACAATTGCTTCATTTAAAACTATAATTGTTACCTGGAAACAGCTTTCTACTTGCTTTTATTCCCAATATGAATATCCATCACACAATACATATTAAATTTGTGTATTTTTTCGCAAACAACAAGCGGCACGTCAGTCACGTGACAAGACCGGGTAGATCAAAAGACGCGAATTTTGTTGATAACCCTTTGCGCATATTCAAAGCCGAATTTTCAATTTGATAGAACTAACTTTTAGAATAACGCATAATGCATTCTTCATTTTCTTCACGCCGAGTAACCTTTACTTAATCAATACTTGTAGGTCGATCCTACCAAAATAGCAATAAATAATACATCTATAATCAGGTAGAATCATTCAAAGAACGTATTTGTTTATGAACCAAGATTTCATGCGTGTTAAAGGTTGTGATTGTTGCAAATTACACAATATATTCGGTTTTGCGCCGAATTGAGACGGTCACTGGACAGATCCTTTACTCCAAGTTATACATAGCCTTTTCTAAGCTAAACCGGCAGCCCGCTGATCAGTATCGATCCAGTCTTATTGATAACATTTTCAAAGCGATTGAAAACTTAAATGATAGGATTTGAAGTAAGCTTGGTATCTTTATTTGGCTGTTTTTTGTGTGTGTGTGGTTTTTTTTCAACAACCGCTTGCGGCTGCGATATGAATGAAAGATTGTTAGAAGCGGAGTTAAACCAAATAAAAAGAAAACAAACAAATTCAACAAAGCTTTCTAATAGTTGTATTATGAAAAGAATAATTCTTATACTCGCCCTGAATTTCGAGATTATTTCAAAAGCTTTTTTAGGAAAAGGCCTAATGAAAGAAAGTCGAAAATAGCTTATATCATTAGATAAAGACGCTGCCTAGTTTTTGGTGTTAATCAAGCGATTGTAGGAAAGAAAGTAACAGGAAAAAAAGTAACGGAAAAAAAAGTATCAGGAAAAAAAGAAACAGGAAAAAAAGTAACAGTTTTACATAAAAGCAGCTCTATACAACTAAGTTTGGGCTTAAGTAAGAGTCACATTTGGAGAAAAAATATTTATTTTAATTATTAAATATGAATTTTGACGATTCAATATGTTGTTGGTTGTATTTTAGTTAAAAGAATTTAACACCTGGTCAGGTGTCATTATTTGTTATACTTGTCAAGATCTTTAGTTTGCGATCATAAGTGTGAACTTTTACACGTTTACCCAATTAACAAAGTATTATGCTTATTGCTTATTGTAAATGAGAATAATTTTGAAGCTTCAGATAATTTTCTCAGTTGAAATGTTTTCCACATTCAGAATGAAAAGTTCTTGAGTACTTGACCTGTTTGTAATTTACAAAAATAGCAGTGGAACAAAATAACCCAAATATAAACTTTCTTAACAACAACCACACCACCACCAACAACAAAATCCCATTTCATCTTGCTTTTCTCCTTTCCTCAATTTATCTTATAGAAAATTTATATTCTAAGTTACTTTTCCTTAAAGTGAAAAGATGTTCTAAGATCAATAAAGTCTTTTCCATTTATGTAAATGAATTTTTTAATTTTGACATAGGATTAATGCATGCATGGGCCTTCTTATATCTATTATATTTTACTGATTTAATGTCAAAATTAATATTTAAGTTTATATTCTGTTAATTAAATAATTAAAGAAACCAAGACTAATTTTGGAAATAAACTAGAATGAACTTTAAACAAATTTTGATATAACTTATAAAGTTGTTACTTTCTTTCCTGATACTTTTTTTCCTAGCTGAAATTGTTACTTTTTTTCCGTTACTTTTTTTCCTGTTACGTTCTTTCCGTTTACCTAATCAAGCAGGGTCCGGAAAAGGTGTCATTTTGATTCTTTATCACTTGTTAACACGACAAAAACGCGTGCTTATTGCAAAAATATATATGTCTTAATTATGATTAATTCTTAAGTCCAGAGAATTTCAGTAAAAAAAAAACCTGACGTTTACTTTTCCCTTTATCGTTTATTGTGTTGTCACTTTTTCAAAGTTCTAAAATAAGGGGTACGGACAAAACCCCACCAGGACAAAACCCCACCAGACAAAACCCCATCAGACAAAACCCCACCAGGACAAAACCCCACCAATATATTTGTCAAGTAGGACAAAACCCCACCACTATTTCATATAAATATTTTTATTGAAATCTAATTTATGTAATTATATTTTTATACAATTAATGAAAATAATCATTTAGTTGTTAATAATTTCATTAAAATTATTTGAATAGTATCATTTTTTTTTCAGATTTTGACTCCTTCTTTACTTTGTTGAAACAGTGATAGTGCAAAATTCCAGTTACAAACTTAAGGTAGTGGGAGTGTAATACAAAGGTATTCAAAACAAGTTCAATTAATTATTTTCTGTGAGTTTAATCAGTAAGACATCATTTTGTGCAATTTCAAAAAAATCTAACCACACATTTTGAAAAAAATAAATAAAATAAAATCCCCCCCCTTCCCAGATTTGAGAAAGATGACGATATATAGAATCAATAGTAAAGACTGAAAAAAATGTTTTAAAGCAAATTATTTTATACAATAGCCCTCTTTGGCTATTCACTGAAATGTTTCTAATAAAAATATTAAAAGCTAGCCTCATATCTGCTATACTTTGTTGTTGTCAAAAAAAATTTTTCAACCAGGGGCGTTAATTTCCTCCAATTTTTTTTTGTATTGGCGTTAAGGGTCAACACATAAAACTGATTTTTTTCGACAAAAAAAAGGAGAACCACAACTATTTTTTGTTTTAAAATCATCATCAAACATTATTTTGTTTAATAAAAACAAAAAATGAGAAGTTGACCACAGCTAATTGAAAATACAAATATATATATAAATCAACCCGTTATTTTCTTCATGATAGCCCAAGAATGTGTTTTTCACAGTAAAAGAACTAAAGGAAATAAATGAACAAAATGCCAATTTCTTTACATATTTGAAGGCTTTCTTTGACTTATTTAGTTAAATTTGAATGAAAGAAAAAAAGTAATTGCTATATACCTTTAGATACTTAAGGGTTAAGAAGTTATAAACTAGGACAACTGGCGTCGAGTCAACAAATAAACATTTGACCTTGAGCTTGGAACCTGACCCTTCGAACTATCAAAACCATTCTTTTATATCACACACCTACTAAAGATGGAGAATAATTGTGCAAATTAATTCTGAAATCACTTCATAAATCTTGGAGCAATTGTCCCGGAAAAGGTGAATTTCAACAAAAATTAACGTCTGACCTTCAGCCATGACCTTGACGGTAGGCTTATCGAATAATTTTTGTAAAAAAGTACATCTACCTTTGATGGAGAAAAAATGTGAATTCTTTTTTTGAAATCCATCCATAAATGTAGAGGCTGTATTGCAGACAAGCTCAATTTTAAAGTTTGACCTTCAGCTGCTACCTTAATCTTGGAGGATACAATTATTTTAACCAAATGGCGGCAAATCTTGTCACGATGGAATATATTGTGCATGTACATGTACAGTATTTATAATTTCATTTAGTTGTGCAACAAAAAACCTGATCACTGATTAGTTTTATAAATATATTCAGTTTAAGCCTTAAATAACATATAAAAAATTTGTTATAAATAAAAAAATATGCATTTTGAAGCTATATTTACCAAAAATTTTACTGAAAATGGCTTAAGAGACTCAACATAGAACAAGATTTTCTTTTTATTTTTCTAAAACCACTTCTATTCTTGGTTTTAAAATTATCACAAAACATTATTTTCTTGGTTAAAAAAGAATTTTTAGAAGTTGACCACACATATTCCAAATAAATTGACTTTTATTATGACAACCCCTCATTTTATCTGGGATGCTAAAAATGTTTTCGAGAATATAAAAATCTAAGGTCACAAAAAGGAAAAAGTCAAGTCCTGAAAATATTGAATGGGTTTCATTGATTGAGAGTAATTAATTTTGAATAAAATATTGTCTGTTAGTTACTTTAAAAAGGTAATTAGTCAAAGAAAAAAACTTTATATTTTGAACATAACCATGTCACTTGAGCATTTTTGTGTACCTTACATTGAAAACTGACTGATAAAATCTGGATACAAACAAATAGAATTTATCTAATGGAGTAAAGGACAAGTAATTTGCATGCCAAATATACAATATTGAGGGAAAAAAAAACCCCAGGTGGTATAGACTAAGATCAGGCTGCACATATGCGCAAGCTGTTTTTGTCTATACCCCCTGCCAAAGAAGGTAAATTTTGGGTTCAGCATGAAAAGCTGTATGTCTGTAAGAAAAGGATCTTTATAAACTTGATAGGAAAATCAGGTGGTGTAGATAAAGTAAAGACTGCACATATGTGCAGGCAGTTCTTGTCTATACCTCCTGCCAAAACAGTAATTTTCTTTGTAAAGCATAACAAGGGTAAAATTAAAAGCATGCTAGAACTCTAAGAAAAAGACTTTTTTGTGCTTTAAAAAGGAATATCGGGAGAAGTAGACAAAAATCAGACTTCATATTTGTGCAGGCTGATCTTTGTCTATACCTCCTTCTAAACAGAATAATCTAGGTTCAGATTATTTACATGCTAGATGTCTTTAAGAAAACAGTTCACCAATAAAAGTACTGAATAAATGTCTAATGAAATAATGGATTTCTTACTGATATGTAGTTCATTGTAAACCTAAGTGGGATGAGCAGCTAGTGCATAAGTGCTTCAATATAACTGCAATCATGTTGAAAGAGGCCTTTACCCATAAAACCAGATCAATCAATGGTGCAAAAGCATTTCATGTGACGAACAGATGAGATTTTCATAGCTAGAAGTGTTAAACAAGCAGACTAATACACCCCAACAGGGCTTGGTGGCAACTATAATGAAAATATTGCTCAATTAAATTGACTGATCATAGGTTTTTAACGGGCCAATAGGGGCCCAATGGAATGTACAAAAGGTTCTACCTTATGGGCCTTTCCGAAAAAGTGGTTTACCTCCCTTTTTCCCTATAATCCGCTAGAGTGACTTCCCTTGTTCGGGTAGCAAATCTTTACAGAAAGCATTGAAAGATTACGGATGAAAGTCCGTTTGCAGACGATAATGCCGCTAATAATTGTTTAAAAGCGCTTTATTTTTGTAATTTTCGTTTTCATTGAAGTTATTTTACAGATAGTTCATTGTTTGTACATTTCTTTTATTACATCCCTTATTTATTTAGTTAAGTATTTTTCGATAAAAATCCAATTGTAATCAAATAATCTTAAATCATGCAATATGTAGCCGGCTCAATAGTAAATTATTGTTAATCTATAAAAATCATTGTTCGAGTTGCTCCTAACGTCGTAATCGCGGTTCAAACTAATCCATTTTTGTATTTTTAAAAGTTGTCCAATCACGAAATAAAAATAACTATGATGTTTCTTTTTCTTATTAGAAAACAGAAAGTTAAATATATACTTTAGACAGTATTTAAAAAAACCCTATCACTTGGCGCTTAATCTAATTACAATTTACAAATACGTTGAAGAAATGGGGGCATATCGATATTGAAACTTCGTGGCAAAAAGAGAACCCAAACCGTCGTATAGGCGATCTTTCAGTTAATGAAGCATGTTTATGGATATGATAGCGTTTTGCGATATTTTTGCCATACATTTTTCATTTCTTTGTGTGCAAAGTTAATTTTCACAGCAGTGATTTGTTTATGCACAATTATTGTTCACACCGCTAAGGAACAAAGAAAATGTCAGCGCAGTCTGTTAATTGCATAGATACGTCAGACTATGTTAAAGTTGGTTTCACGTTCTTTTCGGTATAGGGGTCATGTATGAGATATTCATTTAGAATCAAGCAGTTTTTTTTCGGCACGAGCCCCTTTCAGCACTGTTCAAAATTTCATTTTGCCTTTGTTATATACTTGTTAAATTAAAGTGGGAATAGGAAAGGGTTGAGCTAAGAGCATACATTTGGCAATGAATGCAAATGACATGCCCTGCTTATTTTTAATGATTAGACACTCATGAACAATGGCTGTAGTGACCGAAAGTAAATAATAATTTTAGAAAAAATATGATCAGATCTTTTTTTGTATGTATGCGTGTGTTACTTTGAAGAAAGGGTTTTCGATCGGCCAGGGACCACATCGGGATCAAAGAGCGGTAAACCACGACAGTAGCAAACATAAGTTACAACACGTGTGTTAAATAAACATCGCACTGTTGACAATGATGCGGCGCACGTGGCATATGGCATTACGTAATCGTGATTATTTTTTTAATCAAATATTAACAAGGAGATAGATAAACCAAAATTTTATTTAAGGGATATTACTGCGTTTCGATAATACTAGAATTTGGATAATATTATGGATTCGTATGAGGTTAGTGTTAAACTAAAATCTGAACAGATCAGAAAAGAATCTTTATTTAACCATTTAACTTGGACATTTATGGTTAACCCTCGAAATGCATACATGTAATATGACATGCATAATTATTGGCGATTTAAAAATAAAATAGAAAAGTTTTTACGGAAATTGGGAAAATTTTTACACGTACTTAAAAGCCAATTTCGCTATAAGAACATATATTAATTTGGATCATTAAGACATGAAATATCAACTGCGTGGAATTATTTCTACATTTTTGAAATTACACCTAACTATAATTGTCTTTTATTTCCACAATTTAAGTTTATATCTGTATAAAGTTAGATTTGGCCGCCTTTCATTTTTGTCGTCTGGTTTATTGCTAATGAGTGCGTTCGTTTTGTTACCAACGATTATGCGAGGGCTTTTATTGAAATAATGAGAATGAATAGTCATCACGAAAGAAATTCACACAAACAATCAAATCAAAGTTGTTTTCAAAAGACGTGTCAAATAATTTTCATGGAAGGACATCGACACTTTATCAAGAAGAAAATAAAACATATTACACTTTACCTTGTATATCAAAAGTCGCCTTTCTTCGTTTTTTCCTCATCAAATAAAAATTTAAAAAGTCAAATTTAATGTCTAGGGACAATAAACCATTGGTTTGAAATATATAGGTTCGATAGTCTAATCCATTAAATGTCGAAATAGACTGAATTATCAAGATATACTTAAATGAAATAAAAAAGAGTAATTGTTCTTCAAAGACATTCAAAGTTTTATCTGCTAAAAAATATCGTTCGCATACTGTTTGGATTTAGACTAACTTTAAAATTTTGTGGTCTGGTAATGGGTTTGTACACGGACCCTAATTATACAGTATTGAGTGTCCCTGTTTAATCCTGGCCCGAAAGATTTTTTTCTCAGCCATTTTGAATCAGAAATTTGCTACCCAGAAATAGACTGACGACCGTCTCTATGTTCAAATACACTTGAGTGTAGTTAGGCCCGATTAATCTTTTTCTGTATTTTCGGAAAGTCCTATAAACTCGTTTTTTCGCGTTGATTTCAAAGACGCTCCTATATCAACCATATCATCGATCTGAAATTTGCTACCCGGAAATGGAGAGTTATGACCTTCCGTTGTTTCAATGCACCGGAGAGTATTCAAGTTCGATAACTCCATTTCTATATTTTCGGAAAGGCCCATAAACATAGCACAAAATGTTCCAAGTAATGGATGCACTAGGTTATTTGATACAGACAGACTATATCATCCTTTCACACTCTTAAGAATCTCACCACGAAATGAGTTTTTCAACAGGTAGGAAGATAACCACAAAATGAACCCCTGTTAACTTTCGATGCCACGAGCTGTACAATTTGTAAGGAAAGTGTTTGTTTTATTGGTACTGCAACATTCACATAGTATGTTGATGAGTGTACATTTCTATGTTGCTTCTGAGCTGGGCCAGAAATTACTTCACTGGATACTATTTGGGTTAAACAGGGCATCAAAAAACCTCAAACTGAAAAAGATAAATGATCAATAATAATTGAAAACATCAAGGTTATAAAAAGAATCAAACCCAGCATAATCATAAATGTTTCATAAAATAACAAAAGAACCACTCAGAGAGACTCTGGTGCTATGGTAAAACTTTTGTATCCACATCTCCAGTAACCAAAAGCAATAAGTTGAGAATAAAGTCACGAAATTTTCCAGGCGCTATGTGTATTGCCAGATTTATTTACTTTGTGATATTTCAAAATATAAAATTAGACTATCCAGTAGCCAAGAGATTGGATAGGACTAAATGGACTAGTCATGGTCTATTTGATTATTCATGAAAACTAAAACCTGATTGACCTCTGTGTGATACATTTTTTTTTCGAACAATGTTCCATGAAGTACATCTATTTATCATTTTTGAATGACAGGTCACAAATTGACTATTACCTTGTCCTGTGGATATTGTAGGAGTTAAATAGCGAATAGGCACACACTTTAATGCATGTAAACATAAGTGGGTTTCATGATATTGTATGCACAGGTGTGTGAGTGACATAAAAAAACAAGAAGACTGGCCATGGGTGCCAACACTAGGCTTCAGGTGCTGGATTGTGCAAAAATTCTAGGTGGAAAAAGGAGCATAACTCTCACAAAAATGTTAGAGATATCCCCCTTGCTAGTCTGGATAGCTCTTGTATTGGTGACAACTTATGCCAAGTTTCATGAGGATATCTTCAACAGTAAGAGAAATATGACAAAGGTAAAAGTTTGTCTTTTCTTTGCAAACAACAACAGCAATGACACAAAGGTTATCACAATACATCATCATGTTGTGGTTTTTTTTGTTATCTTTTTTTATAAAAAAGCTTAAGATGGTTTTCTCAATCAGCTTTCTTGAAAACACATCTGTTATCTTGGGGTTGGGAGTCATAGCTCATCCCCCTTTTAACTAGTATTTGGTATTGTGAAACAAGGCAACAGGTAGGGGGTATTTAGAGTCATAGCTCATCCCCCTTTTAACTAGTATTTGGTATTGTGAAACAAGGCAACAGGTAGGGGGTATTTAGATTTAAGATCAAAGTATTCCAATCAGGGTTCGACACTAAGAGGAGTCCGGGTGTCTGAGACTCCTTGTTCACCAATTGGGACTCCTTCATTTTGCAGGTAAGGAGTCTGATGGACTCCCAGGATGGTATGAGAATATTTTGAGGTCTTTTTTTACTATCAAAATTGTTGATGATAATATTTGCTTGGAACTAGTTTTTTTTTTATTTTTTAAGAAAACCATATGCCTTGGGGTAAAAGAAGTTATTTCTTGTAACAACAATTTCTTCTTTTCCACAATCTCACAATGTTCCCCAATATAAAAATTTGGACTTGTACTCCTTGATTACAAAAGTTGGGAGTCTGATTGACTCCTTACTCAAAGAAGTTAGTGTGGATTCCTGTCAATAATGATAGTACAAATGCTATATTGTGGGTACTCATTGTAATCCTCTCGAGATAAATCAAATAAGACTAAAGTACTCACAACATAGGTTTGCATTGCAAAATTACAGCTTTACCCCTTCTTATCTGTACTTCTTGTGAAACTTGCAAATTAATGGAGTTGATGTTAGGTATTTATTTATATTTTTGTAGAATACTTACTGGTACATCTCTTTTTTCTCAAATGTCTCTTTTGTAGCTTTATGAGAAGTTTTCAGTTCATTTCTGTAACCACACAAGCTTGACTAACTAATTCCTACAGTAAAAAAGAAAAAAAAATACGTCACATTCCATTAAATGATAAAAGAAAAATAATTTTTGATTTGTGTCCTATCATGCTTTTTTTTTTTTCATATTGACTCAAAATTCTTATTGTAAGTCACATAATGATCATTTCTTATCATTGTTTGACAATGACAGGTCCTACGGATCTTAGCTTTCAGATTTATGGTTTACAAACACAACATAAGTATTAAAAAAAAGGAATTTTTGAGGATATTAGAGTTTTACAATTTCATGGGATATAAGGCAACTAAAATATATTTTCTGTCTTAGCTATTCATTATTCTAGACTTTTTATCGGAATTTAATGAAATCATTTCTCAAATGACAGTCAGTACCTCAAATTAGTGATTCGCGGAAATATGGTCACCTAAAGATATAAGGAACAACGCGATAATATCCGACCTACCTTCCATCCGAATACCGTTTCCTTCGGAGCGGTCCCAAGAACATTTCGTCGTTTCGCAGTCTGGGCTAAAGCTGGCATTTCCATTCCGGTGATTTAAGTTCAGTTATTTAATTCTTTTGAATGGTTTTTGAATTACACGTCGAAAAACACTCTTTTATTCTCCATCGGCACTCGATATGTCAACGTAAAATCACCAAAAATGTAGACAACGGGGCGATTCCAAAAATGACGTCATACGGGGATTTTCCTGTTTTCGATTTAAATGTATTTTTCAATCGTTGTCTTTTTTTTAAAAAAAATAACATGTATGTAATCCAATTTCGTTTTATTACATATGTTTATACCATATTTATGTAAAATTAATTTGCTTTAGAAAAAATATATTCAAACCGAGATACTGCGATTCTATTACGGAGTTGACCGGAATTCACCGACATTGCCCGATGTTGATAACCTTCATTACGCACTTTCTACCTTAATAGTTATTTCCTTTAGACTTTTAAATAGTAAACATTTTTTTCAGTTGATTTGATATTTGTCCAAGATAAGCATTGCCCACAGAGGGTAAATCTTAAGGTACCCAGTTCAATACCGCATGGCAGGAACCATCTTTTCTGACTATGTGTCTCCCACCAATAGGATGATAATCCTAATCATGCGGGGTAGCAGCTTGAGGCTTGAAAAGGATGTAATGGTAGTTCTGGTGTGAGGAATACAATGAATCCATTGTTAGGTGCTCCAGCCACATCAATATGTCTGAAAAATTGCTAAAATCGGTGTAAAATCTCTTTCAATCAAAGAAGCAAATCAGATAAAGGAAATATTTTTTTTGCTTTATTTTAAACCTTATATTTATAAGGTGCATTTAAATTGTCCTTTGCAATACTCCTTAAAATTGAATTATGTGGTAAAGGAATAACAGAAATTATATGAATAAGTAAATATATTTTTTAATAACACATACACTTTCAACTTTTACACTTTAATAAATATTGGTGGGGTTTTGTCCTAGTGGGGTTTTGTCCTGATGGGGTTTTGTCCTGGTGGGGTTTTGTCTGGTGGGGTTTTGTCCCGGTGGGGTTTTGTCCTGGTGGGGTTTTGTCCTACACTCCTAAAATAATGATAGAGAAAACATGTGCCATACTTTCACACTTCTTAAATGCAGTGGGTACAGGGATATTAAAGTAGCAATATACTGATTTCCTTGGAAACCGATGAAAAAACCAGAACCATCCCGCCTAGTTTAGCCGCAAAAATGAATTCCATAGGAACAGTTATTTATGGGACGGCGCCTTTTATTTGTCGCCCTTTTCACAACTATGTCTCAAATCATAATTTGGTTCACACTCACTTCTCCTAAACTCATTTCATCTCCACTATGAAAAATCTAGTTTAGACCAAATTATTCTAATTTTGTATAACCCTGTCTGACTCCTTAAAGTTTTCAAATTGAAAATAATAATAATAATAATAATTTAATTCAAGTTATTTCAAGATTTCAACATCCTGATTGGCTTAACAATTGAAAGGTTGATTTTATTCCTCAATGAAAACAAATTTTCGGTACACATCTTATATTATATTATCTTATCTTACATTCCGTGTGAAATCGGAATGATCATAAATTGGTCTTTAGATTTTTTGCTCAATGATACTGAATTATAATACATGGAGGTAGTATTTGATGATTTCATGGAAGTATGAAACTAAAAACCAAATCAAATCACGTATGATTTAACTTCGCGTACTTGGGTTTTAGTTTCATATATCCACGATATCAACAACTATCTTTTCATATCATAACTTAATTTGATAATATTTTTATTTCATTTCTTTTATCAATTCTTGTATACGGTATATATCTGTCTTTTGAACCATGCAAAATCCTGTATATATGTGATAATGAAGTATTTAAAGTTTGAATAAAAACATGTATGTTAATCCCGATTTTTATATATGTTTTCTATATTTTGGCTATTTCCATTAAGAAAATACTTATTTATTACATTGAAGAGAAAGAAATAAGACTAATGGAAAAATAATTCTTACTGTTATCTTAAATTTCAAGACAAAATGAGAATTGGTTAAAGTAAGGTTTTTAGACGAAATTAGAATTAAACTTTAAGACATAATGCGTGTAGGCGAAATGATAGCTATATATTATTCGTTATCATCATAGTTACCTTTAACAAATAGTTTTTTCTAGTCATGTCCATCAAGATTCCGTCATTCTGATTGACTGAAAAATCTTTTAAATGAAAAGGTGAGTATGAAGCTATTTTGTAAGCTTACAAGAAAAGTAGATCCACGAGGAATATGTTCAATTATTGACAAATCTTTGCATTTTTGCTTTATCTTATTAAATATTAAGATATAAAAATATTTTGTTGGTATCATGGAGGTATGAAAATGAAAACCTAAGCACACCCATTTTTCAGCCGACTGCTTACACACACAAAAGTAAAATTACATTGTCACAAAAGAATTGTTATCAAATGAAAGTGTGTAGGCCTATATGATGTATTTTTGTACGTAAAACTATCTAAAGCCTGCTAACGTTTGACAGTTTCGATCCTTGTTTTCTGCTTGATTTTGGTTACAAATCATTAATGCATAACTCTTTGAACCGGTTTGATTGAAACTTGTTATTGCTTTTTTTGCGTGAAAATAATAATTTACCAACGTTTTTTATCATGCTTAAAAGGAGAGACATTTCCTGTGTTTCCCTGTTATGGCCAGTGGCGAATCTAAAATGTTCTTACACAAGTAATTGCCAGAAGTGAGTCCTCGAATTGGCACCACAGCCCCCGAAAAAAAAAACGCGAGCAATTACCTCAATCTCAAAATTGCTTCCTGCGGGCATTTATGTTATATAACGAAGATCAGATAAGGGCACGGCGGCTTTGAAATGCGTAAAGTGTTATCAACACACTTCGCGACTTTTTATCTACCCGGTCATGTCACGTGATTAACATGTTGCTTAATGTCTGCGAAAATACACAAGTTTATTGCCTATTGTGTGAAGGAAATTTTACCGTGATTAGGAGCAAATAGACAGCTGTATTCTGGTAAGAATAAAGGTTCTACATAAAACCGTTTGCTTTTAGAAAAATAACATTACTGATAACAATAATACTAATCTTTGCACATTCAAATAAAATTTTGATTATTTACGATTGATTGCTGGAAAAAATAGGCTCTTTGGGATCATTGATAAAATAATGGGGGAAATCCGAAATTTGAGATAAAGTTCAAGCGAATAAATAATCAATTAAATTCAATTTATTTAGTGCAACTGTTTCTAGATCAAAAAGCAAAATTTTCGGACATCTAATCCCGGTTTAAACTATTGAATAAATTATCGTCGTCGGTAAACAAAAAACTTAGTAAACCCAACTTATTCAATTGAAAATTTAATTAAGGGGTGAAGAGGGTATTTTTATTCCACATCTGGTATTTAGTTTCATACCTCACCGAAATAGAAACAACCTCACTTAATATTTTAACATTTCATACCATGAAGCAAAAAAGGATTTTTTTTGCACAATTGAGACAGAAGAGAGGTTTTCTTTATCATTTTTCAGAAACTGCGTGAAGTTACGTACTTTGTATAGGGAATTAGTTTTTCTTGAAAGTATGTAACTTTACACAGTAATTAGAGCTGTCTAGATTTTTTTCTATCCAAAGTTCGTAACTTGATCGCATTGGGCACACTTTCAAAAAGAACTGATTTCCTATCTAAAGTACGTAACTACACGCAGTTTCCGAAAAATGACAAAGAAAACCTCTCTTCTTTTTTATTAACATCGCGTAAAGTTACGTCCTTATGAAGGAGGTGTATAACAATTTCAAGAAAGCAGCTTCTCTATAGTGTGTTACTTTATGAAGATAGAAAAAAATGAAATTCATTTCAAATAACATACATTTTTAGTAAAGTGCGTAACTTTACGCAGTAATGAACAATTTGGAATTAAATCAAGGCAGCTTGAATATTCCCTTTCTTGTAAGTGTGTAACTTTACACAGTAATTGAAATTTTGAAAACAATCAAAACATCTAGGTCAGCTTTAATAAAATGATGGAGAAAATCTGGACACTGAATTCCCCCCCCCCCTTCTAAAAAGTGTGTAAATTTACGCGGTTGTGTAAAATTTGGAATAAATTAAAATAACTATGTTGCCTTTACATTCAGTGATGACAACTGCGTAAAGTTACGCACTTTGGAGAGAGAAAATCTAGACAGTTTGAATTTTCTGTTCTTAAAAGTATGTAAACTTTATGAACTTTAGATGAAGATAAACAAGTGAGTCTAAATTTTTTTCTTTCAAAAGTGTGTAAACTTACGCGGTTATGGAACATTTGAATTGTATTCAGTGAAAAAGTGCGAGAAGCTATGAACTTTGGATTGAATAAAATCTAGACAGCTGAATTTTTTCGTAACTTGATCGCATTGTGCTATTTACAAGTAGCGTGCACTTTTAAGAGATTTGCACACACGTATTTTTCTAGTTCGAACAAAGTTCGTAAAGTTACACACTTAAGAGCAAAAATGAAACACTTTAGAGCTCAAATGAATTATATTTGATCTTCTAGTTTTCGAAATGAAATTTGATAGGAGATTGTTTTCTGGTAACTGCGTAAAGTTACACAGTTTGGACAAAAATCTTGAAAATGTATTGGAGATGATTTTTTTTATTTTATACCCATTAGTAAAGTGTGTAAATTTACATGCTTGTTTTGGGAAATAAAGACTAAAATCTAAAGAAAAGCAAATTTTGTGCATTCGAATTTTGCTAAATTTTGCCATCATTTTTCCACAAAAGTGATTGGAAAAAAACGGATTATTCGTAAGAAATCCTTTTCTATCATAAAACCAGTTAAGAGCTTTCTGGTAAAACCAACTTTAAGGTAAGCCATTTTTTCGAGGTATATTTTTATTTGAAATTCAAACTTTAAACTTGGCCAGAACTTTGAAATGGTGAGTTATACAGCTTTCACATGCAACTCAAGTATCGCAAATGGTTAGGCCTGTTCAGTTTTAACCAAAGTCGTGGTCAAACATTAAGGTCATTGTGAAATTTCCAAGGTCACTTATTTTCAAGACCTATTTTTTTACTAACCTTAGGCAATCGAAAAACTTGATGTTGGCTTAGGTAGAACTGTAAGTGGTATTGTGTAAGAAGTTTCGACAATTTCATATTTTTTTCACCTTATTTAATGTAAAGGTTATTTGGTGTATTCATCCGGTTGTTAGAACAAGGGGATACTGTTGATTGATTTGAAGAGAGTTTTTTTATACTCGACGTAATGAAAATAATATAAAAAAACAAATTAAAACAAGTCGTGGGTCGTTTCACTAAAGTGCTTTTGCGTACGCAAAATGTTTACGTACATTCTCAATTTACGCAAAACGTACGGTTTTGCGTACGCCGTTTCACTACCACTTGCGTGAATAGGCATCTGCGCACGTAATTTCGTAAATTGAAACAACCTCGAAGCAAAATATTTTTCACGCAAGGGTCAGTAAAAAACGCCGGTAAAGCTGTCTCCCCTGCTTTGAGTATGGTTGTTTAACCTTTAATTAACACCAAACCCTAATTTAATCCACTACATCTGAATATGTAGAAATGCAGAAAATATGACAAACTATCATATGAACAATGATTTCGATTTCAAGATAAAACTTAAAGTGGTAAATTTCTGCCACGAGATACTAGATAGCACTATCATGTTATTTAATCAATACCACGGTACGTTATAGTTTTCAGGAAAATTTATCTCGTATGTCAAAATTTTCACAATAATTCTATCGTGATATTTGTACCTTGTATCTTCATTTTTTTCTTCTACTTAGCCCACTACTGACATCAAGATAAAAATATCGTGAACTTAAAAACTGACACTCTCTGTGACTATATTTAGATAAACCTTCCGAATAATTGCATTTCTAGCATTCGGCTAAGAGTGTTTCCAGTTTATACATACAGAAAAACAAAGTCATCCGAAACGGGGTTTCTATTTATAGAATCGGAATCGGTATTTCTATCGCAATAATTTTTTCCTGATGTCATTAGTGGGAATTTATCGTCAAAAAAGTGAGATAGCAGATATCAATATCACAATTATTTTATCAAGAAAATAAGAATAGTCAAGATAAAATTTCCTGAAAACTTAATTTTATTGTGATATTTCTTATGTTATCACGATACATCTATCGCGTATCTCGTGTCAGAAATATGCCACCATAAAAACTGTCTATACTTTCGCCCCGTGTAGTAATCTTTGAGAAAATCAATAATCAGTCTTTATTTTAAATGGAATATTGTTAAAGTCATATGAGTACTCATAAAACATTTGTGATTTTACATTTAGTATACAGTACAGTTTCGTGCGATCTTGATCGGGGACGATCGCTTACAAGAAGTCGCTACCTCTTCAAACTTCCTTCCCGTTGTCGATCTTTCCAATCTTGTTTGTTCCACCATTAATTCAAACATACCAAACGAATCTGGTACTGCCTAAAAACTTGAATCGAGCGTCTTTAAAAACTTGTCGGCCTTGACAGTATAATAATATTTACGCTAATTCTCCGGATTTACGCAACCCCCCCCCCCCCCCCCCCTTTGCGTTCATTTACGTAAGATTTCCGAAATATCATGAAACGCGAGGACGCAAATTCTCGTTGCGAACGCAAATATTTACGAAAAATCCTTGCGTACGCTGTTTAGTGAAACGGCCCCCATCATACTAACACAGTCAACGGTGGACTGTTATCATGTAAAGCCCCTTTTCTTTATCTTAGTGTATTAAGTACGGTAAATAATGGTAGACGTTGAATGTATATCTGTTCTTTCAAAATAAGTAAGGATGTGAGCACTATCCGTTTTTTTCAACTTTCTTATTTTATTTATCTTTGATAATATATCGAACTTTGAGTACGGTTTAGAATATATGAATAAAAAACGCACTAACTTACGTATACCGAGTGATAACTATGACTCGGCAAGCGGGATTTGAAATAAAAAAAAGAAAACTAGAACTCTGGATTGCGAAACAACAGATTTTACATATGAAATAAAATGCTCTTGAACATTTATTCAATGATGACATTATTTCGTTGATGATATTATGATTATTACGTGTGGGTCTTTTTTCCTATTTAACGATTACACTACCGAAGACGTCCGACGTTTGTACGTATAAATTGTGCATATAAACATATCAAAGCGATGACGTCATAGGTGGCCTTTTCCCGCCGGCATTTGTTAATAACCTACGCGCCTTTTATTTATATCACTATGTTAAGCTCATAAGCCCGTACTAGGGTAAATATCTTCAGAAACAGGTAAATTTGCTCACTTGGTGCCACGATGCAGGTAAATAAACATGTAAAGAAACGTACAAAAATTGGTCCCACCTCGACCGGGAATCGAACCTCGAACCCTCTGCTTGCCGGGCAGATGCGCTTACCATTACACTACCGAAGACGTTCCGACGTTTGTACGTATAAATTGTGCTTACAAACCTAACATAGCGATGACGTCATAGGTGGCCTTTTCCCGCCGGCACTTGTTAATAACCTACGCGCCTTTTATTTATATCACTATGTTAAGCTCATAAGCCCATACTAGGGTAAATATCTACAGAAACAGTTAAATTTGCAAACTCGGTGCCACGGTGTAGGTAAATAAACATATAAGGAAACGAACAAAAATCGGTCCCACCTCGACCGCGAATCGAACCTCGGACCCTCAGCTCGCCGGGCAGTTGCGCTAACCATTACACTACCGAAGACGTTCCGACGTTTGTACGTATAAATTGTGCTTATATACCTAACATAGCGATGATGACTTAGGTGGCTGTTTCCCGCCGGCACTTGTTAATTACCTACGTGCCTTTTATCTATATCACTATGTTAAGCTCATAAGCCCGTACACTGGTAAATATCTACAGAAAAAAGGTAAATTTGCACACTTGGTGCCACGGTGCAGGTAAATAAACATGTAAAGAAACGTACAAAAATTGGTCCCTCCTCAACTACGAATCGAACCTCGGACCCTCTGCTTAACGGACAGATGTGCTAACCATTACACTACCGAAGACGTTCCGACGTTTGTGCGTATAAATTGTGCTTATAAACTTAGCATAGCGATGACGTCATAGGTGGCCTTTTCCCGCCGGCACTTGTTAATAACCTACGCGCCTTTTATTTATATCACTATGTTAAGCTCATAAGCCTGACACCGGATAATATCTACAGAAAAAGGTAAATTTGCACACTTGGTACAACGGTGCAGGTAAATAAACATGTAAAGAAACGTACAAAAATCGGTCCCACCTCAACCACGAATCGAACCTCGGACCCTCTGCTTGCCGGGTAGATGTGCTAACCATTACACTACCGAAGACGTTCCGACGTTTGTACGTATAAATTGTGCTTATAAACCTAACATAGCGATGACGTCATAGGTGGCCTTTTCCCGCCGACACTTGTTAATAACCTACGCGCCTTTTATTGATATCACTTTGTTAAGCTCATAAGCCCGTACACTGGTAAATATCTACAGAAAAAGGTAAATTTGCACACTTGGTGCCACGGTGCAGGTAAATAAACATGTAAAGAAACGTACGAAAATCGGTCCCAAAAAACAATACATTTTGTCTAAGATATAATCTAAAAATAAGTTTGACTTATTTACAGGCCTTTTGAGCAAGAAATTTGGCATAAAATGTGCCTATAAGATATCTCTAATACTTAACCCCTTGGCCTCATTTTTGATCCCATGATCTTATTTTAAACTTCGTGCTCGGGTGAGTTATAAAAAGGATGATTATAATCGAAACCATGGAAATGGTTCACTGGAAATATTTGAACTACATACATTATGTTACAATTATATACTATCTGTGTTTCATTCCTAATGATTTCATATTAAAACATTTTTCTTTTCAGGGAAAGAAATAGCTGTATAATAATACCCTGGTAAGAATTCTTTCAGTAATACGTGTTGTTTATATTTTACAGTATTTTATATCAATACACACCTATAGATAGATAGATAGATAGATAGATAGATAGATAGATAGATAGATAGATAGATAGATAGATAGATACAGTCAAACTTCGGTCTCTCGAACAGGGGTAATCTCGAACACTAGGGAAAATTCGAACAAGGATCTCAGTCCCGGAAGAATACGCTCATAATTTATAGTGTTCGACCTCGGAAAACTCGTACACCAGGCCGGTCGAACTCTCGAACACATTCTTCAGTCCGGAAGTTAAAAATGCTTTATATTTCACCTGCAAAAATTCGAACAAAGGTTCTATCGCTAATAACAAGATGTCATATTTAGGTGATTTTCATACTTATCAACTCGTAATCCTTTGACACCTTATTGTCAATAACGCACCGTGTGTCATAATTACCCATTCTGTGAAAAATACACTTTTATTTAATTGAATTAACACGTTGATTGGCCATCTGCTGTTTTCATTCATTACTATATATTGTCTCTTATTGATATTCCGACGACTAGTTAACTTAGCAATGTCAAAAAACATACAGACACGTAACGTGAAAGTATGACAAGAAGGGTCCGAACGATTAACTCGTGTAGCATTTCGGGGTTTAAATTTTAGACGGATCAATGTTTTCTCAAAGACTTGTGTAAATTTATATACTCGAAAACGTTTAAGGTTCAATATTAAAACGGTGTTTAAATTTGACTTTAATTATTTTTTTCACTTGCAATTGAGGCCGCGTACGTAACAGGTATAATAATACGGTTGCGGTCTTTTTTGTAAACAAAGGGAATGCATCAAGAAGACTCTTTAGTCGAAAGTTATTTCACCTTTTTTTTGCTTAATTCATTCATTTTCAAACTTTAACCCCGGGGATCAGTCGTTAGAAACCTAAAAAACAGTGAATTAAAAAGTAAATTTGGAGAACCAAATAGGTATACGTATATTTGGATACGATGTATAACCGGATATGGCGCATTCCCATCTACTGGTATCTTTATAGATTTTTGGATTGGTCGAACAACCGATCTCTCGAACAAATTATCAAGTCCCCGAGGTGTTCGAGCTACCGAAGTTTGACTGTAGATAGATAGATAGATAGATAGATAGATAGATAGATAGATAGATAGATAGATAGATGGATGGATGGATGGATGGATGGATGGATGGATGGATGGATGGATGGATGGATGGATGGATGGATGGATGGATGGATGGATGGAATGGATGGATGGATGGATGGATGGATGGATGGATGGATGGATGGATGGATGGATGGATGGATGGATGGATGGATGGATGGATGGATGGATGGATGGATAGATAGATAGATAGATAGATAGATAGTGTGCATATTCGGGAATTTCATTTGTGGCGCCCACACACCATAAGCATACTTTTTGTGACAATGAGCTTCGCTGTTGTAAAGCTTTTTGTATCACTTCCACTTAAATCAATTAGTACAATAGTTGCTGTATTTTGTATTATTTTGTATTATTTAGTTCATTGTTTTCTGTTCAAAGCATGCCCCTGTGGCGGAGAAATAAACAATATACATGTACTTATAATATCTTTAATTACAATCCAATCTGTGACTGTTACACATATCCTATCAGAGAAATAATGAAGATGTAAAATGAGAAGATTCAGAATGAAGGCTCTGATATTCACTTTTTTTCATAAATGAAGTTCACGATTCAAATCTTTTTACTGTCGCCTCCATAGGTCTGCTAAGGCACCACACTTTGCAATGTAGTTGTTTGCGTTTTTTAGAGATACCTAAGAATTTTGTAACTGTAGATTCCTCTTAAAATGGTTATAAGGTATTGCGTTTCACTTAATTGTATTTAATGACTTTGCTATAATTTTACGCTCTGCGATTCATTCCAACAAGGTCTCATTGATTTCTTCTGTCATCGCGTAGAAACTTAAACGGTGTAAATCAGTTTTCGGAATAATTTTCATTCAGTAAAACTGAATCATCCAGAAAGTTCATTTCTTATTCTTGATCTTGAATTACATCCCCCAAGAAAGTGTGACTTTATTCGAAATATTCACAGACGTACATGAAATTTGTGTCTTAATCATTAAGTATTGAATTTCTCAATTTTAGAACCTTTATTTGTCTGTAAAGGTATATAATAGATTTTACAAAAATGCCGTGATATATAGAGAATGAATTTATTTTCAAGGGAAGATTGACACGGCCGCTTTCAAAATTAAGCTGTTTTGTTTATACTCTATCCAAAAAGAGAAAAAGAAAGGTGATGCTACTCTTTAATTTTCATGTGGCAAGGGTTAAAAATTGATGTGAATATATTTTTGAAGTATTGTGGAACTTCAACTCATTGAAAAGTTGAAGTTGTTTGGAGTAAATAAATCTATATTTTGACTTAACCTGATAAACCGCATAGTCTTTTAAAGTAATTGCTCTCGTTTGTATCTATTGTTGAAAGGAATTTTTGCGGCGAAACGATAAGGAATGCGTCCCATTTTCTTTCCAGTACATGTATCTAATTTCAAGAGGGCTAATGTAAGCATTTTCGATAAATCTTGAATCTAACTTAATCTAACTGTATCTTTGTAAAAATGCGCGAGTTAAACATTTTTCAACCTGTAAATAATTCAATTCTAAATGGTAGACTTAGATAACTGCAAATTAGCTGGAAACGATACATCGATTCGAAAATAGGAGGGAAAACTAATAGAAAAACTGTAGATAAAAGAACAGCAGGCAATTAATACTGTTTAAGAACCTGTCCTGCAATCAGAAACACTAAACGGTGAAAATAGTTTGCAAATTTTACCCAGCTTTGCACGTGCACTTTCATACACAGCGGGGAATAGATGGCAACCTGTTTGCACAGTTTTGTCATCCTGAACGCAGTTCAGCAGATGTAAGAAATGAAAGAAAAATATTCTTAGGTTCATCGATTGCGAGACACAATATGATGGCAAAATTTCTATAAACTTTCTGAAACTTCAAAGATATATAAATCGTACGGCAACATGAAATGAATTCACATTTTTTGCATTTGTTTGATTAAACGTGTAAAAATATGTATGGTTATTTTGTATATCTTAGTATTTGACAAATGGGCAAACAACTTTTTAATGATTTTAAAGTGCAAGATTCTTATCTATTTACGTATTTTGGGGAAGTTGCGCACGTGCATGCGCGCGCTTGTGTATATGTAGAAAAATGTTGTCTGAGGGCCTAAGCTTAAATATGTATTTCATCTAGATGATGTGGGTTATGATGAATTAATGATATTAAATTATCTTTATTAGCATGTGAAAAAGAGCTACAATCTCAATATTTGTTTTGCTTAGCCTTCCTCGATTTGATCATTTCGAGATTACCCCCTTAGTTTGTTCACACTTCACTGTTCACAGTCATTGTCGAGTTAAATGATAAAACTCTAATAGCAGGGGTCAGATTCAAGTCCATAAAACCGCGCTAAAGTTATCCAGTAAAGATATTGCGCTTTCTTCACTCGTATTTGAACGGGGAAAGAATGTCAAATTTATTTTCTGCATGCATTGGTTTTGTAATAATATTATTTTTAAGTGCGCAAATGTTTTATAATACTTTAAGGGTTCTACCTTACCACCAATCAAAATAAAATACCTTATAATCCTAGCATTTTTAATTAAAGTTTCAAGAAAACGTATAGGCAGGTGAAAGCGATAAATTTCAAGATTTATAAACATACAAAGCAAGAATGTGCGGTTTGTTTGATTTATTTTCTTTCTTCTTTCCGAGAATCAGATCAGATGGCTCCGACCTCCAAATATTTTCCGAAATCCACTTTTTTGTTTGTATGTTGTTTTTTTTACACGAATCGGTCCTGAAACATTTTTTCCATCCACATTCAAGTTTTTTTCTGTATTTCTCATTATCTTCTTCTTATATAATCTCGACTTTAATCCGTCCCCTACGAGATTTTCTTTGGGGCCTCTATCAAGAAGGGTCCTACGATTTTAATTTGGTCGTATCGCGAATCGTACGATGAAATAAGCTTTCAAGAAACTTTTTTTTACCTTTCAAAAAAAGGCGTTGTATCGTGAAATCTTCGATAAATCCTGTGGCACCTTTAGACCAGTCGTAAATTTTAAGATTTTGTCCCTAGGAGTCTAAAATTTTCTAGGATTTTTTTCTAGCTCTCGCAGAGGATAGAACGATTAATTAGCTAAACACATGCAAAATTTCCCAGTACAATATAGTGTAATAAACGAGATATTTTTAAAACAATTGATGCATCATCATTTGGATGTATGATTTTACATTGCGATAATCGTACGATTGTACAATCGTACACGGATTCTACAACGAGTACTGCACTATAATCGTTGGTAAGAGTTATCTGTAAATATGTAAGTAAGCGATGGAATATGTTATCCATCCTTAGTTCGTTTCAATATCTTCCATATAGACAAAACACTATACAGATTTGAAGATTTATATACAAAAACACAAATAAGAAAAATGGATGAGTCGCTTTTTTCATCTTGCCTTTTTTTAACAATGTTGTATTCTTATACATGCAAATTCTCGACCAGACAACAACCAACGAAATAAACAGCAATAGTAATGAATAAAAATGATAATAAAGTCATACACCAAAAACTTGGTGCAGATAATCATTAACTAGGGTATGTGTAATTTAACCACGAGGTCCAATGTTCGATTGTTCCACTTTCGACGCGACAGCCGGTGTACTGTAATTGGAAACTTAGAAAGGGAATCGAAAGCGAAGCTAAATTAACTATGCAACTATAACCTTACATAGATATTTAGATATCGATGTGAATTGTGAAGTGCGACATATTAAGTTTAAAAAACTCAATAAATATGCATCAATAAACAAGTAAATGGCTATTTTCGGTCAGATTGCTGACATACCATTTTTGGTAAAAAGCGAACAATTTACCCCATTGCGCAGAAGTTGATATCATATGATCAGCACGTGCAGATGTAAAAGATCAACTTTACGACAAATTTATGAGGTCGTTTATTCTGCGATTTCAACGGTATTTTTGTGAAAGCCGTTTACGACCGTCTTAAATATAATTGTATGATGATTATTAGATAAATTGTTCGATATTTTTCTTGAAAGAGGCCCCTGGTCTACTCATGTATCATATACATCATTTCCGCCAGTTCTCATACCTGAAATTGGTAAAAAATAGGAATAAAAATGTTCTGTAGATATATATGTTTAAATGTAAAAAAAAATATAACGTAAACATTATATCAGACGGATTTTTTCCGAGAAAAAAAATGTGGCAGAGCAGTCTACATTTGAACAAAATATCAATTTGGAAGTATAGGTGATGTAAAAAAAGAATTAGATGTGAAAAAAAAATCATCAAATAAGCCCTTCTCTGCACTTACCAATGACCTTACCAATAACCCATCAAACCTTATTTTTTTACATATAGTAATTTTTGTTGTATCACTAATCTTATATATTTTTCTGTTATATGTATTACCTGTTTTGAAATTCCGAATACAGACCCTTTTACTACGATGGCTGTTGTTAGGAGAAGAACTATATAAGTTTTACCAAGCTTTCGTTCCAATCCTTTTCACAAAATATGTTGTTCATTATTCTGTCTGTAAAATTTTCTGAATAAAATATGTTTAAACTAATTAGATGTGAAAATAACTTCACACGTTCAAAGTATACAATAAAGAGTAATTGAGGCTCGAATACTGTCCTAAAAGAGCTCGTTCGACACAATATATTTTATATCAAATATTCAGGGAAAATCCTGCCAATCATTTATTATTCGGCATTATTTAATTATTTAGATTCATTATAGGTATGACAAGATTCTACAACATCGTTGAAAAAAATCAACGAACGTGAAAGCATGACGTGAAATATCACCACCATTGTATCGTACATTCGACGTATTTGGGCAGTTTGGCGCAATGTAGTAAAATGATTTCATATCTTTGTTAAATTATTTAAAACCACTCATATGATGAATTTGTTGATGTCTATTGAAAGATTAAAGTAACCCCTCGAAGTTATTTGATAAAAAGACAAATGCTAAACGGAAAGGAAGCCAAGTTATTCAAGCAAAGTATTTCATTAATCATGACAGCATCACCTCCAGTATACACGTTTGTTACTAAAGAAATGTTTGTGTTGAATATGCACACGTTAATATCCACAAAGACAAAATAGTTTATTAACTGTTTTAAGCCTAAATTGAACGCATGGCGCTAACGACGTTAACAATGATCAAGCGATAGCGAAAACATGTTTGTATATCTAAAAATTCAATAAAATGTCATAATTATAAGCAAGTGAAGTCTAACTTTTATAAATGTCATTTGATACCGATTCGGGATTACCTTTTTTTGTTCTTCCTATATGCGTCACCTTGAAGGGTAAGCAAACGTTTTCAGTCATAATCATACAGGGGTCAATTTATATAACAAAATTTGATGTCACATTGTCAATCGTAGGATTATCACAGAGTAAAATCACCTCTGATGGTTCACCAATTGTTGTCATTATATATCTCGTTTTATTTTCACTACGTTCTAACTGGGAAGTTTGTATGTACACAGCTTAGTAATTGTTCAAACCTCCGAAAAAGGAATCCGAGAAAAATTTTTCCCATAGGAACGTAAAATTTACGACTTCTCTAAAGGTGTCGCAGATGTTATAGTAGATTTCACTTTAGGACTTATTGTATTTGGCATGACAACTAAGGTATTTAATCATAAATATTTTGATTATTGCACCAATTTGAATATTAGCCCTGTGTTTTATGTATCCATGATTTTACATTGAAATATAGGACAAAATCTTCAAAAAATTGTCCCAAACCAGGACACATAATCCTTAGATCATTCAGTATGCCACCTTGAAATAAGCTAGCCCTGTCCGTAAGTAAAAAAAGCGCCGATAATCTTCTGATTCAAAGAAGTAAAACATACATCGCCCAAAGTTTGCCAATAAGAATGTTTATATGATCCCAACAAAACATAGTAAATTGCATTCAGATTAAAACGTTGTCTGAGTTGTCTTATTTAAATTTATTTATTTCTTTGCAATATGTTAATCCACATGCTTTCATTTGCTGTATTAGAATTGATCTACGTATTTCACCAAAATAAATTAAATAAAATTATGTCCCTGAAATCGTCATACACCCTTTGTTGTGAAACCGCATCGAACATATATGAAATACGAAAACGACTTTTGAAAATGTTTCATTCTGAACCTTTCGATATACACTTTCTAAATAATATGTTATTATATAACTTAGATTTAGCTCATGTTCATGCTATAACACTCGTCTTATATACGAACAACATAGGATTATCATGGTTATTAGTTTGTGAGTCCATCAGGTATGACCTTGCGCGCCATTTTGATTTGTACAATTATTTTTTAGTACTTTTATTTTTTAGTATTTGTTTTTTCAATGTTATCTTTTTTTCAGCTGTAATGGATCAGTAATTAGCGAAACCTCCGTGACAATCGCTTTTGTTATTCACGTCTGTTTGTTCATTGTTACTGCAGTAAGTATTTTGTCTAATAAGCCTTTTGGTCCCATCTTTTCATCTGAAATTGAACTTTAGTAACGCTTGAAGAAAGAATTAAATGTGTTT
The DNA here is from genome assembly GCA_948146395.1 of Fragum whitleyi. NCBI lineage: Eukaryota > Metazoa > Mollusca > Bivalvia > Cardiida > Cardiidae > Fragum > Fragum whitleyi. The sequence continues at coordinate 8,595,327 of OX411560.1, forward strand.
TATGACTGATGATGAATTACTTGAAGGTTATTAGTAATCAAGTTTATACCAATTTAAATGTATCCCTTACTCTGAATTTTACAACAAAAAAATTACTTGACACGTTATTGTTAGCTATAAGATGGTAAATGTATCGAACGTTGTGTTTTTCTTTAAACAACAAAAACACGATATAATTAATTAAAGAACGAAAATACAAAAAAAGGAAACTGACGAATCATGTCCCCTGGAAAAGTACACAAATCATAACTAGAACGCAATGGTGGTCCTATTTTCGATCACCTTCGTCTTTTTTTTTTTAAAAAAAGATAAGTTTATCTTATAGTCTACTTTCAACCGATGGTTCGCTCAACGACTTTCACTTCACCGACTGTCATCAAGTTACAAGTCGGCTGTTAACTATGGCGCGCGAACGGGGTCAAAAGTCAGAATACTGCTATACCTACAAAATAATAGAGGTATACCCCTATTATTATATCGGTATATCGATAAAAATGAGGGTAAACCCTAAAAAATGAGGGTAAACCGATAAAAAAATGGGAGTATACCGATAAAAGATTGAGGTTTACCGTTAATTTATAGGTACACCCTCTTTATTTTTGACCCCTTTCATGAAAATCTCATTATCCAATCAGAATGTCCGTTACATTCCGACTTTTCGGTACTTTCCGTACTTTTCTGCGGCGCTGGTGTGTTTACACTGGAGACCGACAACCGGTTTTTAACTCCGAAAAATCAATTAAACTGGCATTTAAACAACAATTTCAGTAACTTATGGTAAGAATTAAAGTTTAAAAGTTTTTTTTGACAACACTTTGTTTAACGTTGCAAAGAGAATTTGTATCGATGAAAAACAGAATTCGTCCCATCGAATTTCGTTCCAACCCTACGACTTGCCAGACAGAATTACCTAACAAACAAGACGCTTTGCTGACGACTGCATTGTTTACAGACAGATCCAAAGCCCAGCAGATTGTCATGCTCTACAACAAGACCTGAACGCTCTAGCTGAATTGGAATGAAAATGGGGTATGGCATTCCACCCACAAAAGTGTAGTGTCCTGAGCATAACCAGATCTCGCTCTCCTACTAAGTTTTCTTATCGACTTAAAGGCCACATATTAGAACTAGAGGATACCACTAAGTATTTGGAGCCGCCACCATAGCGCAGTTGGTTAGGCATAAGAGATCCAATCTGGAAGTCGTGGGTTCGATCCCCGGTGGCGGCAAATATCCTTTCCGACGTTTGTCTCTCACCAATGGGTAGATAATCGTAAACCTATGTGAGATAGCAGTCGGAGGCTAGGAAAGGATGTAATGGTAGTACAAGTGAAAGAAATACCAGGAATCCATTGTTAGGTGCTCCGACCGTCGCGATATAACTGCGAAATTGTTGAAAGCGACGTAAAAAGCCATTCAAACAAACAAAAACTAAGTATTTGGGCGTAGACATTCAATCATCACTGTCCTGGAAAAATCACATAGACAGGATTTTTAAGAAATCTAACAGTATGTTGGGCTTTCTGCGTCGAAATATTCGATCTTGCAGTGAGGAAATCAAAGCCAATGCCTACTTCACCATGGTGCGTAGTAACTTGGAATATTGCTGTCCAATTTGGAACCCTCACCATAAGGACCAGATCCATAAGCTCGAGATGATTCAAAGATGGGCTGCAAGATACACCACCAACCGTTATAGGAATACCAGCAGTGTACAATCTATGTTAGAACATCTTGAGTGGGATTCCCACGAGTCAAGACGATCAAAAATCCAAGTCACTCTTCTCTTCAAAATTATACACAACCTGATTGACATATCAGCAGAAAGATACTTGACACCAGCAAGAACAAATACAAGATCAACCCATTCAATGAAATTCAGGCGCCTCTCCCCTTCTTCAGACTCCTACAAGTTCAGTTTCTTCAAACGCATTGTTCCATTGTGGAACTCAATCCCAGCTTCTGTAGCTGAGGCCCCCTTCTTGGTATCCTTTAAGGAGGGGTTATCTAAAATTCAATTCTAAACAGTTTAAGAGCCCAGAGCTGATGAACTTGCCAAGGTGAGGAGCTATGCTGTCGGGGACGTAAGGACCCTGGTACCTCCAAGGAAGGCAGACTGGTCTTTGCCTAGCAAGCCAAAGGTTCTGGAAAAACTTTTCTTCCTTCTTCTCTTTTTATTGTAATGTATTGTACTTATTTGTCATTCTTCATGTTATTTTTCTACAATCTCGCATTTCTGCAATCACATTATGGCCTTATATATATCTTGTAATTACTTCTCCTGCCTATTTTTCTCTTTAATTTTCTATCTTTTCTTGCGTTACCATAAAAAGTAAACCGTTGTATGATAGTCAAGTTTGACGGAACAACGTATCGATGTAGATGTAGAACTTAGACAGTGACATAAAATCACACACACCTACTGTTGAGCAACAGAGATATCAATTATATGATAGAATTAAAGAAACTAGGTATACAGTGCTGTTCCAATGAACGAATACACAGAACCTGGCAAGCTCAGCCAGTAACGCATTTGGCTATCTTTTAACAGCATGGGGCTGTGAGTTTGAACTAATGAAGTGTTGTGATCGACAGTCGTTAGACTCATGACCAGGTGCCCAGCAAGCTTAGTTGGTAGAGCGCCTTGCTAGTGTTCTGAGGGTCATAGGTTCCAGTCTCATGTAGGGCTCAACTTTTCTTCCTAAATTTATTTTTAAGGCTCATGCAGCTAACTTTGATGCAACATTTGACATAAGTGGATGACGCAAGTTCTCAATAGGGTTATATGTCTCCCAACAATATAGGTATGATAAGTAGTATCCTAGATTACTCACTTCTCAAAAGGATAAAATACGGTATGAATTTCTCTTTTGTTTTCCAGCAAAATGATTGAGTATATGCTTTTTAATTCCACTCAAGTTATGGGGTAATCCTGTGTATCGTCTTAAGCTGCACAGTTATATGACATCATGAAACACAAGAAAATGGCCACAAAATCTAAAAGCAAATAACCTGTTTTTTCATGTTCAAAACATTAATCACTAAATCAATTTTAAACACTAAGTTTACATCTGAATTATACAGAAAAAAAAGATTCCGGACTTTTATCAGTGTTTTTCTTTCACAGGTATATGAAAGTTAGGTTCTTTTCTGAACTGCACTTATTTAGCCGACCAAAAGTGTGTCTCTTAAACACAACGGTGTCTTTAATCATCACCCGATTCTGTAATTTAAGAGACAGTTTCTTCTAGATAAAATGCCATTTACATTGCCAAAATTGTTGAAAAGTTCAGTTTTGTATTGATTTTTTGTGTATATATGCAATATATTATATATTTACATGATTGATGTACTTGACTTATTATGTGTACAGTATTAACCAAAAGGACTGTATATTATTGTTAAAATTTTTTAGCAATTATAAGAAATAACACATACAGTGACTCCCTTTTTCGTCCTTGATAAATAACTTTTTCGCAAGATTATACTGACTTCATTTCAAAAAAAGGTACCTTATCCAATAATTATATCTATTTTAAGACATGCATGTAAGATGATTACATCAGAAAAGGGAAAAGATGGCTGAGGTAGAGACAAAAAGGTAATATTGAAAATTTTATTGTATATGGATAATGAAGGGTTTTTAGCTCCACTAACCGAAGGCCAGCGAGCTAAATCATCATAGCATTGTGTCCATCGTGTCTGTGTCTGTCTGTGCTTGCATTAACTTTTCTTAAAACATCTTTTCCTCACAAAGCAACGGGTGGATTTTGAAGTTACTTGACAGAAATGTTTCTTGGGTGAGCCTCTTCTTAAATTGTTAGTGAAAAATTTATTGAACCCCCCCCCCCCTCCCCCAAATGGGGCTTATTTCAACTAAACTTGGCCTGAATGTTCCTTGTGTGACCCTTTACTAAAATTGTTCAAAAATTACCCTTAATATAGGCGTGAATAGCTTTTTTCACTTTTATTTTTCATGTCCTTGCATTGAAAGATCCGGGGCATATTTTACCATTATCCATCTGTCTGTCTGCAAAACTAAAACAAAAAACTTAACATGGCCAATTACTTCAAGCCTATTCAAGATACAAAATACTCGTATTTGGTATAATGATAGGTTTCAATGATACACATCTGCTGGTGCCAAGGTCAGGGTCGTGTCATGTGAAAAGTTCAAGATAATATGTAAAGGTCATTTTTTTAAAAAATGAATTGTCGTTTCATGCTCATACATCTTTTACAAACATGTCTTATTTAAAAATCTCCTACCCACTCATGGTGGTCAATTCCATGAATTATGAAACTTGACATGGATGTTCCCTGAGTGACCTTTACTCCAATTTTCAAGAACCTTTCATTGACCCCCAAATATGGGCATAGTAAAGCAGGGCTTACATATAATCTTGTTTACCTATGTCTGTTGTCTGTCTATCTGTCTGTTTGTCTGCAAAACTTAACCAAAGAACTTAACATTGCCAATATCATAAGGCCTATTCAAGATTTTTCTATTATCATGGACAGATATTTTAAAGTTGATGGTATGGGGCAGCTGTTTGACCGTGTCAAACTAGAACTTATTTTTGACTTTTTATAGGAAATTCATTTATATAGTAAAATCTGATTTTTAGTTTCTATAAATTGTATTTTCTTCTAAAGTCTTAAAATGGTTGTATTAAATTTTACCGTTATCAATAGCTCTTTTGGCTGTTATTTCTTTTACATTTGAACTTTTCTTTTGGATTTGTTTATGTATACATTGAGATTGTTTAAAAATGTTGTCCACTTTATTACACGATTTACAGCGTTTTGTTTTAAAGTGTTATAATTATCTTAGTTTTGAAGGTATACGCCGCCTTTTAAAATAAGTTGTCTTTTAGAGTTTTGCGCCCAACATGACCTTAGTTGTCGACGGGCCTTAAAATACCATTCATTCATTCATTCATTCATTGGCATGATGTAAGATCTCAATGATACTCATCTGCCAATACCAAAGTCAAGTTCATGTGTTAAGGTCAAGTTCTTCTGTCAAGGTCAAATAAATTCAAAACTTAACCGAAAAACCTAACATTGCCAATATCATCAAGCTAATTTAAGATACAAGGCTCATATTAGGCATGGTGATAGATCTCAATAATATGCATCTGCTGAAACCAAATTCAAGGTCATGTGACAAGGTCAAGGTCATCTCTCAAAGTCAAATAGATAAAAAAACTTCACAAAAAAACTATCATTAACAAATTCGTCAAGCTTATCTCATTTTTGGCATGGTGATAGATCTCAATGATATGCATCTGGTGAAACCAAAGTCAAGGTCATGTGACAAGGTCAACTTCATCTATCAATGTCAAATAAGTCAATAACTTAACGGAAAAACCTAGCATTGCCAATATCGTTCAGCTTATTCAAGATTCAAGGCTCATATTTAGCATGATGATAGATCTCAATTATATGCATCTGCTGTTGGTACCAAATCAAGGTCATGTGACAAGGTCAGGGTCATCTGTCAGGTCAAATAACTTAAAATCTTAACCAAGATAATTTAACATTACCAATAACTTCAAGCCTATTCAAGATACAAGCCTCATATTTAGCATGGTGATAGATCAAACACATACGCATCTTCTGATAGCAAAGTCAAGGTAATGTGACAAGGTCAAGGTATTCTGTCAAGGTCAATATTTAAAAAAAAGAAATGCTGTTGCAGGGGGGTGCATTTGTGTTTCACAAACACAGCTTATAAACTTTTATAATCTCCTCCCTACTTATTTTGACTAATTAAAATGAAACTTGACTTGAATACTTCTTGGCTGACCACTCACTAAAAATGTTCTCGAAATTTTGATGGGTACGTGAATATTGGCATGGCAGGGTTGGTCCAATTTTCACTTTGAAAATTTAAAAAGTCTTTTCCTCCAAATCAATTGGACTTATTTCAATGAAGCTTTGAATGTTGCATTCAAACTGGAGGTCCCGGGTTTAATCCCTCATGGTGACACTCATTCTTTGAGACTATTTGTCTCTCACCAATGGGTTGATAATCGAAGACCTATGTGAGATAGCAGCTGGAGGCTAGGAAAGGATATGGTGGTTGTACTGGTGAGAGAAATACCGGGAAATTATTGTTAGGTGTTAGGCCTCCACGATTTAACTGAAAAAATGTTGAAAGCGGTGTTTTACTTCATGCAATCAATCAATCAATCAATCAAATGAATGTTCCATGTATGACCCTTACTTTAATTCTCTTTTATTATTGTGCATATCTCTAATTCAAATTTGGAGATGTTATAAAACCCTTGTGATGCTGAACTGGGAATATTTCCTCTTTCAATGGCAGGAGGTAAAGACCATGATCAGCCTGCACATATGTGCAGTCTGATCTTAGTCTATATCACCTGATTTCCATTTTTAACTAGAAAAGAGACACAGGAAAATGAATTTTCATAATATAACTCTTCCCAATTAGTGCATCTGGTAACTTTGAGCATGCAGTTATTTGACATTGATGCAATTTTAACAAGGTTTTTATTCAGTATGACAAGGGTTAAAATCAGCAGAGAGCAACCGTCAAAGCGTTGTGGAAGCACATCTGAATATTATTAAAAAGGTCTCGGGTTTGATTCCCAACGTCAGCACTCATCCTTTCCAACTACATGAATTTTGTCTTTCACCAATGGGTAATGGATAATCATAGGCCTGTGGGATAGCAGCTTGAGGCTAGGAAAGAAGGAAATGGTAGTACTAGTGTGAGAAAATCCAGAAATCCATTGTTTATTGCTTTAGCCACCATTAGCTAATTGAAAGAATGTTGAAAACAACATAAAGCCCAATACAAACAAACTAAGTTAAAGCCAGTGGAACAATACAGGCATCTTTGTCTTTTAACTAAGATAGTGGGGCAAAATATTGCCCCCTCCCATCTGAGAATATTTCTCCTGAAACTGCATTTACCCCTAATATGTCAATTTTACAAATTTTAACAAGATTCTCTCATGATAGTATTCTTGTTTACAATTACAGAGCTCTAGCTATCAGCTTGCAAACTGCTTTGTTAATATATTTTCTTTGTGTATATAAGTTATTATCAAAGATTTTCAGTAGTCAAGCAAAATACACAAGTGAAGATTTTTTTTTCTCATAGAAAGTCATTAAACATAACCATTTCCCTGAAATTAGGGGTCCTGCTCCCATCCCCTATGCATGAAAAGAACCATTGCTATCAGTTTTTTGAAATGCACATTATTATCATTCATATATCTAATTAAAAAATAAATACTAATTTGATCTGGAGAAATGCAGTAGATGTAACTTTTATGTTGAAATCTGGGGTGTGGAGGTCAAAACTTCTAATTCAATACTAAACTATCAAGAACGACAGAAAGTTGAGAATTCCATTTAGCGACAATACGCCAAAGTTGGATGACTAGCTGGTGATTTGGACTAAATGATGTGATTGTACTGGTGTCAGAAATGATAGGAAACTTTGGGTAGGTCCACATGCTGCAGCAATTTAACTGCAATAATGTTGAAAGTGGTGTTAAACCATTGAAAATTAATCAAAACCAACAGATAAGTTTATACTGTATGTATGTATAGAAAATAACACCAGTTAAAGCATACTAAAACGTGTTCACTGGGTAAAGGCCTTGGTCACCCAACCATGCGAGTAAATACAAAAGAAGGAAGAATTAATACAAGTATCATTATCCTTGCTTCAATAGTCAGGCGCATATTTATTTACTGGTGCCTGGCTGTCTTTCTGTCTTAGAAAACCTAAACTGAGAACTTAACATGTTGCTGTATCTTCAACACTGTATGAGAGACAATGCTCTCATCAATACGCCATCTCCTCCTAAACTTCTGAGTCAAAATCAACCAAACTTGACAGAAATATTCCTGGGATGGTCCTTTGTAAAAATTGCTTAAATGAAAAGGATCTGTGTCATATCATGGGAAATGGGGCCTTAATGACAATTTTCTTGTTTATATTCTAGAAGCCACAAATATGGTCCAATTGTCATGAAACTTTGTCAGAATGTTTGTTAGGTCATGAGGATGAACTCTATTAAAAATGGGAAGTATCAGTGCCATATCACGGGAAAGGGGGCCTTAATAACATTTTTTCTTGTTTACACTCTAGAGGCTACAAATATTGCCTAATCTCCATGAAACTTGGTTAGAATATCTGTCAGATCACAAGGATAAATGCTCAAGAAAATGGGAGGATGAATGGTATATTATGGGAAAAGGGGCCTTAATGTCAATTTCCTTGTTTACAGTCTAGAGGCCACAAATATGATTTAATCTTCTTGAATCTTGGTCATCATGTGTTTCTTGTCACAAGGATGAACCCTATTGAAAATGGGAAGGATTCATGCCATTTCATGGGAAAAGGGGCCTTAATCACAATTTTATTGTTTACATCCTAACAAATCATAAATTTGAAATTATGACTTTTGCTTGAAAATTTGATAATTATTTATTATGACAAAGAAACGAAGGTGAGCGATAAAGGGCCATCATGGTCCTCTTGTTTTTAGCTCACCTCAGCACGAACTAACAAACAAAAAATGTTGTTTCAGTCTCATTCAGGCATTAGTGTTTAGATGAGCACATCCTGTACTTATTTTGGGTCTTATTTTCTTCTTCATTTCTGTAAGAATGGCAGCCCTGATAATACTATCATATTGATTTTAAATTCTAAATAAACAGAAGTAACACAATATTACACTTGTTTCAGACAGTTCTGTGTGATGTCTGTATCAGGGCATCTTATTTAATATTGTGGAACAGAAGAGATAATCCACACAAAAATGATAGAGCTTTATAAACTTGCATACTTTTGAACATGTATTCACTAAAATTAAGGAAAAATTCAATTTAAGGTACTTAGTATAACACTTAGTTAGAAATGTATAAGTTACATTAATTTTGTCTTGTATACTAGTTTTTGACCAAGAGAAAGATTTGAGGCCCTTGTTTATGGGCATTATTTAGGCTTGTTCTGAATGACAGCCTTACCAAGGTTACCATTGACAATTCCTTTTAGATATGACCAACCACATGAAAAGGAACTATCAGGGGACTACTTAAAACATTTGAAAAAGAGGTTATATATAGCAGTGATCAACCTGATATACATTCAAGAAAATTATCTCATGGGAAGGCAGAATGCCCATTCTAGATTCAGGAATATTTTTGCATCCCATATCTTTAAAATCTCTGGCTTATTGTCTTATTTGTTTCTGTTTCTCTGTCTGTCTATCTTTCTTTCTGTGTGTCTATCCATTTCTTCTATCTACAAACCTCAACCATAAAACTTAATATTGCCAATTACTTTGAATCTTTAATTGATGCAATAATCAAAATTGGTGTGATGATAGATCTCACTGAATTGATATAAATTATCTTAGGTACTAAGATCAAGGTTATCTGACAAGATCAAGAACATCTTTTAAATTCAAAAATGAGAAAACTTATCATTTTCATATTACTTCAAGCCTATGTTTGATCAGTTTTATTCAGCAAGATTATAGATCTCATTGACAAGTGATTGCATGTACAAATGTCAAAGTCATATGATTAGGTCAGTAAATTATCTTTTAAAGACATAGAAAACATAACATTCTAAAATAATATCCAGCTTATTAATATGCAATCCTATATATTTTGCATGCTTATAAATTTATTTGATCCTCATAATATGCAGGTAGAAAGGTCAAGATTATCTGACAAGGTCAGGGCAATCTATTATGGTTAAACAAGGCAAACCTAAATTAAAAACATCAATTTCAAATTACTTCAAGTCTTCTCAGAACTCAATGCTTACATTGAGCAAGATAATAAATTCCTTTGATCTTCATCTGAAGTTATATAGCTCAAGGACAAGGTCTCTGTCCATTCTATCAAGGCATCTTCAGGGGTCAAGGGGTATCTAATTGATACTTTCTTCAAATAAAACACTCGCAACTCTTGTAGCGACAAGATGCTGTCATGGGAAAGTGAAGCAACTCTTTGAATTTTTAATTTACTTCAAAGAATCACAAAATTTGCAAAGGTTTTGATCCTTGTCAGCCAGCCCATGCCACACAGGAAAGCAAGGATAAATACTTTCATTTTTGCTTGATGGATCACTTATTTTGTTTGTTATAATAGAACCTTTTTGATGATATGAAGTACATCATCCCTGTGTTTAGGTTGGAAAAAACAGCACAAACTGTTTGCAAATTGTACCCTGTTTTGCATGCAAGCTAGTGCACATGCAAAGCAGGGTATAATTTGTAAAGAGTATGCAGCATTTTGACATCATGAACTCAAGGAAAGATCATCTGAAAAATTGAAATAAAAGTAGGCACTTAAACATTGAGCATAGCTCTAGAAAGTTTAGGGATGAGGCTTTGAAAAAATAACATATTTCTATTTTCTAACCGATAAGGTTTTTCTTTGATAGCATAAAAACTTGGTAAGAATGTTCCTTGGGTGACGCTTTACTTAAATTGTTCAAGAAATTTTGACTGACCCCCAAATATGGGCGTGGCAGGGTGGGTCATTTTTTCACATAGAAATCTTTAAAAATCTTCTCCTCCCAAACCATTGGGCAGATTTCAAATGAAACTTAGTAAGAATGTTCCTTGGGTGACCCTTCACTAAAATTGTTCAAGAAATTTTGATTGATCCCCAAATATTGGCATGGCAGGGTGGGGCATTCTTTCACGTTAAAATCTTTAAAAATCTTCTCCTCCCAAACTATTGGGCCTATTTTAATTTTACTAATTTAATTTAATGTTTCTTTAGTGACCCTTTACTTAAATTGTTCAAGAAATTTTGTTTGACCCCCAAAAATGGGCGTGGCAGGGCAAGGCAATTTTTTATCCCCCGCCGTTTACGGCGAGGGGATATAGTAATGCTCTCCTTTTGTCATTCCGTCACTTAACTCGTCCGGAGCATATCTCCTAAAGTATAATAGCTATCAACTTGAAACTTTATGGGTGGATAGATCTCATGGAGGAGAAGTGCAGTGCACAAGATCTACAACTTTTGCTTGCATAATTTTGGAGTTATTGCCCTTTGTTATTTTTAAGACTTAGATTTTGTCCGGAGCATATCTCCTAAAGTATAATAGCTATCAACTTGAAACTTTATGGGTGGATAGATCTCATGAAGGAGAAGTGCAGTGCACAAGAACTACAAATCTTGCTTGCATAATTTTGGAGTTATTGCCCTTTGTTATTTTAAAGACTTAGATATTGTCCGTAGCATATCTCCTAAAGTATTAAAGCTATCAACTTGAAACTCTATGGGAGGATAGATCTCATGGAAGAGAAGTGCAGTGCAAAAGAACTATAACTCTGGCTTGTATAAAAAATTGAGTTATTTCCCTTAGTTGTTTTTAAGACTCAGATATTGTCCGGAGCATATCTCCTAAAGTATTTTAGCTATCAACTTGAAACTTTATGGGTGGATAGGTCTCATGGAAGAGGAGTGCAGTGCACAAGAACTATAACTCTGGCTTGCATAATTTTGGAGTTATTGCCCTTTGTTATTTTAAAGACTTAGATATTGTAGGGGCTTAATTTCTTAAAGTAGAACCCTTCAGCTTTAGTTCAGTTTACTATCAAGCTTTCTCGGCGGGGGATGGCCATGTCCGACATGGCTCTTGTTCTTGTTAAAATCCTTAGAAATCTTCTCCTCCCAAACCATTGGGCCGATTTCAATGAAACTTGGCATAGATGTTCCTTGGGTAACCCTTAACTTAAATTGTTCAAGAAATTTTGATTGATCCCTAAATATGGGAGTGGTAGGGGGGATTTTTCTTCGTTAAAATCTTAAAAAAAATCTTCTCCTCTCAACGCATTGGACTGATTTTAATGAAACTTAACATGAATGTTCCTTGGATGACCCTTTACTTAAATTGTTCAAGAAGTTGTGATTGATCCCCAAATATTGGTGTGGCAGGGCAATAGACTGGGGGTTATTAAAGCCAGTGGAGCAATACAGGCCCTCTTTGGCCTCTCACTTATTTATTCTCTAGAGGCCGCAAACAATGACCAATCTCATGAAACTTGTTCAGAGTATTGGTCAGGTCACAAGGATCATTCCTTTTGAAAATGGGAAGGATCCATACTTTATCATGGGTAAAGAAGCCTTAATGACAATTTTCTTGCTCACACTCTAGAGGCCACAAATATGGTCCAATCTTTATGAAACTATTTCTAATTGTTTAGCATCACAAGGATCAACCCCTTTTGGAATTGGGAAGGATCAATATGATATTGCAGGAAAATGGGGTCTTAAGGACAAGTTTCTTGCCTAAACTGTAGGAGCCACAATTCTGGTGAGAATGTATATCTAGTCAAAAGGAAAATATTGTGTCCTTTCAGAGATACGGGAAAAAGAGTCTATATTCTCTTGATCCACTCTAGGGGTTATTTTCTCAGTATTTCAGTATGTTTGTTTTATCAAAGAAAGAATTTCTTCATGAAAATTGTTTAGAAAAGGCTAGAAACTTATCAATGGATCATAGGAATAAAATAATGTATTTCTTTGAAAAATTTAGCGATCATTAAATGATCTCCAAAAAATTTGCTTAAGACGAAGTCAATGAGATGACGGTGAGCCATTTCGGTCAATTATTGTAATTTTGTTTTCTCTTTTCAGGAAACAGACACCGTAGTGCAAGATTTATAAGCATTAGAGATTCAACTCAAAAAGTATTCTTGTATCAAGATGATGCAATGCATAAAGACAATGCCTAACAAAGTTAAAAGTCACAGTGAAGTGTGTCACAGACTCACAGAAACAGATGGACCAATTCCAAAAAGCATAAACACTGATGGACAGTTCATGAACAGAGAACATATATGCCATTAAATTTGTAAAGATTCTAAATGCCCGTGCTGAGAGGAAAAAAATTTAATGGGCCACAAGTTGTGAATGTTATGAAATTCCATTTTTCCAAAAGAGAAAATTGCTTGAAAGTTGCAGAGTACTGTGATAAGGTCGTTTCAGGTGACAGATAAGAAACTCTTTAACGTGTGATAAATCAAATAATTCAACCGTGCTTGTTTTGTCTAGAATCATACAAAATTCATTTTGACAATTTGTGTTTAATTATTTTAAGCTCGCCAGAGCAGAAAGTGCTCAATGTGAACTTTTGTGGTTGTGTGATCTCTGTTGTGTGTTGTCCGTTGTGCGTCATCAACATAACCTTCTAAGATACTCCAAAACCATTTCTTTTTGCTCAATCAACCTGAGAATTTGTTAGATTGATTGTCTTGAAGGAATCTCAGTCACGTTCAAAATTGGGTCAAGTGATTTTAAAAACTATGTCACTAGGTCAAATCTTTAAAAAAAAACAACTGGAAACACTCTACAGGCCGTTTGTTTTGCTTAATCAACCTAAAAATTGGCCAGAATGCTTATCTACATGCAATTTTGATTGACCCCCCCCCATATGGGCGTGGCAGGTTGGAGCTTATTTTTTCTTTGAAATATTTGAAAAATCTTCTTTTCCCAAACTTCTGTGCCGATTTCATCAAAACTTGGAATAAATTTGACCTCAGAGGACCATGTATCTTAGTCGTTCAAGAAATTTTAGTTGACTGTCAAATATGGCTGTGGCAGGGCGGGGCTTATTTTAACTTTTAAATCTCCTCCCAAACCGTAGGCCCATTTTCAATAAAACTTGGCATGAATGTTCTGTAAGTGACCATGTTCCGAAAATGTTTTATATTTTAAATATATTTTTCAAATCTTGTCCAGTAGAACGATACAGGGCCTCTTGGCAGCTGATTATTCGTAGAATAGGGGGGAGCTATCCCTGTCACCCGGGCGTCGGTGTCGGTGTTTACGTAATGCTTTGGTTAAGATTTTAGCTGTGACTGTGTCAAACTTCTTTTTCTACTGAAGCTATTGGTTTGAAACTTTACACATACTTCTGTGACCATAATATCAATATCTAGACAAAAATTCAGTACCCTGATAATGAAATCAGTGAAATTCAAGTTTAACCATTAAGGACCCTGGAAATTTTAAGTTAAGATTTTTACGAGCCTCGTAAGACGTTGAAATATAGTCTTCTGGAAATTCAAATTATGACCTTGCCAAACCTTAGCTTTACTGACCGAATGTCAGAACAGAAGAGCTATTGCGATACCGGTTTTCCGTCCGGCGACGGTCTGTCTTGCTGTCCGTCAGTTAACTTTTGCTTCTTAACGCTCTAGAGACCATTGTCCGATTGTCTCCAAACTTGGTCAGAATGATTGGATAATCACAAGGATTGTCCCTTTCGAAAATGGGTCAGATCTGTCGAACGTCGAGGAAAAAGGAGCCTAATGAAAATTTAATTACCGCACTAAAGTTCGATTTTCTTCAAAATTGCTCAGAATTATTATGCCATAACAAGGATCGTTCCTTTCGAAAATCGGCCCGATCCGTCAAGTCCCACGGTAAAAATGAGCCTACTGAAAATGTAGTTTGAAAATCCTCGTAAACGCTCTAGAGTCCACAGTTTTCATCCGATTGTCTTCAACTTTGCTCAGAAAGAAAGTACTAGAGCAAGACTGTTTCCTTGCGAAGATAGGTCAGGTCCGTGAAGCGTCACGGAAAAAAGGACCGAATGAAAATTTAATTAGAAAACAGTCTTGAGACCACAGTTTTCATCCGATTGACTTCAAACATGCTCAGAAAGAATGCCGGTACTAGAGCAAGAATGGTTCCTTGCGATGAATGGCCAGTTCCGTCAAGCGTCACAGAAAAGAGGGGCCAATTGAAAATTTAATTAGACTTTTGTCGTTAATGCTTAAAGTAAACGTTTAAGTCCACAGTTTTCACCCGATTGCTTCAAACTTGTACCATAACAAGGATGGTTCTTTTAGAAAAAGGGTCCAATCTGTGAAGCGTCATGGGGTCTTAAAAAATTTAATAAGAAATAAGGTAATTTTATATTGCGCAAAGCAAGGGGGTCTTAATGTTAACGGCCTTGTTAAAATCAAAGCGCTAAAGATGCTGAAGGCCTGGTTTATAAAGAGGCATGGTGACATTTGAAGGCATGATCTCCAATTTTTTAAACGTTTTAGCAAGACTTTTTAGGCGAGAGAAACCAAGGGTTCCATCATTTTCGCAAGCCAGGAGTTCTATCCCCAATATGTTCCATTAAGTTCGTTAGAACCCTTGGCTTGCGAAGATGGGGTTCCATTTACCTTTAGGGATCGTATGCCACATTCTGAAATCACTCCAAAAGAAAAATGTCGAACGGTTGCCCAGTTTATAGCACTGAGTCTGCCAAAAAAAACTCAAAAAGGAATAGATTACTACGCCCGATACAACAGCGTAATAATATGCAAGCTTTGCGTTGAACACACAAAGCACTTCATGTCGCATAAAAGTTGATGACGTATTCTAGACCAACTTTTGGCGCGCGCGTGAGCACAAACAGCTATGAAGTACACACGTTGTTCGGTTTTGGACTCGATTATCTTTTACTTAGGCAATTTCAATGATACAGGGTTGTTTCCTGTGGCCTGCTAAACCAGGCTAAAAACTCCTCTTTTATAAATGGATTCATTCACGTGAAACTTTCGCAGAATATTCCATTTCCAGCGACCATGAGCATTTGTGGCTGATTAGTTATAGTGCCAATATAAAAGGAGCCTTTACGTATATTCATTGTTAACACTGATCCTTCCTGTATACATGGACGTTAATGAAAAAATCACTTAGTGATCTGCATCATGTGACCATGTGCATATTGGTGTGGTCTGGGGATTTTTACTGCGTAATAGAAAAGGGAGCCTTAATGTAAACTCCTCATTTATCAATGGTTGCGTTTCCTTGTCAACACAACTCCTTCTTCATGAATGGATATGGCTTTAAGGAACTTTTTTCTATTTAATATCAAGACATAAACTTTTCAGAGAGTCAGTAGATCGGTCTCAGGCCATCATTTGCCTCCTGTTTTTTTCCTTTACCAAAGACCCTGCTGTTGGTGCACTTATTAAATGGGAAGGTCATGCATATACAGTTATTTTACAAATTGTTAATGCTTAACGGTTGAAGAATCATTCCGGCATGTTGGTTTGTCAGACAGAGATATGAATAAGATTAAATGCAGAATGCTTAAAGACGAGTTCATAATGGCGTCGAATTTGACGTTCTTACTACCCCGATCAGAGGTATACCCATTGTTGTAGATTTGTCTCTGCACTACCACTCTTGCAAGTACTCTTATAAACAAACTGTCCGCAACTTAAGCATAGCTGAGCCGGTGTCGAACCCACGCGGGTAAGGAATACTCAAATAAATAGTTTGCGAGTCTAATGCGCTAACTCTGAGCTAAAGAAGATCTTCCATGACGCATGTGTCAGACATTGTATTTAACCAAAAGAGTACATTAATAAGATGTTGAGACCTGTACCTGCTCCATTCATCCGCCAGCACGCCCCTGTCACATTTATGCGCAACAATAGTCGCCCGCATACGGCTCGCATCACGCGACAATATTTGAATACAAATGGCGTTGGAATCTTGCCGTGGCCAGCCGTTTCCCATGACTTTTACCCTACCGGGGATATTTGGGATCTGCTTGGTCGAATAGCAAGGGCCAGGCATAATGTTAACTTTTTTAATTGAATTGTTTCGTATCCATCCTGTGATGGGTCTAAAACCTCATTTCAGTTCGTTCGAAACCATATTGTTTTTTTTTTAGTTTGATACCTTACGCAGTTTAATAAATATCACATATCTATACAATCTTTGTTTTACAAACGAAACATCCCATCTTGTAAATTATTAAATAATCTAAACTTTGGTTTCAAATTTATTGGGTTTAGGTCATATATACTCTTTAAAAAAGTTCTTTGACATTGAATATATATTTTAATTAAGACAAAAAATATGTTTATATATTTTGAATAAGTCGCAGATGGTGAAGATCAGCCTTCTTTTTACTAAATGAAATCAGAATAAACGTTTATTGATCAAAGATTTGAAATGGTGACATCGATTAAGACCGTTACGGCGAAAGTGTCGCAGGCCTGACCTCTTGAACCTTGCTCTACAAATTTTTATCCGGAGATTTTACGCCGTCAAGACACTAAGTTCTTTGAGGTTGCGGTAACCGTGAAAAAAACTCAACCGTCGTTGCGATATTTGCAGTGCTGGGCGATCGTTGTCTTACGCGTCAGACTTATCTAGCTCTTAAAATAAAGCAGTGAGTCGCTTAAAAGTGGTGTTCTAGGTTGGAGATAGTGTGTCCCGAAACAGCAAAGTTATTTACAACGGCTTGTCTAACGAATCCTGCCTTAAAGCGATCTTTAGCATTATGACGTCGTTCCTTCGTACATTTAACCATATTTCATTTCAAATCTGTGCAAAGACGTTTATTTCCAAAGACGATTTAGGAGTGACATTTCATTCACAGCATAATGAAGATTTTTATGACTATCCATTGAATCTGAAATTACACGTGCTGTGTAAGAAGAACGGATTCTGCTTTATTAGACGTTGACTTTCTTGAAATACAATCGCTGTTTACAAAACAATCAACTTCAATCGAAGAATTTATTTTACATAAGAAAATGTCGATTTCTAATCGATGTCAAAAAACTTTTTTTGAAGAGTATGTTATTGATCTACAATGACCTGGCACTCATTAGATATTCCTTTTAGCCCCTATTATTAGTTGACATGTGCGTTTTAAACTCGCGAAGTTTAGATTTAAGAAAATGTACGTATTAATAAACATCATGCATACGGAAGTTTAGCGCAGGTGGTATCGATGTTGTTCCGTAACTTGGGGGTCATAAGTTTAAGCCGGACCAGTTTTTTTCTAATTCTTCTTTTAGGGCAACGCTGTACCAATAAGTACCATATTTTTTTATACAACAGTGATGAATTAGGCTTTCGGTATTCTGCACAGAAATATGTCAGACTTTAATTTGGTTCAAAATAAAGTCATTGCAAAGTACACTCCATTCATCACTGTAAGTTAAATTTGTGCCTTGAGAGGTCGTACTGGATACGCAATCACTTGTGTAGTTCTTTTTTGTAGTTCAAAATACCTCGCAAGCAAAAATGAATAGCTGAAAATTTGACACGTATTTACATCTAATGCAGGCGATTTTTTTTATTTTCTTCCTTTTTTGTTGTTTTTGTTGTTGTTTTAGCTCACCTGAGCACATCGTGCTCAAGGGGATCTTATGTGATCATTGTATGTCCGTCGTGCATCGTCACACGTCAACAATTTAAGTGTTTACACTCTAGAGGCCACACATATGGACCAATCATCATGAAATTTTGTCAAAATGTTTGTCAAGTCACAAAGATGAGGCCTGTTGAAAATGAGAAGAATCTGTGCCAAAGAACGGGAAAAGGCGCCTTAAAGACAATTTTCTTGTTTACACTCTAGAGGCCAGAAACATGACACAATCTTCATGAAACTCGGTCAGAATAATTGTCAGATCACAAGGATAAAGCCTATAGAAAATGGGAAGGATCAATGCAATTTATAACGGTATATGGGTTAATCGAATTCTTGTTTAAGTGTGATAAAGTTATTAATGTCAAATACTAGATTCTTTTCATATCTTATAATTCCACATTATGAAGCAAATAAAATTTCCATTTGAACCACTTTTTAGTGCAAGCTTACTTAAACTAAATGTTGTTTTCATTAAGGTATGAAACTATTACAAGTTTTGGTTGGTGCAAACAACTAAAACGACCACGTTTCCATGTCACGGCGGGTATTGAACTTTAACCTACATCTTACTGCATTTCGGGAAGGCGTCTGTAACCAATGTTCTACAGCGACTTATTTACTCTATGTGCTATGATATGAATACAACGATAAAACGATAGTTTACGCTGTGGAAATACTCGATCACTGACGGAAGTTAATGAGATAGTTATATAAATAATAGATGCCTGCAAAAAGACCCTAAATACTATGCCTTGTTTCTTTTGCGTTTGAGTATATAAAGAAGGGAAAGGGACTGTATTAAAAATTTAACATATCACAAAACGCGGGAACATTTTACGGCATACAAAAGATATGGTTGATACTACGGCGTGAACATATACAGACAGACAGTCAGTTAGTGTACCCCGCCCACTCCGTTACAGTTAACAGCATCGTGAAATTGATAAGGTGAACGATTTTGGAATGATTTAGGAATGAAATTGAATGAGTGTGTGGAGCGAGTTTTGAGTGAATTTAATGGGAGATAATCCTGTATCGCAAATTTTGTCCAGGATGAACAAAATTAGCGATATGTATTACCTCCCTTTAATAAAGTATGCATTTTAGTTCTATAACTGGCTTCCAACGTCTTCAAAAACCAAATCAGACACTTAGAATTTCAATTATGTTAGTGAAATCGCGATTTGGTTCTTGTTTTATTTATTTTGAAGGTAGTTGTTGATCTTATTTTTCTTAGTAATATCGAGCGCTTTTGAATGGTTTGAGTGAGTGTTTTGAATGAATGATTGGAGCGCTGAGTGAGTTTTGAATGGTTTTGATTGACATGAATGTCAATTTCACGATGTAACTAACTGTAATACAGGGTATAGCAACGATAAAAAAGTTCTAGTTAGGCGTTACAGTAAATAACGTGAAATTGGCACTCAATCCTCATTTAGTGGCAATTTACACATTCCAAAGACTTTTCCAATCACTCGAAAACGCCCCGAAATTATTCAAACACTTCGAATCATTCAAAACGATCAAAATTGCATTCAAATCGATCAAATCATTCCACGATTTTATGGGTTTCTGTTGATTTTAAAGCTGAATGGTCCATGAAGAGACACAGACAAGTGCGTAAGTTTTTGTCCTAAAAAACTAATTACGTAAAGATTGCCGAAACTAGCGATATTGTATTACCCCCCCCCCCCCTTTATTTATATTCAAAACTCGATCCTTCCACTCATTCAATTCCATACGGTAAGAGGGCTATATAATTCTGCGTTTAAGATATTAAAGGCCCTCGTTTTCCGAAAATGATAAGTAGCTAGTAAGCAAAAATGTCTGGACCAAGAGCTAATTTTCAAGATGATTTGTAACCAGAAATAGAGAAAAGGCTCTACATTTTTCTTATAATCGATAGGATTTTATTCATCCCAGCCAACTTAGTTTGCTATGAGTGTCACCTCGCCAGATCGCTCGCAGAATAACACGAGCGCCCCAGATATAGCGCACCGTTCAACTTCCGAAAACGTAAACCGTTTGGTTAAGTAAGCGAGTGCCTTCGTATCCCACGCTTATTGCTGATTTTGGGCATACAAGTTTCAATAAAATAATGTTTATTTGTTAGTCCACGGACTTGCTCAGTAAATGTATGATGTACCCATTTGTCTAACACGCAAGATCTTAATAGTCTTGTGTGCATAAATCTTGTTAATAGGTCATGATCACTTCTTAGTTGGCAAAGAAAAGAACGAGGGTTTGAGTCCGAAAATCAACGAATATTAAGTTTTGAATAAGGACCAGGTGTGCAAGAACGCTTCTTTGTGTAACATACAGGACTGAGTACTTCTAACCATTGTAGAGACGGGAATAAAACCTAGTATACTCCGTGCGATGATCGCGCGATTACCTTGAGATCGCCATATTGGCACCTCAGTTAATATTGCGATAGTTTTATGAAAATCCGCGCGGACACCGCACGATTTTGTGAACACATACGCCGTAGAAAATAAAATCGTACGATGTCATAAATATCATACAAGAAATCGCAGGCTGCGATATCGTACGGCGACCGTGGCAAACGTAAACTAGGCGAAAGGTTTTGTGGGGGAACGGTTGGTTTAACAACTGCACGAATTCTAGTGGGTTTTCTTACTTAAATTTCGGTGTTTTGTTCCATTTTATCCGTCCGTATGTCCGTCCGTCTGTCCGTATTTTTTGATTGACTGTTTCTTTATTGTGACATTCTGGCTTTTCACCTGATTTTACACCCATATAGAGATTTAGTTTGTATATTCTTTATTCTCACACTTGGGAAATTTAATCGGGTTCAGATAAAAAGTTAATTATATGTACACGTATACAACGCTAGAATTACATGTTGTTCTATCTTCAACGCCATATTTGAGAATTCAAATGTGTTGCAGACAGCCAGTTTAACTCGTGCTTTATATTATATGCATTAATAAACAAACCTTTCCTTAATATTTATCAATGCACCTATTCATTTTCAATATTTTTTCATTTGTATAAATGATGAATCCGGCATTATTCAATGAAGGGAAAATTTGATACATTTTCGAAATATTTCAAACCAAAAATTATCCGTAATTTCATTTTATAATGAGTGTGTGCTATATTTACATGCGTTTCTTAGAAGCCAAAAAAAAAAAAAAAATAAGAGACTGGTACATATCATATAAGACAATGTATTTCATGGTTCAATAAATGATTATACTTGCGTTTTGCCCATGGACGTTTTTGCTGGGACTTTTTTGGCTGGGGCGCTTTGGTCATGACGTTTTGGCCACGAAAGATATGGCCACTTTATTTTTCAATATAACTTTTGGCAAAATAATTATTATGAGAGGAAATAAAATTATATATGACATTTCATTTTCATTATCATTCTTTTTTCTTAATTTACTATTGTCCACATGAGAAGTTCACTTTCGAGATTCAGTTATTAAGAATACAAAAGTTTGTGAGAAAAGGAGAAAGTTTCTATTAGAATTTATACACTTAACTTTTCGCAAAATATTTGATGTATGTTTCAATATGGGTTGCTTTTGAATTTCCCCTTTTACTAATTGATTTATCCTTTTTGTGATGATTCTATTTATTTATTTTTCTTATTATGGTATTGATTGATTTTAGACTTATTCCATTTCTCTTTTTATTAACATACTGAATACTCCATCTTTCCGTAATTATTATCAAACTTAACAAACCCAAAAGGGGCATGTATCTAACATAAAAAAAATCATACTTTTTTGATATATTGGGGTATGAAATATTGGGGTATGAAACTAGTACAAAATTATATTGTAGTATCTCGCAAAACGGATTCATGCGAAAGTGATAGTATTTTTGGTGCAATACCCCAATGAATTAAAAAAAATCTCTCCATACCTCAATGAATTCAAAGAAATATTCTTTTTAAATCTTATTACTTGGTGATTTTTAATGAACAAATAAAATATTTTACTTAAGATATGCAGTTGCATTGAGTCATAGCTTAACGGGCATATAGACCATTACTGCGTACTAAAAGTTGTTCTCATCGGGGAATGAAACCAATGTTCAAGCAAATAAAAATGCAAGGGACACAATTAAATTGAATTACATAAATGGCATTTTGATTATCGATCTAGTGAAACATGATTTTGCACACATATATCTGACATTTTCTCATTTGGCATATTTATTAATGGCATTTTTTACTACGTTGAAATTCGCTCTAATCAAATAACAATTTGTTGTAGTAATCTCAAAGTCTTCAAACACCGTTTAATAAAAAGGTTTATCTATCGATTAATCATTCTGAATCAATCTATGATCTATTGAGTTATCTAACAAGCCTGTTGATATTTTTTTCCTTTCTACAGTAATGTTTAAGGTTAGCTATTTAAATATCGAGGTGTCATAAAACTCGATGACAGGTATACACAGGAAATTGGTCAGACTTTTATTGTCCAATCAATGCTAATTTCATTGTTTCACACATATTGCCCCTTTAGGATAAAATAAATATGTTCAATTAATTATCATAGTGATCGTTGATTTAAAGAGATGTGAAATACGTGGATAAATGGCTCATTAAAAAAAAAATCGGTGACTTGATGTTATTCATAGCCATTCTTTACATAATGGATCTTTCTTTTGCTGTTTACTCATATTTTACATAATGGTTGTTTTCAAATAAATTCATTTAATTGACACTAAAATAATCTCGAAAAAGTCGTCTATTTATAAAGTTAAAATCGAATAACCTAACAAGTGCGTGTGACGTCACGGAAACACTAATGAAATAAAAACATGTGAAAAGGGTAAGAAAACCGCTCAATTATTATTTATTATATTCTACTTACTCAATTATAAAATATTTACACTATTCTTTGGTAAATATGACATTTTTCATTCCGAAATACTTACGAAAAATGCCCGTGACTGTGATAGAAAATGCTGAATAAAACACCTTCTCTGATTGGTTGATGGAAAAATTATAGGTATACCCTCATTATTATAGGTAAACCCATAATAATACCGGTGTACCGCTAAATTTTGGTATACCGGTAATATTATGGCGGTTTACCCACAATTTGTAGGTGTACCTCCATATTTATCGGTATACCGATAGAAATCTGTAAGTATACCCTCATTTTTATGGGTATACCTCCATTATTTTGTGGGTATAGCGGTATTCCGGTTGGCCTTAAATACGAAATGGACCATTACCACGAAATGGAGCGAAATGGACCTTCTCATGGCGAAATGGGCTTTAATATATGCAAAGTAGCAATGAAATGATAGTAAATAGTCGAATTTGTCTCAAATGATATTATCTGATGTCTTAATGGGGATTGATCTTATTCAAATTGTAGTAGTCATTATTTAAACTTTTAGCTTTTAGATTTTGAGTTGATGTCTGCCTGCTGACGAAATGGATCATTGGTAACTATATAGACTTGAGTAATAATATGATATTATCATTTATTTGAATAACTTAAAAAAGCAACAACAAAAACAAAAAATCTCCCTGCTATATTAAACCGATGGTTATCTAAAGGATAAAATTTGTTAGTTGATATCAGAATAGTGCCTAGCCCATAACTTGACTCCGTTTCGACATTCCCCGGCTCAAAATATCCATTCTGTACTCCATGTTGGTCTTAATGTAGGGGGTTTTAGAAGTCAATATCTTTCAAGTAGCTATTAATTCATTAAAACACCATCATGGTATTAAATGAAGTCATTTTAGGTAGATATAATAATTTAAGTAATTTATTGAAACTAAACAAGTCCGACGACCAGTCTATTTCGTCGTATTAGTCAAGGTAGAGTGGCAAAAAAGACAAAAAAAATCTTTCAATTACAAGCCTTTAAAATATTCATTGGATTCCTTTATAATGGTATTTTAACTTTACAATATCAAAATATAGACCTACAAGGTTTGATAAAAGTCCATTTCGCCGAAAGAAGGTCCATTTCGCCCCATTTCGTGCTTGGTGGTCCATTTCGTATTTTAGGCCAACCCGCGGTATTCTGACTTTTGACCCCGTTCGCGCGCCATAACCTTCCGAACATGGACTCCGAAGTCTTTTACAGTACGGAACATCGTGAATTTGACAATCATTTCAATCACAATCCGATCATTCACGGGCAATCACGTTCAATCAGCGCTCAGCCTTCAATCAGCGTTCAATCATAAATTTTCAATCAGCGTTCTATTAGAATCGTTATAAAGCGTTCAATCAGAACCGTTCACTCATTCCAATCGGTTATATGATAAGAAACCTTTCAATCAGTTTTAACGAAAATATTTTCGTTTGGTTAAAAATAATTCATTTTGTTGATAGAATAGATAAATAAAAAATCAAATTCACAATCTTTTCGAAATGAATAGCTCTAGCGAGTTTCATAAACATCCAAGAAATTTAAAGGCGAGACGACGAGAACTTGCGCGTGTTTGTTTCTTATTCGAGTTCGACCCAAATACCGTTTTCGCCTCAGTGCCAGTTCGTACCTAGCCCGCCAGTAGAGAATGAAAGGATGAAATGCCAATAGATTTTCCTTTCTTTCTTTAAACAATGTCTCTCCTCAGTGGCCGGCTTTACCGGCGCCATAATGTTTTATTAAAGGTACGAACATTGTTACCCTAATGAAATATTACTTAAGGAAAGTGCATTCAATTGACTGGTAAACAAGTCATATCGATGTTACTCTCCAATATTTCATTAATTAGGCCATGCTCACCAGCCACGACATGCATTTCATATTCATACGGCGGATTCATGGAGACTGTAATGTAGACTTGTTAACCTGTCCCATCTACGCTACCCTCCGATCTATAGCGATAGATTGAGACAGGCTCGCCAGTCAAACCGTAATGTAGGTTTTACTCTACAGTTGGGTCTTCAAATTTAACCACGTGTTGACTAAATTTCCCGAGGAAAATGAATGATAAGACTCACGATAGGGGCTCCTTTAGATCCGCATCTGCAGTCTAGTGTAATTGGTGGGCTGCATTTTTTTATGAAAAGGTTTCGGTCAACTTGTATCGACACTTCTTACATTTAACTATTGAGTCCTATGCCGATGGTATGAGCAACTAATTATTGACTCTTGACTCTTACCAGTAAATACAGTAAGAAGAATCTGGAAATTGAAAGGCCTTTGAATGAAATTGAATGAGTGTGATGAGCAAATTTAGATTGATTTTCAAGGGAGGTAAAACAAAATCAACAATAATTAATAACATAATTAAACCCGATGCAAACAAAACATATCAACCCATTCGGGGGAACAACTTGTAGGAAAGGACAGTGGCTCAGGAGCAAATGAATGGGTGTTGGATACAGTACCACATTAGTTACCCAAATACATCCGCCTATATAGTTGTGATTAAAATACATTTCGCATATTCCTTGAGTCACTTACAACACATGCTAAATATGGCAATGATTTGTATAGAGGTAGTAGACCCTTAATAGTTCCTCCACATATTTGAACTCATGATCTTTCACAATGTTTATAGAGGTTCATAATTAAAATCATTAGGAAACCTCAGTTAACACTGTTATAGTTCATTACTCCCAAAATTATGTGTATCTATCACGGGTGTACTATCTTAATCCAATTCAATCTGAACCTGGAAATTCCCATTTTGGCAGGAGATATAGACAAGGATCATCCTGAACATATGTGCAGTCTGATCTTAGTCTACACCATCTGTTTGACCAAGAACTGTGTTGAGCCTAAATTTTCAAGATAAATTTTTTGGATGATTTTTCTTTCAGAGACATTCAGCACTTTGCCTTAAAGCTAGTATAATTTAGCCTGGATTTACACTTAGCATAAGAAGGGTAAATGGCCATTGGCATTGATGAGCTATTTCCCATGTGTGTATCCGATGGGGGGAAATTAGGACAAAAAGATTACATTGAAATACATTTATACAAATATATTATCAGTGGGTGACCAAAATGCTACCTAATTGGAGGTTTAGCTTAAATGTTTTGCTCACCAACTGATAAATTGATTAATAGACAAATATGTTTGTGCTGCTCTCATAGAAAAACAAAAGCACCACATGCGGGTGCCTATGCTTGGCTGTTGGAAAAAAATTGTCTAAACAGGGGCATAATTTGCAAAATATGCATCTAGATTTTTACATCTTGTTAGTAGAGTTGGTTCTTTGATTAGAGAAAATATGATACAAGTTCCAATTCAATACCTTTAGGAATACCATAGATATCACAAAATGTCATACGTTTTGCAAGACGACAACCATGGCTATAGCACCAAATATTTACAAAATGCATAAAAGAGTGTAATTACATTTTTTTTAATTCTAAAAACAAAAATCCCTAAAAAAATCTGAATATGACCTGTTCAATTTTTACATAAACTGTTTTTAATAAATGCCTATCTGATTCTTTATTCTCCTAAGTAGCACCTTCCTTTCCATATCAATGAGTCATTCTACCCTACTATAAAGTCTCGGAGTTCAAACTAAACTCAAACTTTTTCATTTGATAAATTTGTTACAGATAAAATTCAGGGTGAAACAACAATAGCTAAGTACAATTAAAGCTGTTAATTTTGTCTCTTGTCCAATAATAAATTCAATAAATAGTTGAAAAAAATACACATTTGATAAAACAATAATGATCAAGCACAGAGGTGTGTTTTATAGATTAAGATTTTTAAGATATCTTACGATTTTTAATCGGATTATCCCGAGCAATTCATTTGAAATTCTACATAGCAGTCCGAGATATCCCGATTAAAAAATAAAATAAATCTTAAAATTCTTCATCCTAAAATAACACACCTAAGGTCAATCAAAATTCAATTTTAAAGAAAAGTAATATGGCTATTCTGTATTTAGAAATCTACTAAAAATGCTACCATCTTGCTCAGTGAATGCAGAGTGTACAGTCCAACAGGGATCAATATTTTGCCAGATCAGTATTGGTTTGAAGGTAGTGGACCCGTAATAGTTTCACAACACTTCAAAGCAATAAATTTTAACAATGTTAACCGAGGTTTCCTAATGATTATCATTTGCAGATGTTTTTTTACTGAGAAACTGGGGCTGAATATCGACCCCTTCCCCTTGTCGTT
The DNA here is from genome assembly GCA_948146395.1 of Fragum whitleyi. Lineage (NCBI taxonomy): Eukaryota > Metazoa > Mollusca > Bivalvia > Cardiida > Cardiidae > Fragum > Fragum whitleyi. Next base: position 8,622,637 of record OX411560.1, read on the forward strand.
TTTTCCCCTAAAATGGACCTTTTCCCCTCCAAAAAGAATTTCCACACCCAAACAAGGTTTTCCCCAGTTAATGTTTATGTTATAAATCAAAGATAGTGGATAATTTGCTCTTAAAATGCATTTACGGTTCCAGTTTTAGTCGTAAAACAGCATCAGACATCTTTCATAAGGGGCAAAAAATGTAAACATTCCGGAATTTCCCAGACATCATTAGGCTCCACTCGGTCAATTCTGTATCAATATTCACCAAATCCGGAACCCTCGACGATTACAAAATACTCGGAACATCGCTCAGACTTTTCCGTGATGCCATTTTATTATGATTCTGCTCAGATTTTACACAAGGAACCATATTAAGGTAGTGAACAAGTAAAAGTTTCGCAACATTTCAGGAGGCATGAACTTTAACAAGTTAAAAAGTTTCCTAATGATTACATTTGCAAACTAGGTTAACATTATGAAATATTATGAGTCACAAACAGCATAGATTGACCACTTTTAGTCTAGATGTAAAATATTTGAGGTAAATCATGTGAGAGATTATAACTAGAACTAATTCTAGCATTCACTTTGGATAAAACAATGTATCTCACTCAGTGTCATTGTGGTAAAGGTACTTATTTCTTGACCTGGAAGTTAGTGGTTCAAGGCCCACTGTCACAAAGGTGTGTAAATAAATGGGCACTTAGTAGCCAACCCAAGTTCACCCAGCTTTTTTTCACAATCTGAAATAAATGTATCTGGCACCCTAACCAATGAATAACAGTTTCCATTCAGCACAGACACACAATTGCCAGTAATACCCAAAGGGGGAAATAGGCAGTAGATAGATAGGGAACCAGTCAAACCAGCTCCTCGTCAAACCAGCCCCACGGTCAAACAGGCCCCAATACGGTCATACTGCCCCAAAAAATAGTCAAACCGGCCCCAAATCAGTCAAACCGGGCCTTATTTTATTTCCCTTGTTGGTTATATACATGCATTTTACTTTAAATTTTGAACTATTGACTGTAATGCAATAGATAAATAGTGACAAATATATCGACAGATAGAAAGTGTATCTTCCTCTTTTGCTTAATCTACTGTCACATACAGTACGGAACATCAGGAATTTGACAATCCGATTGGGACGTGATTGAACGCTGAGCGGTGATTGAACGTTTATGAATGATCGTGATTGCCCGCTGAACGTTTTTTCTTCTGATTGGATTGAACGCTTTCTATGCTAAATCCGACCGTTCAATCAAATTGAACGCCGCGTTCAATCATTCAATCAAAAACATAAATAACGAAAGAAATTAAACGAAATATGAAAATTATATTTTTTCAAGCATATTTTTTTAATTTATCCGCAGGGGTCCACAGCAAATTACCTACTATCATGTTGTAAAGATTATTTCCCTTGAATAAAAAGCCGCCATTTACACACGCAACTGAACTCTAATTAAAAAAAAAAACTTTTTGGAAAAATTCTCATGTTTCCAGATTTTAATCTTGAAAACAATTGGCTGGAGTTAAAATAAGCTTCGTTAAGACTGGACATTGATCTTATTTAAGAATACTAGGATCGCCAAAGAAATCGACAGTTGAATATGATGTCACTTTTTCGGACCTCGAACCTTTCGACTTTACTGCATGTGGTCATTAAGCCTACTAGATGCCGTTGACTAGTCGGGTCGCCAACGATAGTGGCTGATTCAAAAATGAAGTAAACAGGTCAGAAAAGAATATAAAACTCTGTGTCTGTGATGTGAAAAAAGGAAACCCGAGCCAACCAGATGATTAGACCTAGCCCGGTCCATTCACAGGGCATTGCATCGAAAGAATGAATTAGATGTCAACTTATCAGAAATTTGTCATCAATTTCATCAACTATTCTACATTAAATCATCAGTGATGCCTCACCAAAGCAAACAGAGTGTGTATGTGACAGTAGCTTAAGCAAAAGAGGAACATACACTTTCTATCAGTCAATATATTTGTCACTATTATCTATCGCATTACAGTCAATAGTTCAAAAATTAAAGGAAAATGCATATATATAAGCAACGTTTGAAATAAAATAAGGCCCGGTTTGTCTGATATGGGGTCGGTTTGACTATTTTTGGGGGCCGGTATGACCGTATTGGGGCCTGTTTGACCATGGGACTGGTTTGACGAGGAGCCGGTTTGGCTGGTTCCCTATCTATCTACTGCCTTTTCCCCCTTTCGGATATTACTGGCAAGTGTGTGTCTGTGCTGAATGAAAACTGTTGGTCATTGGTTAGGGTGCCAGATACATTTATTTCAGATTGTGACAAAAAGCTGGGTGAACTGGGGCTGGCTACTAAGTGCCAATTTATTAACACCTTGATGACATTTGGGCTTGAACCACTAACTTCCAGGTCAAGAATCAAGTTCCTTTACCACAATGACACTGAGTGAGATACACTGTTTTATCCAAAGTGAATGCTAGAATTAGCTCTAGTTATAATCTCTCACATAATTTACCTCCAATATTTTTACAATTCGACTAAAAGTGGTCAATCTATGCTGTTTGTGACTCATAATTTTTCATAATGTTAACCTAGTTTCCAAATGAAATCATTAGGAAACCTCGGTTTAACTTGTTAAAGTTCATGCCTCCTGAAATGTTGCGGAACTTTTACGAGTCCACTATCTAAATAGGGTTCCTTGTGTAAAATCTGAGCAGAATCATAATAAAAGGGCATCACGTAAAAGTCTGAGGCAGAGCGATGTTTTGCGTATTTTGTAATGGAAGAGGGTTTCGGATTTGGTGAATATTGATACAGAATCGACAGAGTGGAGCCAAATGATGTCTAGGAAATTCCGGAATGTTTACATTTTTGCTCCTTATGAAAGATGTATGCTGCTGTTTTATGACTAAAAATGGAACCGTAAATGCATTTTAAAAGCAAATTATCCACTATCACCGGGAAAAATCACCGAGGGGAAGGGGCAGATATTCAGCCCCAGTTTCTCAGTAAAAAAACACCTACAAATGATAATCATTAGGAAACCTCGGTTAACATTGTTAAAATTCATTGCTTTGAAGTTTTGTGAAACTATTACGGGTCCACTACCTTCAAACCAATACTGATCTGGCAAAATATTGATCCATGTTGGACTATAATACACTCTGCATTGACTGAGCAAGATGGTAACATTTTTAGTAGAATTCTAAATACAGAAAAGCCATATTACTTATCTTTAAAATTGAATTTTAATTGACCTGAGGTGTGTTTTTTTAGGTTGAAGAATTTTAAGATTTATTTTTATTTTTTAATCGGAATATCTCTGACTGCTATGTAGAATTTCAACTGAATTGCTCGGGATATTCCGATTAAAAATCTTAAGATATCTTCAAAATCTTAATCTATAAAACGCACCTCTTTGCTTGATCATTATTGTTTTATCAAATGCTTTTTTTCACCTATTGATTGAATTTATCATTGGACAAGAGACAAAATTATCAAGTTTAATTGTACTTAGCTACTGTTGTTTCACTCTGAAATTGAATTTTATCTGTAACAAATTAATCAAATGAAAAAGTTTGAGTTTAGTTTAAACTCTGAGACTTCACTTCCTGCTTTTCACAATTTGACTTTATAGAAGGGTAGAATGACTCATTGATATGGAAAGGAAGGTGCTACTTAAGAGAATAAAGAATCAGATAGGCAGTTATTAAAAACAGTTTATGTATTAATTGAACAGTTCATATACAATTTTTTTAGGGATTTTTGTTTGGTATGTCTTGTTTATAGAATTAAATAAATGTAATTACACTCTATTATGCATTTTGTAAATATTTGGTCCAATAAAAGGTTCAAATCCTTTTGTTTTGAACATTTCTACAACAAGAAATACATGTGCTGATCCTGAATTTTTAGTGAAGTAGTTGCTATAGCCTTGGTTGTCGTCTTGCATGACCTTTGACATTTTGTGATATCTATGGTATTCCTAAAGGTATTGAATTGAAACTTGTCTCATATTTTCTCTAACCAAAGAACCAACTCTACTGCCAAGATGTATAAATCTAGATGCATATTTTGCAAATTATGCCCCTGTTTTGACAACTTTTTTCACCAACAGACAAGCATAGGCACCCACATGTGGTGCTTTTGTTTTCCATGAGAGCAGCACAAACATAGTTGTCTATTAATCAATTTATCAGTTGGTGAGCAAAACATTTAAAGTAGTGGACCTGTAAAAGATCCGCAATGTCTCTGAAGTAATGATCTTTAACAATGTTAACCGAGGTTTCCTAATGATTTTCATTAGGAAATCTCGGTTAACATTGTGAAAGATTATGAGTTCCGAAATGCTGCGGAACTATTACGGTTGCACTACCTTAAGCTAAACCTCAAATGAGGTAGCATTTTGGTCACCCACTGATGATATATTTGTATAAATGTATTCCAATGTAATTTTTTTGTCCTGATATCCCCCCGCTGGATCCGCACATGGGAAATAGCTCATCAATGCCAATGGCCATTACCTTTCTTATGCTAAGTATAAATCCAGGCTAAATTACACTAGCTTTAAGGCAAAGAGCTGAATGTCTCTGAAAGAAAAATCATCCAACAAATTTTGTCTTGAAAATTTAGTCTCAACACAGTTCTTAGTTAAAAAGATGGTGTAGACTAAGATCAGACTGCACATATGTTCAGGATGATCCTTGCCTATATCTCCTGTCAAAATGGGAATTTCCAGGTTCAGATTGAATTGGATTAAGGTAGTACACCCGTGATAGATACACGACATTTTGAGAGTAATGAACTGTAACAGTGTTAACTGAGGTTTCCTAATGAATTTAATTATGAAACCTCTGTAAACATTGTGAAAGATCATGAGTTCGGATATGTGGAGGAACTATTAAGGGTCCACTACCTCTATACAAATCATGGCCATATTTAGCATGTGTTGTATGTGACTCTAGGATATGTGAAATATATCGTCATCACAACTAGATAGGCGGATGTATTTGGGTAACTGCTGTGTATCCGACACCAATTCATTTGCTCCTAGAGCCAACGTCCTTTCCTACAAGCTGTTCCCCAGAATGGGTTGATATGTTTTATTTGCATAGGGTTTAATAACACTTTCAATATTAGTGCAGTTATATTATAGTTGGCCAGTGCACCAACTCATATCCTTTCTCACACCAGTAAAACGTCAACATTTCTTGTGAGCCACTAGCTGCTCATCCATCTAAGACGTGCTACATTTTATCGTGAGTAAAATATCATTAGCCGTTGACTCTAATTTAATCAATATTGGCGGATGAAAGTTGGCTGAGCCGGGGTTCTAACTCGCTACCCCATGTTTGACAGCCCTGCGTTACTGCTAGGATTAGCCCCTATGGATTAATAATCATAAACCTATGTGGGATAGCAGGTAGAGGCTAGGAAGGGATCTAATGGTAGTGCTTGAAAAGCTGAAAAGACTCTAAGATTGTTAAAAGCAGTGTTAACCCCCATTTCTAACACACAAATTGTTGGGTCCCAGGCCCAATCTCTGATAGTGGCATCCATCAAATTTGACTTTCTTCTCCCAGCTGATGGTTATTGACATAACCCAGTCTCCCCCTAGACTGCAGTTGCGGATCTAAAGTAGCCCCTATCGCGAGTCTTATCATTCATTTTCCTCGGGAAATTTAATCAACTTGTGGTTAACTTTGAAGACCCAACTGTAGAGTAAAACCTTCATTACGGTTTGACTGGCGAGCCTGCCTCAATCTATAGATATAGATCGGAGGGTAGCGTAGATGGGACAGGTTTACCAGTCTACATTACAGTCTTCATGAATCCGCCGTATGAAAATGAGATGCATGTCGTGGCTGGTGAGCATAGCCTAATCTTTTACCAGTCAATTGAAAGCACTTTCATTAAGTAATATTTCATAAGGGTAACAATGTTCTTGCCTTTAATAAAGCATTTTAGCCCCGGTAAAGCCGGCCACTGAGGAGAGAAATTGTTTAAAGAAAGTAAGGAAAATCTCTCGGCTGTTCATCCTTTCATTCTCTACTGGCGGACTAGGTACGAACTGGCACTGAGGCGGAAACGGTATGTGGATAGAACTGGAATAAGAAACGAACACTCGCAAGTACTCGTCGTCTCGCCTTTAATTTGCCTGGATGTTTCCGAAACTCGCTAGAGCTATTTATTTCGAGAAAATTGTGAATTCGCCTTTTTATTTATCTATTCTATCAACAAAATGAATTATTTTTAATCAAACGAAAATAATTTCGTTAAAACTGATTGAACGGTTTCTTATCATGTAACCGATCGGAATGAGTGAACGGTTCTGATCGAACGCTTTGTTACGATTCTGATTGAACGCTGATTGTAAAATTGTGATTGAACGCTGATTGAACGCTGAACGCTGATTGAACGTGATTGCCCGTGAATGATCGGATTGTGATTGAAATGATTGTCAAATTCCCGATGTTCCGTACTGTAACACTCTGGTTGCTTTGTTCAGGCATCACTGATGACTTAATGTAGAATAGTTGATGACATTGGTGACAAATTTCAGATAAGTTGACTTCTAATTCATTCATTCGATGTAATGCCCTGTGAATTGGCCGGGCTAGGTCTAATCATCTCGTTGGCTCAGGTTTTCTTTATTTTACATCACAGATACAGAGTTTTACATTCTTTTCTGGCCTGTTTACTTCAATTTGGAATCAGCCACTATCGTTGGCGATCCGACTAGTCAACGGCATCTAGTAGGCTTAATGACCATGCAATTTCTGTCTGGTATGCAGTAAACTCGACAGGTCGAAAGGTTCGAGGTCCAAAAGATTGACATCATATATTCAACTGTCGATTTCTTTGGCGATCCTAGAATTCTTAATAAGATCAATGTCCAGTCTTAACGAAGCTTATTTCAACTCCAGCCAATTGTTTTCAAAATTCTAATCTGGAAATATGAGAATTTTTCCAAAAAGATTTTTTTTAAATTAGAGTTCAGTTGCGTGTGTAAATGGCGGCCTTTTATTCAAGGGAAATAATCAAAACAAAATGGTGGTAGGTAAATTGCTGTGGACCCCTGCGGATAAATTAAAAAAAAAAATATGCTAGGAAAAATATTATTTTCATATTTCGTTTAATTTCTTTCGTTATTTATAATTGAACGCAACGTTCAATTTGATTGAACGATCGGATTTAGCTTAGAAAGCGTTCAATCCAATCAGAACAAAAAACGTTCAGCGGGCAATCACGATCATTCATAAACGTTCAATCATCGCTCAGCGTTCAATCACGTCCCAATCGGATTGTCAAATTCCTGATGTTCGGTACTGTACTCCTGTAATGACCACTGGAGGCAAACGTATTAGCATTAGTAATTTCTTTAGTCTTGTGTAAACCTTACAGTACACGTATAGTCCAGTCAATCTAGTACATGGGTTTGAACTTGTTCAAGAATTTTGGACTGGCCCCAAAATATGGGCGTGGCAGGACGGGGCTTATTTGGAGTCCAGAATCTTTGATCGCCATCTCCTCTTAAACCTTGAGCAGATTTCAATGAATCTTTACCAAGATGTTCCTTTGGCGACCCTCTTCTAAAGTTGTTCAAGAAGTTTGGACTGACCCCAAAATATGGGCGTGGCAGGGCGGGGCTTTTTTGGAGTCCGGAATCTTTGATCGCAATCTCCTCCTGAACCATTGTGCCGATTTCAATGAAACTTTACTAGAATGTTGCTTTGGTGACCCTGTTCTAAAGTTGTTCAAGAAATTGAGATTGACCCCTTCAAAAAAAGATGGCGTGGCAGGGTGGGGCTTATTTAAGCCCTAACTCGTTTAATGACATCTTCTCCTCAACAATTTGGCCAATTTCAATGAAACTTTACCAGAATGTTCCTTGAGTAACCTTCTACTAAAATTAAAATTTGGATCGGTCCCTAGATATAGGCTCGGTAGGTTGGGGCTTATTTGGAGTCCGAAATCTTTGTTCACCATCTCCTCCTTAACCTTTGGGCCGATTTCAAAAAAAAACTTTACCAGGATTTTCCTTGGCCGACTCTTATCTAAAGTTGTTCAAGAAATTTGGACTGACCCTAAAATATTGGTGTGGCAGGGCGGGGCTTATTTGGAGCCTGGAATCTTTGAACGACATCTCCTCCTGAACCATTGGGCCGCATTCAATGACACTTTTCCAGAATTTTCTTCGGGTGACTCTCTTCTACAATTATTCAAGAAATTTGGACTGACCCCTAAAATATATGCGGTACAGGACGGGGCTTATTTGAGCCCGAAATTTTTGACCGCCACCCCCTGAACCATTTGGCCGATTTCAATGAAACTTTACTATAATGTTCCTTTTGTGACCCATTTCAAATGTCTTTGGGAAATTTTGATTTTTTCACATTTATTTGGGTGTGGTGGGATGTGTGTCTTAATTTGAGCCCAGATCTTGAACAACACCTCCTTCTAAGCAATTTAGCCGATTTCAATGAAACTTTACCAAAATATTCCTCGGGTGACGATTTTCTGTAGTTGTTCAAAAGATTTGGATTAGCCCCCCAAATATGGGCGAGACAGGGTGGGGCTTATTTTGAGCCCGAAATCGTTGAATGACTTCTCCTCCTGAATCATTGGGTCAATTTCAAGGAAACTTTACCTCAATGTTCCTTGGGACCCTTTTTTTAAGTTGTTCAAAAAAATTGATTTAACCCGAAAATATGGGCGTTGCAGGGCCGGGCTTATGTTGAGACCGAAATCTTTGAACGACATCTCCTCCTGAACTTTGGGGCGGATTTCAATGAGACTTTACCAGAATGTTCCGTGGGTGACCCTCTTCTAAAATTTTCAAGAAATATGGATAAGCCCAAAAATATGGGCTTGGTAGGACAGGGCTTATTTCGAGCTCGAAATCTTTGTTCGTCACCTCCTGAACCTTTGGGCCGATTTAAATGAAACTTTACTGTAATGTTAATTTGGTGTCACTTTTCAAATGTCTTCGGGAACTTTTGATTGGCCCTTAAACTTGGTTGTGGCAGGACGGGGCTTTTTTTGAGCCCGAATTCTTTTATCGACATTTCCTCCTGATCCACTTTGCCAATTTCAATGAAACTTTACCAGAATGTTCCTCTCATGATTCTGTTGAAGAATTGTTCGCAAAATTGTGATTTGCTCATAACTATGGGCCTGGCAGGGCGGGGCTTATTTTGATTCTCCTCTCTTAATGAATTGGTGGGCAGGGTCTATTAACAATTTTCATTATTGGAATAGCGACGTCTCTTCAACCATAAGGCAAATGTGAATTAACTTTGCCAGAAAAGTACTTGGACCCACTGGATCAAATTAATTTAGGTGAGTGGGTTAGGGCCGTCCTATCCCCCTTGTTTTAAAGTTCTATTTTCAATATAGATTTTTTTTAAATCTCGATATATTTTAGCCAGTGGAGCGATACAGGCCCTTTGGGGCCTCTTGTTTATTTGTATACCTATCAAAACTACTTTATTTTCTAGACCGATTTTTGACTGTTACATTCCATGTTCCTTATTGTAGCAACGCTTTTCAGTATACGTGGCCCCTAAGCCGGCTTGGTCTGATACACAAAGGTCTTGAAAATTTCTAATGTCAGTTGAAGGACATTTTAGCTCCTTACAATAAAACGTTTAAAAATCTTTAAATTGTTGTTGACTTTAAATGTTACGTAAGAACGAAATCAGCCAAAATTGAGTCTACGGGGTCAGAGCCTTTAAAAGTAGGCATTGCGTTATCAAAACAAACTGCAAACTTTTCGTAAAACTTAAAATATAGTTTAAAAACATTAAAGCTCTTTTGAACAGATTTAGCTCACCAGAGCACGTAGTGCTCAAGGAAAGCTATTGTGACAGGGTATTGTCCGTCGTCCTTTGTTCATAGTCCCTCGTAAGTTTTCACCTCGAAAACCTCGGTCAAGTTCGAAATCGTGTCGAGTGGGACAAAAATGGGGTGAATGGGTCAAATTTAAGAGGAACCTTGTGTGCTTTCTAAAGGTCAGACATTGTCTTGAAATTTGCCCTTTTTTCTTTGAATTGAGAGAATATCAGCAAGCTCAACTGTATGTGCAGCGTCGTGGAACTAGGAACATTCTGAAGTGGACGTACAGACATACGAAAAATTTGGCATAAACGCCATTTTTCCATGACGTGGTTGATTTTCACATAACCCAGAATTTATGCACAATGTCATGTGGCTGGGAATTTTTATGAAAGTTTTATGAAAATTGATCCTTTAATGAAGGAAGAGATGCGTTCACAAAACTTGGTCATACGTTCGCAGACGAATGGATGTATACGATGTTACCAGTTTACGTTTGTCCTACAATCGTTGCTTTGAAACGAATTCATTAAAATATGAAACAAGAAAATTGATCTAACTCAGTAGATACGCAAAGAGAATTCATCTGTAAGTGTGATAAGGTTCTTAGTTTATACCTTCATTTATAAACAGATACTTTACCAAAAAACGCTACTGGGAGCTATAAAAACATGGACTTGGAATTGTTTAATTTTACAAACTATCATTAAACCATACGTGTTTTTGTTAAGATTAAATTGATCAAACAAATCAGGTTTAATCCATCAACTAAAATAGTCATAAATAGTGGTAAATACGCAGGAAGATCTAGTATAAGGAAAGGGCCCTTAATTTGTGGAAATATTTACGTAAATTTTACAACCTTGTTTTTATTATTTCCTGTAGATACATTTCCAAAAATTGTAAAAAAAAATCCTTATTTATATTATATGACAACATAAAGATTTTCTTATCCGAAGCCTCATTTGTCTATCGATTAAGCCTGTACCAGCAATGCTACATAATATGTATAAAAAAAAGCCGTCCATTTGTCGCTTCGGGATTTGTCATGTGACGGTCTAGGTCAAACCATTGCACGTCTACCCATTATTGTGTTTATTTCCATACGAGTGGTACCTTCAGAACTGAATTTGTATCTTTCACGAAACAATTCTTTGTTTTCGGTCCTGCGAGGTAATTTTTAAAAACCATGTTGCTGTACAGAGTTTTAGAATTCTAACAGTCATTATATTTTCTTTTTCTGTGCAAGTTTCACAGCGATTGCTTGTATGGCATGATTTCGAGATTGCCCATGAAATGCATTTGTTTGTCGAGTAAGCTCATTCGTCCCAAGTATATTATCCGGGTAACCCTTGTGTTGAGGGATCTGAATATCCATTGTCCCCTTGTAGGGCTCTGTGGAGGGCAAGGGCCGTGGGTAATGAAACCTGAAAAAATAAAATATGGTTCCCTTAAACCAAAAAACGAAAACGCGACGACGTTCGGAGGACAATACCACAGGTTTTGTTTCCTTTCTGAGATTTCTAAACATTGATATAAGGAAAAATGGCTATGCTCTTACAAAACTCTGACCATCTGTAAAGAGGTTAAAGTCGGGAGAATTACATGTTGAAGTAAGCAGGGGATCACACGCAACAAACCTTCTCAAGCTTGAAACCTTTTTCGACATCCCTGTAGAATGTAAAGAGCACGACACATTAATCAAGAGGTATAATTAGATGCTCAAATTTCAAAGGTATTTCTGAAGACGAACTTTGTCGGAAATATAATCATAAATCGTAAAGGCAGCTAGGAGAAGAACGATAAATAAGGAAGGAATTGAAGTACCCACGAACACAATAGTTCTCATGTTTGGCACTGCAATACTCCCCAGAGGATATTAAAGAGTAGGCGTTGATAAGTATGTACCAAACCCACTGAAGTGGTATCATTGTTTCAAGTACGGCCACCATGAGAAGAAATGCAACGAAGAAGATCATTGCTATAGATGTGGAAAAGAGAGGAGGGTTATTATCATAATTAAGATCATTGTAACGATCAAATAAAATGCTTAAACTGTGGAAAAGATCACAGAAACAAATCTTAAAAATGCAGTTTTGGGAAGAAAGGAAAGAAAATGGTGACTGTTAAATATAGAGAAGGTCAATCGTTTCCGGAGACGAAAAAGATTTGAAGAGAGTAGAAATAGTCTTACAATTTTGTTCATCGGTAACCAAAACAAATTGAAATAACGAATGTTATTACTGTAAAAACATCATTAATAAACTATGTTTAGTTTTACCCCGAAAAGAAAACCGCAATACTTCAATTATTCTCAAAAACAAATCCTTTGTCTTCCGCAAAAGTTCGAAACTCGGATAGATTTATCGGCACCTTATCCTCTCAATCTTCATCTTGCATGGCATCATCAGGAAAATATACAGCTTCAGTGACTCAAAGAAATAAGGATACTAAAATAGGCCCTATCTCAAATAAAGAAAAAGAGAGAGAAAAAACATGTCTCCAAGGATATAACAAAATCTGCCCATGTAAATGCCAAAATGAAAAAAAGTCATTTGGCGAGAAAAAATGATGTCATTTGTCCATAAGTACCTAAAGACCATTGATCTCGCACTCGATCATATGATTGCAGAACGTTTCTCTTGCTATATCGTTAACACTTACTATATGTCAAGCATGCAGGAGATTGAGCATGAGAAATCTGACAATCCCCTTATCGTTAGATTACTTGACAAAATAGCTCAGTTTGATGAAGTTGATCTCGTTTTCTACTGGCTTCGAAAACTTTATCGGTTTGCATGGAAATGAGGAGGCAGATAAAGAAAATCATAAACTTCCTTGTGTAACTCCTATTTAATATGACGTCTTTTAGTCTCTTTAAATTTAGTTCCCGATGGACTTCAAAGAAGCCGCCATAAACTTGGCTTGTACGGGTCGACCCAACCCGGCTTTGTGAGGAATAGTAACACCGGCTTTACACGTGTGTCTTTGTCGGATTACTCAATAAAAACAATTAATGGATTTGAAAATCTTTAACAAGGTAATTTATTTTGAATCTTTCTGTCCTCGTTCATCAAAAGCGAAACGCTAAGTCTTGAATGATTTGCAACCTTGGAACTTGGTTTATTATCAAATATGATCTTCAAATAATTCTAGTTTCCTAGAAACCGAGCAACGAAACAAACAAATAACTTACCAAATAATTGCGCATAGGGTCTAAAATGTGAATAATTCACGATCTTATGACCTATGGTTTTGATCACTGTCAACTTTGTACTAGCAATTTTCCGAATTTAAGCATCTGTACCCATTTTCAAAATGTCCCGAAAGTCTGGTTACCCCTACCCCGGCCTTCTTATGGGCTTATTATTATTGTTTTACTTTCTCCGGGGTTTAATTGCACTTTTACGGTAATTCCAAACCATTAAAAGATCGAATACGTCTATGCGAATGAAGTTTGATGAAGACGAAAATCAGATACTTTTGACTTATTTATAGGTATGTCGATAATTGCCGATCGCTTTAATTTTGGTCACCAGATATCAACACCGCGCTAATTGGGATTATGGCGTACATATTACGCTCGGTTTAGGGTTGTGGAGCACTATACAATGCACATTTGGTGTTTTCATCTATTTATAGATAATTCCAGAGAAGTACGATTTCAGATAAGTTGTACAAAAATAGTACCCTCCATATCTATCAAATTAACGGAGCGAAAATTCAGAGAGAAAAGTATAAACTTGCATTTTATTTTCATGGAAGATATTTATTGGCGACTCTTTCAGCACTAATTGGAAGTTGATATAGTGTAAAATTATTCACGTGACTGACCGTAACCTCTATTAGCATACATTATATGCTTGACCGATTGTCACATGGTATCTCCGTTAGGTCTCGTTTAACTTCGTAAACCAAGTTTCGAAATTTATACCTATTTAATGACACTGTGATGAGTAGATACTTGTCATTGCACGAGGAAAGATGAAAGAATCAGAAGACGAAAGACAGTGGTTCGAGTCACTATGAATGCATATTTATTTTTCCTCTAGGTTTCAATCCGTTTTATAGATTTTTTTCTTTTGAATAATGTTGAATATCACTCGATTCTCAAAGAGATTTGCGGTATGTTATAAACTATTTCTTCTTCCCGTTAGTTATTTTTTCATTTGTTTGAATGGGTTAAAGGCATCTATTTTTTCCGGTCATATTGCGGGGGTGAAACGCTGAACTATAGATGCCTGGCATTTCTCCTACGAATTCTACCACGACAACTTTTCCGAGACTCCAGTTACTAAGACTGATCAGCATTTCGACAGAAGATATTTCTTGTCAAGGATTTGGGGTATCTGGTGCTGACAAAGAATCACCCTGGGTTAAGCACCCGAAGGCAGTTTCCTTGGTTCCATATTTGTCAACTATGTCTGAAATAAAATAAAGACATCTCAATTTGGACTGTTCACTTTTAGCTCTATCTGTATTCCCTCTTCCATGTAAAAACATTAATGCTCAAATTGGTCTTATTGCCACTTTCAACAGTATTTCAGTAACAGCATGTCAAATTGTGAACCCAAATAGCTCTTAGCAGTACTTTTACAGAAATATGGGGAAAAGGTATTTTTTCTGATTGGAATGGGGCTGAAAATCTGCCCCAAAAACATCACAAAGAAAGGCATGTCCAGCTTCAACTCATAATGCAATAGATCTTTCTTACAGTGGTTTTGAAATGAGCTACCCGAGTTGTCCGAGTGGTACATAAGCTGCACGGACAAGCAGACTTTTCTTGCTAAGTTGTCCGTGGGCAAGTGAGAAATCTCAAGAAAAATTCTTTAACATTTTCTTATGGTGGAAGTTAGCTGTTTTCTGAAGATAAATACTATAATTCTTATGTCAACAATAAAGTGAAACTATTTTATGGATGCTTGAATGTAATAGTATTATATCAAAGTAACTTCAATGTCAGAAAAAATAAGACTATTCATTTGGAGAAAAAACATGTCTATTGTAAAGAACAGACAAGAAGGTTTTTGATACGGACAAGCCAAAATGTCAATTATCCGTGGACAAGTTAACTTTCAAAATATTTCAGAACCCCTGTCTAATTATTAAAACATTTACGCAAAACTGGCTCCTATTGTAGGCTTTAACTTTATAAATATATTCAGTAATATTGTCATCAAGAAATGGGTAAAACAGCAAAATATAACTTCATGATCCCTTTTCTTGTCTCAAAACAATCAATTAGTTTTAAAACCAAGCATTTCTAGCCAATAAATATATATGATAAACAATGGAGGTAATGGACTGAGTGCATTTGGAAGTTCAGAGGGCAAAAATGAATAAGAGCAAAAGTGATTTGGAAATAGCAGCCTCGATTCAGATCAGACTGCATATTTGTGCACTGCACAAGAGCTACAAATAGAGGGTATTTTGGATATCAGATCAAAGTATAAATAATTATAGCACAAACCCTTTGCTGTTAGTACTTATTGTAATAGTCTTATCGAGACCATTCAAATGAGTACCCACAATATAGGGGTTCATTGAGGATAAAAGATTTTAGACAGGCTTAACCCCCTTTTATTTGTACCTCTGCCTGCAGGCTGATCTTAGTCTTAACTGTCTACCACAGATTATTTATTTATGAGCAGCATATTCTGGTCATATTCGGATTTGAAGACATCTATTGGAGAAATAATCCCCCAATAGTTTTAATGGAGAAGTTTCTGTATTTAATGGAAATAATTAAAACCAAGAAGTTTAAATCATATCTTGCTTACCCAAGCTTCAGGAGTCCAGGGCTTTATCAATCAAAAGGAACTTGTTGTCTAAGAAAGTTGATCTAAGACCCAAAGTAGCTTCTGAGTTTGGAAACTGCTGTTGTTCTTTACTCAAATTAGACTGGAAGTCTTTCAGTATTTCTCCAATAAGACGCGCCAGATTTGGCTATCAGTGCTATGAAATAAATAAAATAAATAAAATGTAGATGAACTTTTATTCTGTCCTTTAAATTCATGTATGGAAATACAGGACACCTTCCACCATTAATTGCAGCTTTCAAAAGTAAGTTATTGTTAAAGCAGAAGCCAAGATAATATTTTTGTACAAGATAGAAAGTACCAGACAAATAACAAATTTGATGTTCTGCTTCCAATTGTAAAAGTGGTCTTATTAATCAGTACCTTTTCATTAATGAATTAATCATCCTGTATTTAATCCTAAAAAATTGTGATGTATAAACGCACCTGGTACTGGAAACGAAACTTGTGGCAGTGAAAGCACAACATGTCTAGAGGTAGCTTAGGGTCACTGAATGACTTTGGTCTACGGGGTGTGTTTGTAAGGGAGGGAGCGTCTCATAGTTGAAATACCGTACACTTTTATTTTCAAAGCTGATAACTGTTAAGTTTGGTGAGCAAGGTAATCAATGTATTTTTGCATGCTTAATCAATTGGGAACGAAATTAATTTCTATTTATAATGATGATTAATGAACGATGGGCAGATTGATTGATTATAATCAAAAATCAGTTAGTTTGGGCTTCCGATTGTGCTAATTGACAATGAAATTTCATAATTGATTAATCGGGTCCTAACACTTAAATGAAAGCCACTATATATATTTTTACGGAACTGACATCAGTTTGATGGCTCAACATGAAACAGTTGTAACTGCCCATATGTTTATAGGTAGTAACAACTGATTCATTTTGAGCCATGAAGTTTATAAGAAAAAAATGCTGGATGAGTCTTAAGTAGGGGTGTAACAATAGGTCGAACTTTCGCTGTATCGTGATAGTTCACCTTGCAATAGCAATAGCTCGATAGCATTTTTTCAAGTCAATAAAAATTGCAATTGTTTCTCTGACTATCGATAGTTTACAATAGCTTTTTTTGAAAATGAAAGTAGAACTAAATGTAGTAACAATGCTGCCTTTTTGCATGTTTTTATCAGAGAATGAGGTGAAATACAATTCTTTTTAAGGGAGTATCTGTAATTAACTGATTTGATCATTTACAAGCTATTGACAAGGTAAACAGTATCTTACAAGACCAATATTAAGATACTGTCTAATAAAAGGTGGGCACTTTAACATTGATTTTTATCTATTTTTTCTGTAAAAACAACTATTGTGATTGTATTGCAATAGTGTTCTGACTATTGCAATACTATTCCAATAGCAACTTTAGTATCGTAATACTATCGTGATACTAATTTTGAACTCAATAGTCACCCCTAGTCTTTAGGTCATGAGTTTTAACTAAACTTTCTGATTCTATTCTTCAAAGGAATGATACTGAGATTTCTGTAATTATTTCTAAGAAAATGATTGTGCAATCGATCATTAGTTGATTTACTCTTCCAACTAAAAACCGATTATCAATTATGATTTGAAACCGATTGCCCAACACTATGATGAAATAAACATAAAAATGTCCATTTATCAATACTCTTTTGGGAAAAAAATCAATGCTATAAGCAAAATGAGGAAATTCTAGCTAAAAATCTGTATCATTCCTCAAAAGCAAACTATTTTATTTTAATAGTATTTCTGTATTTAAGGGTTAATTTAGCTGCTCAGGTTTACATCATCCATTCTCAATTCCCGTTTACACTGAAATATTTTAGACAAACCAATGTAGAATGACAAAAACAATTTTTTCTAACACACACAATTTAATTTACAGTAATGAATTATTATTGGTACACTTCTGGAACACTTCTGAAATATTTGTGGTTAAAAATTATAAATCCATTAAAAATTCATGTGTGGTGTGCTGCCCCCAACCCCCCTTGCAAATAAAGTTAAATAATTATCACTGAAATATATGGAGTATTACGCCCTTTTCAACATTTTTTCAGTTATATTGCGGTGGCTGGAGCACCTAACAATGAACTCCTGGTATTTCTCTCACCAGTACAACCATCACATCCTTTCCTTGCCTGCAGCTGCTATCTCACATAGGTCTATGATCAACAACCAAGTAGCGAAAGACAGATAGTTGGAAAGAATAAGTGCCTCTGTCAAGGATCTAAAGAGGGACCTCTAGAATGACAGTCTGACGCGCTGCCAACTGCGCTATGACGGTGGCTTTTTTATTATCATGACAAAAGTGAAGGGTGCAAGACATTTAATCTTTTTTTCTATGATTGAGAAGTAGATCTAGACACTTTTCCCTAATGATCAGGTGGCGCTGCCTCATACCCAAACCCCTGCTTTCAATATGCTTCGACATTGAAATTACAGCAATCTTGACAATGTTTTCAGAAATTGGACACAGATCTGCATGTTTGGCAAATCTGTTGCCACTACTCTATGTATCAGACGCAGGAAACGTCCATTAAACCCCTATATACTGTGTATGAGGGTGTCTTTGGGTACCCCCGGGTACATTTTATTGCCAAACTGCTTTTCTTTTGTGGACGTGTGATTTCAAAGATGGGACTAATGGTTGCCTGTTAATAAGCCTGCCTGGTGACATAAAATTCTTAAATACTAAAAAGATAAACAAATAACTACAGTTTCACGATGTATCAGAAGCTTAGATCTATGTCATACTGTTTTTACGAGAAGAAAGACAGTTGATATGGGCCGAGAAATCTGAAGACGGCTTCGCATTCGCTCTCCGTCTTCAGATTTCTCGACCCAAATCAACTGTCTTTCTTCTCGTAAAACAAGGACACAAAGTTTCTCCTTTTCAACAATAATAGATCAATTACCTTTAAGAATTTGACATGTCATCCAATTAACAATTTTAATTCGAGTCGAGAAAATAAAAACATGGCGGGTCCAAAACATGGCGGAACGGTTGTCATGGCGTATGACGTCATGGAATTTTACCATAGGCTCTGGGAATTTTGTCGGTAAAAAACTGATATTCCTTAGTATTTAGATTTTTCCCAGATATAAGGACCATATAACAACATAGATGAAAATCTCTTCTAACCATTAATTAAATAAATAGAAACTTTTGTTGAAGCGTTTTCACGGCGATCAAATCGCGGCTATATGCTGCTAAATACTGCAAAGTTGTGGACTTAATCATTCGTTCCATTAATCGAAGAATAAATTTTTCCATTAATTTTCACTCATTCAGTACATTTCGGAGAAAAAAATGATTTTAATGTATTGGATCGATTTTCCATGGCTCGACAATCCCTAATACTTATGCCATTAGCAAATATCGCAGATAAGTTTTTTTCATTTATGACAAGTGGTTTCAGATAATTATTCTATATATATATTTCACCATATAGAATCATTTCAAATACTAGCCAGTCCGTAGCACCACTGTCACGAGCCGTATCTGATATCAATGGGTAAATTTAAAGAGCATTGTCCAAGGGCTCATACGGTGAAATTGTTTGAATTTTAAGCAGTATGTGCAGATAAAAAGTTTATTAAAGAAGAATGGTAAACGGAGACACGTATGGACAAACGCACTCATAACGGACTCAAGGCCATGACAAAAGTCCCGTTGGACAATGTAGCTAATGAGAAGACATATATAAAATAAAATATTTCAATAAAAAATCACAATTTCTGCCTATATATTTAGTTTTCAGGGCACAGAATTCTTTAACAGTGTTCCAGAAATATAATTCAGAAAAAAATCACTGTCTTAGATTGGCACAAGAGTTCATTTTCCGGGAATCCAATAAAGGTCGTGGAGAATATAGAAAAAAACTTCTGTATGAACTCTGGTGGGTGATATGAGACCATCATATTCCTCGTTTACTAATGCTTCAAAAAGAAAGTAGTATTCAGATTTAGCTCTCCTCTATTACAGTAACCTCGTTTACTTCACTAAATGTAGAGTACTTTTGGCTAATTGTATTTGTCATCGCACCAGGCGTTTTTTACACTGGCAAACTTTGAAAAGATAATATAAAACGATGCGGCATTTCAAAACATTTCATGTTAAACTGGTGTCGTCATAATTAGGATAATCGTGATACAATTTAAATTTTATTAATGAAGGTTGATAAAAACGTTTCACTACAAATATTGTCTTTTATCGATTCAGGGATAGGAACAGAAGAGAACAAAATTCTTGTTATTTCGAAAACCATACAACTAACGCTGCAACTGATTTCCCGAAATCTTTCAGTTGAAATGGCTTTAAATGGATTTTCTCCCTTGTATATTCGAGTGCTTCAAAGGAACTGAATTCAAATTGTAGAAATTTGGATAATTTTAAGGACCTTGAAAAAACGTTGATGAAAATGACCGGTATCTCTCCTGACTCAAGTAGCTCTTTTTGAAAAAAATAATTGATATTAATAGGCCCCTTAAATAAGCATATTCAAAGGATTTATGTATATTAATTGAACTTCATGTATCGAAGTCAGAACCATTGATTGATTTTGAATGGCACATTGTCATACAGGGTAATTCATAAAATATTCTACACTTTGATATTTATTTTTGTGCGCCACATGTTAACATGACAAAGACACTTTAAACATTGTTATGATGTAATGGTAGCATTTATTCCCTTTTATTTCTAAATGTGATATTACAATGTCAAGCATCTTTGTTGATAATTGTGATTGCAGAGGAAACTTTAACGATGAAGCCTTTTTAGCTTGTGCCGAATCACAGCCCTATGTCTTTTTATCACACTGGTCGTTCCTACATAACTCTTATCTTTAAACTAATATAAAAAAATGTGTGCCTTCTAGTATGAGAAAAGAGTTTTTTAGCTTGGCTATTTTCGGGAAAAAACAGAGGCATTATGTTCGCCTTAGGGTGAACTTATTATCCAGGAGCCGAACATTGCAATCGTTAGCATTGCTCTTGTTTAAGTTTTTTTTCACTTCTATATTAATGAGATGTGCATGGGGAAAGCACAAAACGAACCCCAGGGGCATGATATGTACAAATTTAATAATGGTTAATTAATGATGTTTAATGTATAGAATATAAAATCTGTCTGCCTTTTGGTTTCAGGGAAGATTTTTTTAAGATATTCGCTCTTTTTTCTATGTAAAGCAGGATATGCCCAAGTGGAGCCCAAATATGACCCAAAGGGCATGGTATGAACGACCCTGGTAGATTGATTGATTTAATGGAGTTTAACGCCGCGGCTGGTTCACCTAACAATGAATTCCTGGTATTTCACCCACCAGTTCAACCATCACATCATTTCCTAGCCTCCAGCTGCTATCTCACTAAGGTCTGCGGTTATCAACCTATTGGTGAGAGACAAATTGTCGAAAGAATGAGTGCCGCCGTCGGGGATCGAACGCGGACGAACCTAGTAGAGGTCGACTGGATAATGCTACAAACCAAATATGAAAGCTGTCTACCGTCTGTTTTCGGGGAAGATGATTTTGAAGATATTCGTTCTCTGTTTGTATGTGAATTTGGATGTGCCCAGGCGGATTCCTAAGGGAATCATATGAACACACTGTGTAGAGATCGACTAGATGAAGCTAAATACCAAATACGAAAGCTATCTACCTTATGTTTAAAGAGAAGAATGTTGTTTTGGTATTTTTCTCTGTGTTTCTGTTTCTGTGTAAAACAGGATTTACTCGGGCGGAGCTCGAATTCGATCCCAGGAGTATGATATGAACAAATTTTGTAGAGATCTACTGGATAATGTACATACCAAATATTTAAGCTGTCTACTCTCTGGTTTCATAGAAGAAGATTTTTAAAGAGGTTCTCTTTTTGTTTCTATATATCACAGGATGACCCCGGGCACAACCCAAAAATTACCCAATGTGCATGGTTTGAACATTGTACAAACTTGGTAGAGAGCCTTTAGATAATGCTCAATACTAACAAGGGGGACAAAATGACCCTCAACCGCTCACCTTGAATCTATTCCAACAGACAACTACGCTCTGTCACTCTCATATTTGTTCCATGAACAGTTCTAAGGATGGTCACCCAAAAATATAGCTGTTAAATTAAGTTGAAATTTGCCCATTGGTTAGAGAGATGTTTTAAGATAAAGATTTCGGGGTTAAAATTAGCCCGTCCTGTCACATCCTTATTTCTGGGTCAATCTTGATTTCACGAACACTTTTAGAGAAGGATTACCCAATGAATATTCTTGCCAAGTCTCGTTGAAATATGCCAAATGGTTACTCAGGAAAGGACTTTGAAGATTTTAGGGTATAATACCTTATGTCACACCCTTATTTGGAATTCAATCAAAATTTCAGAAAAGATTCAACACGGGGTTATCCAAGGAAGGTTTCTGTCGGGTTTATGGAAATCTGTCCATTAGTTTCTGTGGAGAAGAAGTTTAAAGAATCCAGGGTTAAAACAAGCCCCGCCCTACTACTTCCATATTTTGGTGTCAATTCAAATTCCGCGAACATTTTAATAAGAGGGTCATCAATGAAATATATCTGCCAAGTGTTGTTGAAATCTGTCATTTGGTTTTTGATTTCTTGTATTTCTTACCTAAAAATACCATTTCAGCCGTTCCTATCCTCCTAGCTGTTATTCCATAAAGGACGACGACTACGAACCAATTTGTGACAGTCCAGCACGCTACATCGCACTAACAAAACTATGGCGTATTGATATGACATGTAAACGAATAAAAGCAGTTGCTACTATTAAAGCGGTCACATGAGAAAGTGATTAAAAAAGGTTGCGACATATAATAACTACTTATTTTAAACTGCAAAAATCCATGCAGACCATCAATCCTACACTGTTTACATTGTGTAACGAAAAATTCAACCACATGGCCTAGTTTTTTTTTACCAATTCTGACCCTTGTTTAGAATATACTTTTGGATAAATATAAATAAACATGCAAAAAAAGCCCAGGTCTATCGTGAGTAAACGAGTATTATTTAGGATTACTCATATTCCCAGTTATAGACATTAATTATCTCTATTAAATTTTCAGCTGATACAAGGAAAGAATATTGATGTTGGCTTATGACGTTTGAATAGTCTCAGTTTTTTTCCATACACAACTCTAAATGAAAGTTCATGCTCCTTGTTAATTAAATCTTTACTTTCTAAAAGTCTATAACTTGGTAATTTATACAAAGCAAGCTCTCAAGATCAAGATCGGTGTAATAATTAATACAAAATACAAAAACTAGGGCGATCTAGTGATCATAAAGGCCGACAAACACTTTGTCATCAAAAGGCTTCCTTGCTGAATGCAAAAAATTGAAGCACTTTTTTCCAAAAGACTTTCTACAGGGGCAAAAATTGCAAAAGATCTGCAATAAGCCACGAACATAGTATAAGTAGTATTTTTTCGTAACTACACGTATTGCAGTTATAATGCAGCGAGTTTTACAATTTTTTCAATGTTAAGAGGTTTGGGACAAGAGCCGTCAGAGACAGATTATGCTCCCCGAATAAGGCATTGTCACAAAAACAAGAGCCATGTTGGAGATGGAAATCCCCTGCCACGAAAGATTGATAGTAAACTGAAGCCAAATAGATTAAAGATTCTTTTGTACTGTCAGAGATTTACCTAAAATCTAAGTATTAAAAATAACAAAGGGCAATAACTCAACAAGAGGCCCAAGAGGGCCTGTATCGCTCCACTGGATTAAAAATCTCAAGATTTGAAAGAGAGATATTGAAAATAGATGGTAATGAAAGTGAACAGCATTCAAAAGGAATTCTGACTTTTTCTGAGTTGAAACTAACTTATGAAGAAATCAACTTATTTAACTAATATGTAGAATTATAAGGAAGAAAACTATATAGATATCACTTTGAAACAAGAGGACAAGAATGGCTATTAACCGCTGACCTGAATTTTATTGATCCAATGGATCTCATCCAATCCAAATTTCTTGAACAATTTTAGAAGAGGGTCACCAAAGGAACATTCTGGTAAAGTTTCATTGAAATAAGCCTAATGTTTCAGGAGGAGATGTCGTTCAAAGATTTCGGGGGGGTCAAAAAAAGCCCTACCCTGCCACGCCCATATTTGGGGGTCAATCCAGATTTCTTGAACAACTTTAGAAGAGGGTCACCCAAGGAACATTCTGGTAAAGTTTCATTGAAATCGGCCAAATGGTTCAGGAAGAGATGTCGTTCAAAGATTTCGGGGTCAAAATAAGCCCCGTCCTGCCACGCCCATATTTGGGGGCCAATCCTAATTTCTTGAACAACTTTAGAAGAGGGTCACACAAGGAACATTCTGGTACAGTTTCATTAAAATTGGCCTAAGGCTTCAGGAGGAGATGTCGTTCAAAGATTTCCGGGTCAAAATAAGCCCCGCCCTGCTACGCCCATACTTTGGGGTCAATCCAAATTTCTTGAACAACTTTAGAAGAGGGTCAACCAAGGAACATTCTGGTAAAGTTTCATTGAAATCGGCCCGATGGTTCTGGAGGATAGGATGTTCAAAGATTTCAGGGTCAAAATAAGCCCCGCCCGGCCACGCCCATATTTGGGGGTCAATCCAAATTTCTTGAACAACTTTAGAAGAGGGTCACCCAAGGAACATTCTGGTAAAGTTTCATTGAAATCGGCCAAATGGTTCAGGAAGAGATGTCGTTCAAAGATTTCGGGGTCAAAATAAGCCCCGTCCTGCCACGCCCATATTTTGGGGCCAATCCTAATTTCTTGAACAACTTTAGAAGAGGGTCACACAAGGAACATTCTGGTACAGTTTCATTAAAATTGGCCTAAGGCTTCAGGAGGAGATGTCGTTCAAAGATTTCCGGGTCAAAATAAGCCCCGCCCTGCTACGCCCATACTTTGGGGTCAATCCAAATTTCTTGAACAACTTTAGAAGAGGGTCAACCAAGGAACATTCTGGTAAAGTTTCATTGAAATCGGCCCGATGGTTCTGGAGGATAGGATGTTCAAAGATTTCAGGGTCAAAATAAGCCCCGCCCGGCCACGCCCATATTTGGGGGTCAATCCAAATTTCTTGAACAACTTTAAAAGAGGGTCACCAAAGGAACATTCTGGTAAAGTTTCATTGAAATTGTCTCAATGGTTCAGGAGGAGATGTCGTTCAAAGATTTTGGGCTCAAAATATGCCCCGCCCTGCCACGCCCATATTTGGGGATCAATCCAAATTTCTTGAACAACTTTAGAAGAGGGTCACCCAAGGAACATTCTGATGAAGTTTCATTGAAATCGGCCAAATGGTTCAGGAGGAGATGTCGTTCAAAGATTTTGGGGTCAAAATATGCCCCGCCCTGCCACGCCCATATTTTGGGGTCAATCCAAATTTCTTGAACAACTTTAGAAGAGGGTCACCCAAGGAACATTCTGGCCAAGTTTCATCAAAATCCACCCATTGGTTCAGGAGGAGAAGATGTTTAAAGAAAAGTTTACGCACGCACGCACGCACGGACGGACGCACTGGCGGATTCACGACGGACACCTCGCCATGACAATAGCTCGCTGGCCTTCGGCCAGTGGAGCTAAAAATTATGCAAGAAAGAGTTGTAGTTATTATGCACTGCACTTGTCCTCCATAAGATCTAGCTATACATAAAGTTTCAAAGTGATAGCTATTATACTTTAGGAGATGTGGTTCGAGCAATATCTCAGTATCAAAAATAACAAAGGGCAATAACTCCAAAAATTATGCAAGAAAGAGTTGTAGTTCTTGTGCACTGCACTTGTCCTCCATAAGATCTTTCCACCTATAAAGTTTCAAACTGATAGCTATTATACTTTGGGGGATAAGCATTGTGGTCAAATTGCAAGGACTCAAATAAGGTGTTATCTTATACAGCTAGCATAAAGGTAACAAACATTAAACCCCCTTTTTGCAAGACATATATTATTGGACACAAATTTCAAATAGTTTATGGTAAAGGGCATCTGTTTTACTACTCCAATGTGAAATTTAATCAAATTCTGAGCATAAGACTACGAGAAATCAAAGAATAACTGTATTTTACACGCTAATGTAAAGGTAATAAACATTTAGCCCCCTTTTTCCACGATATATATTTTTATGTTAGTTTCAAATTGTTTATAGTAAAGGGCATCTGATTTGCTACTCAAATATGAAATTTCACTAAATTCTGACTGTTAGACGAGGAGAAATTGGGGAAAAACTAAAAACTCAAATATGGGGACGGACGGACGGAATTAGGGACGGACAGACGAAGCGGCGGCTATATGTCCTCCCTTCGGGGAGCATAAAAAATACAGACAATATTAGAAAAGCGTGGTCTAAGTCAGATAGATAATCTCGTACCGCGGTATATGGGAAATAGACACGAGCCTACGCTTGCGTCTATTTCCCATATACCGCGACGCTTGTTTTCTATCCTTTACATATAAAAAGCATGCCACAGTGTACAAATTTCGTTCATCGTTCTGAGTGATTGATCCGTTTGATATTCTGCATCAAGTCAAATTTCATTACTCAGTTGCCTACAAAAACACAAAAGAAAAGTAAGTAATCCGTTTGTATCATTCCTCTTTTTTCGATCTCGCAAAAGGATAGAATAATATATTGAAAGAATAAACAAATGTAACGGCAATCCATGAAATGTATAAAGAAAAAATATTATAATAGCAGTTGCATTGAATTTCGTGAAGGAAAAAAAAACATTTTACCCAATCACTTAGGTACTGCTTTAGAGAAACAAATGGGCTTAGTTGACGATCAAAAAAACAACAACAACAAAACAACTATCGATACAAAATATTATAATCACGAAATCGAGGAGACAATAAAATTGTCTTCTCGTTTTATTACTGAAATCAAAATTAAAACAATTGGGAAGATGAATTTACTGTATGCAACTGCGTACGAATTCGACCGGATCTGACAGTTCCATGATACTTATTTTTGAATAAAACACTGCGTCAGGTGCCCTTTAAAGAAAATTGCAGTATTCTATTTGATCAGTAATTGAAATTCTTTAAAGATATTGCAGATAAACGTTAAACTGTTGGTGAATTATTAAAACCTCGTAACTGACGGGGTTTTAATTACTCGTGAATTATCTTTTTACCCAATTCTGTCAAGCATGTTTATATTTTTTGTTATTTTATTGTTGTTGTTGTTGTTGTTGTTGTTTATGATAATTTCATTGTCGCGTTGATGTGTCTATGATTAAAGTCTGATGGAGAAGGATTATATGCAAACGATGAAAACAGAGGGCGGAGTGTAAAATAGTTTTACGACATTTTTTCTGGGTGTAAAATTAAGTAAGTCGATCCGTTATAGTTCCGCAACGTTTCGGAAGAAATATACTTCAATAGTGTTAATCGAGGTTTCCTAATGAATTTGATCAGGAAACATCGTTCAAAATTGTGAAAATTCATGAGTTCCGAAATGTTTTGGAACTATAACGGGTCCACTACCTTAATGGACAAGTTTGGAGATATTGACGTTGGGAGAATTTTACTGAAAACGAAGCGCGTCTCTTAGCGCTTGGAGTAAATGACGTCAAAGGCATCAACGTTCCAGCTAAAGATGACGGTTAGTATAATAAATTAGCGGAGCTGTCAATAAAGGTCTTTGTAATTTCATCTTATTTCGTATATTCGTATATTTTTCTCTGTCTCTGTCTGTCTGTCTGTGTCTGTCTGTCTGTCTTGTCTTGTCGTGTCTTGTTTTGTATGTGTGTATGTTTTTAGAATGAGAAATTTGAATCTTGTAATAAAACATCTTACCTTTTAAAAAAGCCTTATGGTTGGTAGCATCGGCTTTTGTTGTCGAAGAAATTAAGGAGCCTTAAACGGGTTTAAAACTTTATTTCCAATGCGATTATGTCGAATGCAGGAGTCCTTTACAAGAAGTATGCCAAGAAATATAAGAATAAAACTGATAAAACCAATTGCTTTTGTCAGAACACTAGTATCATTATTACTCCATATACGTAGGCACGTTGATCTGTCTATGATGTTTCCGAGGCTACACGTCTTCGATGTTTCCATACCTTTACCGTAATTTACTTGCGTACTATTTTACCAAACGGCTCAGGAATGGAGTGTATCTCATAATTTAGGAAAAAATATCATAATCAAAATTCATAATTTTCATGTCTATTGTTTAGACTCTGTCACCATACAACAGCACAGTTAATAACATCGTGAAATTGACGAGGTGAATGATTGTGGAATGAACTTGGAATTAATTTGATTGAGTATGTGGAGCGAGTTTTGAATGAATTTTACGGGAGGTAATCCATATCGCTTATTCGTCCTTATTGGACGACATTTGCGAGTTTTAACCTCCCTTTATTAAAATATACGTGATTTTAAGTTTGCTGGTCTTTGTGGACAATTCAGAAACTTTATAACCTACAACAGACAATAAAATTGTGGAATAAGGGTCACGATTTAAATGAAATATCGCTTATTTTGAACGATTTTCAAATATTTTTAAAGAATTTCGGGCATTTTTGAATGGTTTGAATTAGTGTTTGGAATGAATGATTTAAGCGCTTTGTGAGTGATTTAGAATTGTTTTGATCGCGGTGAATGTCAATTTCACGATGTTACTAACTGTATATATTCATAGTCAAAAATGTTTTGCAACACTTTTTGTTGAATTGTAACATAGTCTGTGTAAATATCAATTTAGTGAGTCGGTACCTGAGCGATGAGCTTATCGATCGGCTATCCGAATCAACAATGTTTACTATGAAGATCACCAGTTAATGCGTACCTTAAATTTTAAAGCGTTTTACGTCGGTAGTTCAAATTTACAAGCTAGAGTCCGTCTGAAATTTCCGCTTTACATCACTCTGAATGAGTTCTAAATTAATTCAAAGAAAGCCGCTCAAATCATTGAAAAGAACATTGACCGGTTCATAAACGGAGGATGATCACATAACGGCATTTCTGTATTGTCCATTTTCTGAAACGGCAATGGTATAAAAGGATAGAAAATTAGCTCATGAACCTTCCCATGATCACTTTAATTAAACCTGATCATTTGAAATCAGCCACGTTAACTATAGCTCTAGAATTTCGGGAGTCTTTAATCACGTAACGTTAACCCAAGTTAACACGCAGAAGATACGTTTCGGTATGGAAGGCAGCCAATGACCAAAGATAGCATCTGGATAAATGTTTGTCGCTCCAGACTGCGTGATATTGATTTGCGAAACCGAAATCTGTACAAAAATGACAGGCTGTGACTTATTATATCAGCCCCTCCCGCCGTTTTGGCTATGTTTTGTGACTGTAGAGTCACCATTGGAACAAAAGAAACGCATGAATATATTGCTTAGACATTGAAGTCAATGTATGCTTCATTTAACTACAATATTTCTGCTACAGAAAAATATTTAGCAAAAAATATCAAGTGTTGCTAAACTTTTTTGACTAAGTATACATATGTCAAAAGCTGTTAAGATGACTTCTTTTGCAGAGTACATTGCATAAATCTCGTAAAATCCGTTTGCAAGAACATACATAATAGAACTGTACTTTAATTCACAAATAACTGCAGAGAATTGTGCACAATCTTAACTTAATCCAAAATGGCAGCAG
This sequence comes from Fragum whitleyi, assembly GCA_948146395.1. Taxonomy (NCBI): domain Eukaryota; kingdom Metazoa; phylum Mollusca; class Bivalvia; order Cardiida; family Cardiidae; genus Fragum; species Fragum whitleyi. Next base: position 8,651,878 of record OX411560.1, read on the forward strand.
GAAAATCATTGATATTCAAACAATCACTACACAGACACAATCTGAGCTCGCAGACAGTAATTGTAAACCGTAACTACAAACAGATGTTTGTGCGTTATTACACAATAACACATACTAGTAGGGAATAATTCTTTCCTGCCATGGTACCGATCTGTTAAAATACAGTTTAAGTAATTCATCCTGTCTCTTCCCAGCATTGTTGTCCTTGTTTGGTCCTCCTGGCATCCGTACCTCGTGCATGTTAACTTCTTGTCTCCCGGCACCGGGCTCCGGATTGTTATCATCATCCTTCTGGTCAAGTTGGACATTTTGTAAAGCCGGGTAGCGCAATCTCATGAGGTTATAGAGGCAAACACAACACTCTACAATGTCTTGTATCACTGCTGGGAATTGATGCATGGTGGCGTGTAATATCTGCCATCTTTGTACCAAAATACCCAAAGCATTTTCAATCACACGGTGACCCCTTGATATTCTGTAATTTGTGATTAAGTGCTCTCTCGTTAGACCTCTTTGCGAATAAGGTTTCATTAAATATGTCATCAACCCAAATGCATCATCTCCCAGAATAAAGTAGGACATCGGCTCGTTGTCATGGGGAAGTGGGTCTAGCGCTTGAAATCCAATTGATCTGTCTTCGAGGCACTGTTTCGGCTCAGATTCGTCAAGAAATTTGAGCATCAGACATAGAACCAAGACCTCCGTAGTCAATCCATAGAAATTTGTAATCCGCATCTGTCAGTGCTAGTAGCACTACGGAAAAGAAGTGCTTGTAGTTGGGGTAAAGCGAGCCACTGTTCGGGGGACATCTTATGGCCACGTGTTTGTCATCTAGGGAATCGCATGCATGTGGGTCATTCCATCTGTTCTTGAACTCGTCTGCTGTGAGTTGTTAGACACTTTATCACTTCATTAAATTCTTCACAAATAGCCTTGCAAACATCAGGAATGAGACGCTATCGTATGAAGTTATACATGAGACTAGGGTATTTATCTCCTGAAGCGAGATGTCTGAGTTTGATACCTGGTTCTAGCGATTTTATCCGGCCTGTATCTTTCTTCTAAATTCTGGGGCCAACCATCTGGAGCAGCTCATCGAACATCACTAGTTCCATCCTCAAAAAGTTGAAGAAGAAATTAGTGTCTTCCATTCGGAGTTCTTGAATTAGTGTGTCATAGTGTCTAAACTGAAACCTCCTATCTGCAGATAGCCATGGTCGTACCCAGAATCTTCTTGGCCTTCTTCTGCGCCTCCGTGAAAAATAATGTTGGAAACCCAAGATATGTATACATCATCGCCAAAACTGCTGTAGAAGCGCACTACAAGCGTGATATGACCGGCACTACCGTAGCGATATCGTCGTACAGTCTTCTAGGTCTGCGTAGCGTCATAGAATGATCTTGAATTCGTAGTATAAACGCAGTAAACGCGGCCGATGGTCGGCAACGGACTGCGTAATATCGTAGTAACATCGTAGTAGAAGCGTGTCAGCAGCGCATTGGACGTGGGAGCATCGTAGTATGGGCGTAACGAAGATCATAATTTGCCAAATTGCTCGATTTAGACGCCGATCGGCCCGAATCCACCCGATCTAGTACTTTTTCAGATCGTAGCTTGATCGGGATGATCGTCCTAAAGTCGCAGTTATTTGTGAACGGAGGGTAAGCCACGGTCTACCAGTTATAATAATAACAATGCAGAATATCTACTTAATTATTGTTGGAAACAATTTGAGTCAAACGTGAACGTTGCTTTAGCATTCTAGATAGTGCTGTGCATAAAATGTGTGAAAACAAGATCGACTAAGAAAACCGTTAAGAACATTGATTTCAATAATAATGGAGTCAAAACCTGCCTTGCTTTAAGGGTTCATGGTAAATATAAATGGATGCCATTAGTAATTTTGGATAAAATTTAATATGCAAAATTAAGGCTATTTTATGCAAGTCACCTACATATATAATAAATTAAGATGTTTTTGATAACAATATTTGCAAAAAATCCTTTCATAGGTGAAAACAGAGTTCCACATTGCACTTTCGCATTTACGTACATACATTTGAAAAAATGTTACGATGCATTTGGGACAAAAACCTGCAGACCTCAACTGAAAAATAAAGATATATTTGAATAGTTCATTGACCATTGAAAATAACGTCCTTGTTATCGAAGATTAGACCATATAAAAGGTTTATATAAATAGAGCACTTGGTCAATGCTAGCGAATAAGAGAACAGCGAGAAACGGAAGGGCAATAGAAAGATAAGTATTGAGGCGTGGCTTCTGGACCCGGATTAGAATGAAGGCTTAGATCCAAAAGGTGTTAAAATAGGCATTACCACATGGAACGTTTGTAGGTGTAAGCAATTTCAATTACATGAGTCTTCAATTCAATTTTCGCTCCAATTTCGATATTATTGGTTTGAAAGAGGCATGGAGTGACTTTATTGGTGAGCTTTCATGTTTTTACAAGGCTATACGAGGATATAGGCTATCAATATTTTCGTGAACTATTCTTAATTGTTAAATATGAAAAAAAAATGCATGGTGATGTAATTTGACTTGATTAAACACTTTACCTTTCTTGGTGCGAACGACATATTCTTATCTTCCTGAGGCAACATATCTTAACGTCAGAGCTGTTTGATGACGTCACGATAAGCGCTTTTGTTAGAAAATGACGTCTCTACTTGTAAATAAGCTGTAGGTTGATAAAGGAGACTACAGCTACTACAACTCGGAAAGTACTTGAGTATTTTTTTTTCAAATTTTTCGCACCGTTTAGCAAATTACTCTCATTGATGAAAATACATTTTTCTTACAGGAAATGCCCTTTAGCGGGAATGAATACCATTGTTATTAGGAAGCCATTTCTTTCGTAAATTATTGTGCAAACTCGGCTGAATTTTACGAGTATTCTTTTTTTTTAAATTTAAACAATTGTTCGTATTCATTGTCCATCTTGGGTCTTTTATTCAGCAGAATATATACAAAAAATCAATGAAATGTTGAACCGCATGTATTGTGAGTGTGGCTTTCATCAAAAGATGGTAGGGATAGACTAGTGATGATGTGAATTGTTGTATAATTACATAGTAGAGTTGGAGAGAAGACTTCCTTATTATATCTAATCATATCTTCAACTCAAATAAAATAATACATGCCTGAGATCGAAATATAAAAAAAAGTGCAGTTTGGCTTCGTAGTCTGTCTATTGTATCTTGAAAACGTCAATTTTCAAGTTCTTTGGTATAGTTTTTGGAAGTGAGTAATACAATATTCATAGAATATTTCTCACTTATCTATTTCGATAGAAAAGTATATTCAATAAGGATAAATTCACCATCACTAAATCGATACAACTTTAGCGCAAAGAGAAATCGCCCGCAACATAAATAGTCTTGAATGATACTTTTCCTTAATGACGTACCGGGAGACAAATGTGAAGTTGTAACTTGGACATCTAAAAATTCTTTTTCATCAATCCTTCTGAAACATTTATATGCACAAGATTATCCAATTAAAGATATCTGATTATCGCAAAATTCGAAAAAAAAATACATTCAAATCCTAGCAATTTGTAACTCGGAGATACGCCATCGATGTGATAGGGACACCCTTAAGCACGTGCTTCCATCCTGGGACGAGTGACGAGATAAAGCAAATGAGTAGAGAAATGAACTAAGAATTTGTTCTGTTAATCGAACGAATGTTCTACACCAAAGAAATATACTATCTTGCCGCATATAGCCGCGATTTGAGCACTGCCAAATCCTATGTATTTTTTTCCCTAAAAGTCAGTAAAATAACTGGAGCAGATATCCATCTAGGTCTCTGACTAAGCGCTCTATCTAGGAAAAATCGTTTTTTAGAGATATTTATGGCTGAAAATTTCTCCAAAAGTGTACCTTTACCGGATATGATTGAGTTGTCGGATGTGTTATTCGGTTAAATAGTCCCTTGGGTTATACAGATAATAAGTAATTATCAAAATATTTTTTTTATTCAAGATAGACAATAAGAAAAGTTTAACTTATCCTTTGAAAATAAATACAGAAGACAACCCATTGAGTCAATTTTTACACTCCGATGTTATATTCGCGTATGAAGAAAACATTGTTTAGAATGCGTCACGCTAGCGTCCCGCCATTCTCTGTTTACATTTGAAAGCAGGAGAATGGATTGAATTCAACCATGAAGGTAAGATATTGAGATTAACCTGTTGTTAAACCAGTCTTAACATAGACGAGCAAAGACAAAAATGTAAATATTCTATTGCACTGGAAAAGAATGGTGAGAGGTCAGCTCGACCCATCGGCAATTCGACCCTCTTCAGGGTCCGTGCCTAATGTTTTAACAATACCCAAAGAATAAGCCCTAATACGACCGAGATATCTGGACAGAGAATGGTTTAACGGGGGCATGTCAGTGCGACGAACAGTATTCTGTGATGTCTTTAATTGAAAGTGAGAAACTGTCACTGATTTTGTTCCTTTGCTGCTACCTCGTCCTGTGTAGAACATTGCAAACTTAAAATTGGCCTTCGGTTCAATATCCCTTATGATAATCAGTTTATAGAGGCGGGGGTTCGGGGGCATGTTTGATCTCATGCTATACATTTTTACACTTATTTTTTCCCTATTTTTTTTATAAAATTTTTATACAATCATTTGTTAAATAAGTCTATTATAAGCAGGAATCATGCTTTGCAGCGACTTATTTTTCTTTCGCCTTTGAGTTATACAAAAATTGCTTCGTTTTTATTCAATTTTCAAAGAAACATACTGTCTTTTTAGTTAATTTTGAATTTGGTTCTGTTTCCTTTTCAAAATATCAGAGGCGGGGGTTCGGGGGCAGAGCCCCCGACATACTTGATCTGATGCCCATACACAAATATTTAATTTTTTTCGAATCCTTTTTTTATTTAAATCTATATTTCCATTGCAATTAAAAGCAGGGATTTTAGATTTTTAATTCTTTTTAAGTATTTACCATTTTTCGTTCCAGAACACTTTTGCTTCAAAACAATTTATCAGTCAGGTTTGCCACTTTGCTCATTTTGTGTGTGACATCACTGACTGGGGAACTGTTCTTGTAACAGTTTACAGGCCGAAATGCATTAAATTTGACCAAAAAGCTTTTTGTGTATTTAAGTGGCGGTTTTGGGGCAGCAAAATTGTCTAGATCTTCTAAAAGAGATCTTTTTTAGAAAGAAAAAGTAACTGACATAGGAATGTAACTAAACTGTATGGGACGAAATGTGTACTTTCTACATATGCATGGTTATTTCCCTTTCTGAAAAATCCACCATTTACATTTGTGTTTTACAAGGGACCAGAAATTAGAAAGTTTGTGTAAAACTGGACAAAAAAGGTTAGTAAGACAACTAATTTTTGGAAATACATATATTCTTAGGTTAGTGATTTCTTTAGTAATGTGTACAATCGGCGTTTGAACTTGAATTTCAATTATAATAAATTTTCAGGTCATTTTGTTTGACAAACACCCAGTTTGTCTTTTCAGTTTCTACAACAACGCCTCCACCCCCAACATGGGTTATTTGACATCTAATGTTAACAATTTCGTAAGTGTACCATATGAGATAAAGAATAAAACTTTTATGTTAGGAGATCTTGATTTTTTAAAAGTTCAGCTGTTTTCGGAGAAAACTATATAGTGTTTGCGTTGTTGTCGTTGATTTTGTCGAAAAGTGCAAAAAGTTTGACATTTTGTGATATCTCTAATTCTATTGAAGGCATTGACTTGAAGCTTGACACACATAATCACCATCAAAAGAGCACATAAAACTATCAAATGGGGATAACTCTAGATGTATTTTGTGCAAATGATGCCCCTTTTTTACTTAGATTTTCAAACATCATCCAACAAGTTTATCCACCATCAAGCAATCAACAGTCGAGTGTAGGCATTCACCTTTAGGCGGTGCTCTTGTATCATCTTAATCATTTTCATTGGTTGGTGCAGAATATTTGATTGGTAACATCACATTTCATTGATCTTTGACATTTCTTGTGATATCTACAAGGAAAATAATATCCAATCTAGACCCAACTTCTTCAAAGGGGATTATGAGGAAATGAATAATTACTTTGAAAATATTGATTGGGAAAATTCATTGAAGGATCTCAGTGTTGAAGACACATGGAGTTTTATCCATTCTCACATAAATCTATGCATTGAAAAGTTTGTACCCATGAAATCATGTAACATGAGACAGTGTAAACCCAAGTGGATGGACAATTATTGCCTACGGAAAGTGAAAAAGAAGTATCATTTCTGGAAACGTTTTACATTCAGCCATAGTTACAAGGATTATGCAGAGTACTGCAAAATTCGTAACAGCACTAATAAAGCCGTCAAAATTGCAAAGAAAAAATTTCAGAAAGGAGTAGCTGAAAGTGCAGCAAAAAACCCCAAGTCTTTCTGGAGCTATGTAAAAGGTGAAACACAGAGTCGAACAGGGATAAGTGATTTGAAAGATGAAAATGGGTGCACAATTACAGAAAATATAGACAAAGCTGAATTGCTCAACAACTTTTTCACATCAGTCTAATGATACTGGAATTGTCCCCAGTGAATGGAAAAGGCGAATATAACATGTATCTTCAAAAAGGGCGCAAAATCAGACCCAGGAAATTATCGTCCAGTATCTTTAACTTCTGTGATTTGCAAACCTTTAGAGAAAATAGTACGGGAATCTTTAATGGAGCATTTGTCAACTAATAGTCTTCTGTCAGACTGCCAATTTGGTTTTCGTCAAAACCGTAGTACAATATTGCAACTCTTAAGTGTTCTTGAAGACTGGACTTATGCCATTGATAATGACAATCAAGTCGACACAATATACCTAGACTTCAGCAAGGCCTTCGATAGTGTGCCCCATAAAATACTTCTTTATAAATTGGAATCTTTTGGAATCGCTGGAAATCTACACAAATGGTTTTCCAATTTTCTGCATGATAGAAAGCAACGTGTACTAGTGAATGGGAGCCCTTCTGACTGGAGTGATGTAATATCCGGTATACCGCAGGGACCAGTACTCTTTATCCTCTTTGTGAATGATTGACCCGATGTAGTGGGGAGCATTTGTCGTCTTTTCGCTGACGACTGTAAAATATACAAGGCTATATCATCAGAATCGGACCAAAGCGACCTTCAAAATGACCTCTTTAATTTGTGTAAATGGAGTGAGGACTGGCTACTGAATTTTAATGTAAAGAAATGTAAAAGAGTATGTTTTGGAAAGAAGAAATTTGAAGCAAGTTACATCATCAAAGATAAAGATGGCTATAGGCATAACCTACTAAAAGAGACGTCTGAGAAGGATCTAGGAGTTACATTTGCTGATAACCTATCTTTTCGAACAACATATCAGCAATGTTGCAAACAGAGCTAATAGAATAATCGGCCTCATTAGACGAAAGTTTAAATATATGGACAAACACTTATTTTTGACACTTTATAAATCATTGGTCAGATCACATCTTTACTATGGTAACCTTGTCTCTTATCCCGTTAATAAGAAATTTAAACAAATAATTGAGAATGTACAACGTAGGGCGACTCGTTTAATTCCTGGAATGAGAGACTTATCTTATCCTGATCGACTTAGAGAGCTAAATCTTCCATCACTCGAGTACCGACGACAAAGGTTCGATCTCATCCAAGTCTTCAAGATAATTCACCACATTGATGATATTGACCTCTCTACCTTTTTCACTTTTGCTGAATCTGACCACCTCCGAGGGCATTGCCTAAAATTGAATAAACCTCGTGCCAAGAGGTCATTGCGCTTAAACTCGTTTGCACTTAGAACAATAAATACGTGGAACAATTTACCAGATGAAATTATATTGTCAAAGAAGGTAGACCATTTCAAAAGTAAATTAGACAAATTTTGGTCGAATAAGCGTTTCGACCTGTCTGATGTGTATTAGCTCGACCGGACCTGGAGAAGTGATAACAAGCAGTAGAAGGGGATAACAACCCATCAAGGGTTAAAAAGGTCCCCAGAAGTCAACAGGTAGTCAACAGGTAGGTAACAAAGTGACCACAGTGGCATACACTCCTGCCAGAACAAAAAGCCACATTGTGTTTGTGGCTAGATTTTGCCAGTCAATGGATCCTGAATTCTAGTGTTGTTTATTGTATAGGCTTGAATTCTACCTGACACTTCAGTGGAACTAGCAAGATATTGACACATTTGAGTGAAAATTTATTCCAATGCATTAGTTATACCCCTGACAACAGAGTTAGGAAGGGGGTGTATACTGGAATAAGGTTGTCGGTCTGTCTGTCCGTCTGTGTCATAGTTTTGTGTCCTTATCTTTCTATGCTATGGGGAATTAAAAGCTTTTTTTCCTGCTAAAATAACATCATTGTATCATAACTGCTATCATAAGTCCTTTATTGCTATTATAAGTCCGTGTTAAAAAAGGGGAAAGACTGGAATTAGTGGAAATCTGTAGAAACAAACTTGCCTTGACTTCTAAAAAATACTTTGTAACAGCTCTTTTTAACTGGACCAAAATGCTTACTGTGATTTAACTTTATATTAAAATGGTATTGTTGCAAAGTTTATTAGTATTTGTTAGATACATGACTATTGCTTATGTCGAAGAGCATTGGATAGTCACCATTTTTGCATGAATTTGAAACCTTGAGCTGAGAGAAAAAATATTCAAAAGGGCAAATGAAAAATAAATTTCGGTACGTAGCATATGAAGTAAAAAGGTCTGGTATTTTAAAACATGCATATGCAGGGAAAAAGACTAGCAGTGGCCCAGTCACCCATGGCCCCTAAATTTTTGGCTGGGCCACTAGACGTTTTGGGAAAATCCCTATGTCTCTATGACTAATGTTAAATATTGACTTTTTGAAGCCTGGGCCTCTTAGTTAAAATTGTTAGTCATTTTCCGTACTATGTCATACAAATTGCATTTATACGTATTGCATTTTTGAAGAATAATTTCTAAAGACTTGGGGTGGCAATTATAAATAGCATCATACAATTTGTTTATTTGTAAATTTCATTTCAATAATATCACGCATTGCATAATGACATTTAGAAGGGGTTTCTCGGATGAACATATTAAGACTGGCCGGTAGGGTTTTAGAGCTTGTACAGCATTGGCTCAGTTTGGCCTGCTATTGAGTGCATTTTGATCTGGGTCTTTCACTGTTCAAGGAATTCATCAGTTGAAAACCATTGGGATTTGTTTCCTGTATCAAAATCATTTGTGATGCTTTTTCATGCCCAGAAATAGCGTTTTCTAGTAAATGATTTTAAAATAAGACAATATTTCTCACTAATCATAATTAATTATCACTTATAATTGATTATATAATTATCATTGGCCGAGTGGTTAGCACTATTGACTTGTAACCTGGTGATTTTGGGTTCGAGCCCCACCGGAGGCTGGTAGTGTATTTCGGCTGGACACTTTACAGACAGGGCCCCAGTCCACCCAGCTGAAAAAGTGGGTAGCAATGGTAAGAAACCATTGTGTCTCTCTCTATGTGTAGGATAAGATCTAGAATGAGTTAGCACCATGGTGGAAATAGGAGTCTTTCGATCCTTTATCGTGTTATCCTTGAGAAAAAAATGATGTGAAGCTACTCAGAGGCCTGCTGATGTGAATTTTGGATTTCTAAATTAGATAACTTTGAGGTCCGAGGTCATTATATAAATAAACTAGGATGATCATTAATAAAAAATGTTTCTATATTTGAGCAAAGAAGACTGATCTTGGTCAGACATTTTACCTAGTTGAAAAGACTGATGTTGGTTCAACATACAGTGTTGACCATGAGTTTGCATCTGATCTTGATTTAAATTGTTAGACTAATGTTAGATACAATGGAAGTTAAATAGAGTATTTCTTGTTTTGAGGATTCATTAATGAGTGTAATTAGGTTATTAGCTCCACTGGCTAAAAAGCTTCTCCTCAGAAACTGCCAGATGAATGTCATTCAATTCACAGGAATGATCCTTGGGTGACCCTACCCTTTCTCAAAGTTGTTCAGAGATTGTTGATCCAATGAAAAAAAGGCTTTAATTGGCATGGCTAGCTAATTTCCATATATGGTAATATGTAACTTTTCTCAGAATCTTACTGATGAATTTCAATGGAATGATCCTTGAGTAACACTTCTTTACTCTAAAATTATAATTATTATAAGATGAAAATATATCTTTTATGGGTGGAGGTCATTTCTTTAAATGTTATATAGTGGTAACTGAAAATCATTTTCTCAGAATCTGATGGATATCCACCGAATTTCACATAAGTGGTCCTTAGGTGAACGTTAATCAGTCTACAAAAAAACATTGTGATCAGATGAAAAATATCCTTTTTTTTTCTTTTTTTTTTTTTGGGGGGGGGGGGGGGGGGGGGCAGAGTTCCTTTCTCTAAATGTTATATAAAGACGAAACTTTAAAAAACATTTTTAGCTTTACTATTCGAAAAATAGGGGTGGGGGCTTTCCTGTCACCCAGGCACCAGGGTCTGCGTAAAGGTTTGGTTAAGTTTTTACGTGCAGGTGTTTAAAATCTGTTTCTACTAAAGTGATTGCTTTGAATCTTTACACATTCTTCTGTGACTATAATATCAGCCTCTAGAGAAAGATTAATTACTCTGAAATGAATTTAGTGGATTAAAACCGCTTTTGGACTTATAAATCTTGGTTAAGTTTTTACGTGCAAATGATATATATCTGAAATATTTCTGTTTTTACTAAAGCTATTGCTTAGAAACTTTGCACATGCTTCTGTGACCATAATATTAATCCACAGAAATTTATAATCAGGTGAAAACGGCTTCAAGTTTTCGAAGACTAAAACTAAATGTATGCATTTTTGCCAATCGAGAAAAATGCAGCTTGATCAAGATTTAAAGTTGGACGGGGTACCGATTGAAGTTGTCAAGCAATTTAAATTCTTAGGACTATTATTTGACTCTAAGCTTTCTTTTATCCCACACATTGACAATTTGAAAAATAAATGCCAAAAGGCACTTAACCTTTTACGTGTTGTATCCAGTATGGATTGGGGAGCTGATAAAAAGGTTCTATTGCGCCTATATAGGGCACTTGTTAGATCAAAGCTAGACTATGGCTGTGTTGTTTATGGTTCTGCGCGCCCTTCATACCTTCGTAAACTTGATACTATTCATAATCAGGGATTGCGCTTGGCGTTGGGTGCATTTAGAATATCACCAATTAACAGTGTTTATACAGAAGCAAATGAGCCTTCCTTAAATTTACGAAGGAAGAAGCTTTCCATGCAATATTATTTAAAACTAAAATCAAATCCCGATAATCCTACTCATAAAGTTGTTTTTGAACCTAAATATAGAGAGGCTTTTGAAAAGAAAAAGAACCCTATACTTCCTTTTAGTTTGCGCTGTGAAGCCGATGTAAGCTCTCTAGATTTTGACCTAGAGGACGTGGCAGAACATATTGTTCCTGATGTTCCTTTGTGGACATATAAAAGTCCCACGTTTCTTTATGATCTTGCTTCAAGCAAAAAGGATACAACAGATCCATCTATTATTAAAACCAAATTCTTGGAAGTTAAAGAAAAATACACATCTTATGAAGAAATATACACTGATGGTTCAAAAGATGGCAAAAAAGTTGCTTCAGCCACTATTTTAGATGGCGAAAAATATCAATTCCGCCTTCCCAATAATTCTTCTATTTTTTCAGCCGAGCTTAAGGCCATTGATCTCGCACTCGATCATATGATCGCAGAACGTCTCTCTCGCTATATCATTTTTACTGACTGTATGTCAAGCATGCAAGCGATTGAGCACGAGAAAACTGACAATCCCCTTATCGTAAGATTACTCGATAAGATAGCTCAGCTAAATGATGTTGATCTCGTTTTCTGCTGGCTTCCAAGCCATATTGGTATCAGTGGTAATGAGGAGGCAGATCAAGCTGCCAAGGATGCATTATCACTTGAAATTTTACCCTTTGAAGTACCTTTTACCGATTTTAAACCCCTCATTCATTGTTTTATTCATGATGTCTGGAGGAACTGTTGGTTAGATCCTGCGAACCAAAATAATAAACTTTATTCTGTTCGACAGGACCTCGGCGATTGGTTACCTGGTTACAGGTCAAACCGTCGCGAAGAGCTGATTCTGACCCGGTTACGCATTGGGCATACTTACTTAACGCACTCCTACCTTTTAAAAGGAGAAGAGATGCCAATGTGTATTCCCTGTAATGCCCCATTAACTATCAAGCATATTTTTATAGATTGTATTGATTTTTCAATTATCAGGGACAGATATTTTAAAGTTGATGGTATGAGGCAGCTGTTTGACCGTGTCAAACTATAACTTATTTTTGACTTTTTAAAGGAAATTCATTTATATAGTAAAACCTGAATTTTAGTTTCTATAAATTGTATTTTCTTCTAAAGTCTTAAAATGGTTGTATTAAATTTTACCGTTTTCAATAGCTCTTTTGGCTGATATTTCTTTTACATTTGAAAATTTCTTTTGGATTTTTATAAGTATACTTTGAGATTGTTTTAAAATGTTGTCCACTTCATTACACGATTTACAGCGTTTTATTTTAAAGTGTCAAATTATCTTAGTTTTGAAGGTATACGCCGCCGTTTAAAATAAGTTGTTTTTTAGAGTTTTGCGCCCAACATGACCTAAGTTGTCGACGGGCCTTAAAATACAATTCTTTCATTCATTCTTGGTTAAGTTTTTACATGAGAATGTTGTATTTTAGCTATACAGTGGATATTTCTCGAGCTACCAAGTCTATTCAGCGACTAATTTTATGAAGAGACCGCCATGAAAAGTCCCTTCACCGTAAGCAAAATGTCTGAAAAAAGTGGACATTCTTAACGAGAAATTGATTATTGTTAAATATTATGTTGTTTGAACATTGGGTTTGAACATCATAAGATTCAGTACAACTTGACCGACAATCTATAAATGGTTTCAAAATTAACTGCCACAGTTATAATTATATTTCTACTTCAGCTTCTGCTTGGAAACTTTGCACTTGGAATTTTTCAATGTTGATACTGATTCTTGTCAATCATGAATTTTTCTTTGTAGAAATATTTCAGCATGTGACACTTAAAAACACTTATTTACTTGCAATAATCATTTATTCATTCTCTTAAATTCTCGTTGAATCATATCAGTAGATTCATGCCTGTGGAGCGAAGAAAAAGAATGAATAATATTATGTATTAAACAATTTGATTTTCAGTTTGATATTTTCGCAAGATCTCTGATAGACTGAACAAAATGCTTTCATACCTCAAAAATATTGCAAATCTGAGCATGCAGCTATTTTTATGGCTCAGTGCAAAATGGTTAGATTAAAAACATCATTGTCCTGGTGATCATTAATAAAATATTTTAAATAAATTACATATTTTTGAATTACAAAAAAATAAGGTACACTTAATGTTTTTAATTCTTGGAGGCACGAAACAAATGTTTTATCATACTAAGTCAGATTTGTATCAATCTGCTTGGAATATTCATATAGAGTGTTAAGGTTATGGTTTCATATCTCCATGAACACCTGGTCATGGGGACTTTTCAATTTAAAAAAATTCTTTCTGTTTGGCCTTAATTGCCCAAAATTACTCAAAATCATGTATGAAGGTTCGATTCCTTCCCCAGACTATAAAATGCTGGTGCACAAGGGGACAAATTGTCTGGATGTCCCATATGATTTTGATATAAAAACAGTAAATGATCACAAAAGAGAACAAGTAACAAAATGTGTTAATAAAGTATATGCTTCCTAGTGATAGGTTAATTGTTTCATTGCAATTGCACAACACCCATGGCTGTTATTATAATAACATTTTTTATATTTATATGGTGTGATTTGCTTTTTAGTTTCATGCCCAAATGAATTAAAAAGACCTACACTTGCTCGACCTAAGCACTGGCGGGTATTGAGGGAATCTCTAGTCTAGTTACACATGTTTTTTCCCAATTTTTAGTTGTGATTTGAATTTAATTTTTCCGAATGTTCCTTAGTTGACCATATTCAAAAATTGTTTGCGAAATTCTGATTGGCCCATAATCATGGTCATTGCAGAGCGTGGCATTTTGTCACTTAAAAATATTTTAACTCCTGAACCACAGGGCCGATTTCAATAAAACTTTGCAAGAATGTTCCTTGGTAGGCCAATAATTATGGGTATGGCAGGGTGATGCATTCATCACTATGAAATTTTGTATGACTTTTTCTCCTTAACCAGTTGGCTGATTTCAATGAAATTTTGCCAGAATGCTCCCTGGGTGACCTTCTTTGAAAATTGTTTGGGAATTTCTGATTGGCCAATAATAATGGGTATGACAGGGCATGGCATTTTTTCACTTAGAAATCTTTGAACAAAGTCTCATTTTAAACCACAAGGCCAAATTTAATGAAAATTTTCCAGAATGTTTCCTTGGATGGCCTGTCTAAAAATTGTTCCGAAATTCTAATTGCCTCATAATTATAGGCTTGGCAGGGCTTGGCATTATAACGATGAAATCCTTGATAGAAATCCTTCTTACTACTGTATTGGGCTGATTTTAATAAAACTTAGCGGAAATAGCTTTGTTTTTTTTCCCAAAGATTGTAGTCCAATTTTAATTAGCCTGGCAATTTTCAACTATGTAACTATGACAAACATCTAGCCCTCCTAAATCATCGGATTGATTAAAAAGTCGTTGAATGATTTATATTCAATTTGAATGAAAATATGATAGGATTGTACAATTAAAAAGTGTTTTTCAACGAGCGTTCTCGGAGTGTTTCTAAATGATTGGGTTGATTATTTAAAATGAATGGAGCGCTGCGGTAGGGATTTGGAATGTTTTGCTCGAAACTAGTGCCAATTTCAAGATGTTATTAGCTAACCTGAGCACAAAGTGCTCACAGGAGCTATTGTGATCTAGCATCAAGGTCCGGCGTCCATCTGTCAATCTGTCCGTCAGGGTGTCAACAATTTCTTTAAACGACATTTCCTCCTTAACTTCTGAGCCAAAATCAACCAAACTTGGCAGAAATATTCCTTGGGTTGTCCCTTGTAAAAATTGCTAAAATGGAAAGGATCCGTGCCATATCTCGGGAAAAGGGGCCTAAATGACAATTTTCTTATTTACGCTCTAGAAGCCACAAATGTGGTCCAATCGTCATGCAACTTTGTCAAAATAAATGTTAGGTCATGAGGATGAACTCTATTGAAAATGGGAAGGATCCGTGCCATATCACGAGAAAAGAGGCCTTAATGACAAATATGGTACAATCATCACGAAACTTGGTCAGAATATTTGTTAGGTTATGAGGATGAACTCTTTTGAAAATGGGGAAGATCTGTGCCATATCACGTGAAAAGGGGCCTTAATGACAATTTTCTTGTAAGAGCTCCAGGCGCCACAAATATGGTCCAATCTTCATTAAACTTGGTCAAAATGTTTGCCAGGTCACAAGAATGAACTCTGTTTAAAATGGGAAGGATTCAAGCCATATCACAGGAAAAGGAGTCTTAGTGATAATTTACTTGAAATAACTAATAGCCACAAATATGGCCACAACTTTGTGAAACTTGGTTTTATGTAGAAATTATCTTCTTTATGACATCTGCCTTTTTAATTGATGTGATGTCCCAGTGATCAAAGAGACTCATGTGAGCGATCTAGGACCATCATGGTCCTCTTTTAAATTGTTTCATATTGAATCGGGGCTAGAACAACCTTCCAAGAGTCTTCACTATATATGTTCAGTAGATAGAAGTATATACCTGAAAATACTTTGACAAGTCTGTGTATTCATACAGTGTGGTAAGGTTTTAAGTTTCATATTTCAATGAAACTAACGAATAATCATATCAACTCTTTACATTTAAAATTTTCAGTCAAAAGTAAAACAGCTGTTTTCACTATTTTTCAAGATGTTTTCTTATATGGGAATATATCACGCATTTCCACTTTGGACCTCAACAATCCACTTTGGATCTAAACTTTTCACTAATTTCAATTTATCATCTCTAATTTCTCTCCTGCGTAACCCTTCAGGTGTCGCCTATCTGGTAAGGAGTTATTACTTTAGTAAGAAATTTGCAAGGTCCTAGATAAACAACGTGCGTTTTACAGAAAGAGGTCATGAAATGATTGATTGGCCCTCGTATTCTATTTTGATTGTATAAGAAAAAGACCAAAATCTAATTTAAGAAAAGGTGGAGGCGTAGGTGTTTAAAATACGAGTTCAATCCTTGACAGTTTATTTTTCGATTTTGTGCAGATTTTTCCAATTGTGTTATGTTTTATGTTCAATCTTTAAATCAATGACCGATATTATATCGTATATTAGACACATATGTCCAGAAGGTTCTTATATCTAAAAAAGTTAGAAGAGAAAAATGGAATAGCTAGACTTCAACTAAACCTAGAAACGTTGAAATATCAATAGCCGATTAAAAATTCTGAATTGCAGGCGACCTTAATGCTCGTACGAAAAACTTTTTTTTAGATTTTATCCCATATTATTCGGTAGATAATTATCTTATGATTAAATTTTCTACGAGTCTCACAATGTTGACCTTAATCTTTATAATATTTATTTAGAAACATATAATTCATTTTGTAGGTCATTGGATGATCTATGCTATATATTTAACATACATATTCTAAATGGCAGAATAGTTGACGAAACATGTGCAATTTTTGAATGCCTAACTTGTAGCGGCGCAAGTGTCGTTGACTATCATATTGCTTCAACAAATTTTTTCTAGATCATAAAAAAAATCTTCCAGTAATGAATAAGGACGGTTCTGGTCATTTACCGATATTTCCAAAAAGTACATGAAAAAAATGTAGACATGCAATTAGGCAAGTAAATATGCTGGACATTTCTGTAAATTTCCCTATATTTATATGGAATGATGATTTAAGGAACCATTCTTTGATCATTTCCCAAATACTATTCATTTGATTTCCGATAAAATTGTCATTTTGGATTGTTAAGTTGTAAATGGTGCAGTTTATAGTTGATTTTTTCCCAAATCAGCATCTCGTATGCAGATAAGAAGAAAACAATCTGATATGATATCACACTATAACCAATCATGGTGGGAAGAGGAGAGCCAAACAGCAAAGCATTTGAAGTACTCTGCATATAGAAATGGTTTGGTCATTTTTGAAAAATAAATCAATAAAAGTGATGAAATTGCTTGAAAATGGTCTGAGTAAGTCGAGATACCATAAGCCAAATCAACAAAGTCTCTGTGATTTTCTCAAAGATCTCGATATTTTAGTTAGCGCAGTTGGGTAGGCATAAGACTTCCAATCTGGAAGTCGTGGGTTCGATCCCCGGTGGCGGCAAACATCCTTTCCGACGTTTGTCTCTCACCAATGGGTAGATAATCATAGACCTATGTGAGATAGCAGTCGGGGGCTAGGAAAGGGTGTAATGGTAGTACAGGTAAAAAGAAATACCAGGAATCCATTGTTAGGTGCTCCGGCCGCCGCGATATAACTGCGAGACTGTTGAAAGCGGCGTTAAACCCATTCAAACAAACAAATCGATATTTTAGTTGAGGAAAACAGTATATCAACATCAGAATTCAATCGATGAAATTATCGGTAAACGCAAATTGAAAGTTGGAAATTCAAAAGGTACCGATGGCTTAACTTCTGATTTTTACGACAAACAAAATTTGACTTTACACAAATTCATTGTAAATTATTGAATAAAATTTCTATTTCTTGGAATTTACCGGGCAAGTGGAGAAGAAGTATTACTGTACCAGTGTATAAATCATCAGGAGGTAAGGACTATACATCCAATTACAGAAATATTTCACTTATTAATGTATTGTATAAACTATCTTTAAATATATGCATGATATAATATAATGTATATTGGCTGAAATAAACAATAAAAAAGACGAGACAAAGCCTGGATTTAGAACCGAATATTCTTGTGTCAACAATATATTTATAATACAAAGTTAAGTTCAAAGTATTCGAGTAAAAAAGGGGGTATGTTTTGAATTTAAATTCAAAACAAGAGGCCCAAGAGGTTCTGTGTTATTCCTCTGGATTTTCATTCCAATACTTTCATAAAAAAAATCTTTCTTTGACTGAAAACAACACATAAAAGTCTCTTCAGACTATTTTGAAATGATTTACTGGGTCTGGCCAACACCAATATACTAAATCACCATTAACCTACATACCCTTTACCCATCTTATGTAACCATCATCAAGGGGATTGCATTAAGTGGACTATTCTTAACACATTTTAGGGGACAATTTGAATAAAGGAACATTTATACCAATATTAAATGAAATAAGTCCTATTGGTTGGGAGATTTTTTTTAGATTAGAAAGTAAAAATTGGCCAAGCCCTGCAATACCCACATTTAAGGGCCCATCAACATTTTATTACAGATACACCCTAGGAATTTTCATGCCAAGTTTCATTGAAATCAGCCCAGTGGTTAGTGGGAAGATCTTTAAAGATATGAAAATGAAAATAAACCTGTCCCTGCCACGCCCATATTCGGGATCAATTGATATAATATCGAACACTGAAAGTAAAGTGTCACACAAGTAACGTCCATGCATTTTTTAACGGCTCAACGATTTGAAAGGAGAAGTGTTTTTTTTTAGTGAAAAATATGCCCTGGCATGCCACGCTCTTATATTGGGATCAATATTTTCTTTTATACGTTAAGTAAAGGGTCACTAAAGGAACATCCATGCCAAGTAACATTGAAATAAACTAAACAGTTTGGGAGAAGAAGATTTCTGAAGATTAATGAGAAGATAATGAAAAAAATTCCGCTCTTTGGTCTCTTTGTTTGAGTTCTTGGGATCTGTGCTGAAAAGGGATTTTGCTGTACTTGTCTCCGGATATTTGAAAGGATTTTTAACTTATCTGAATTATAAGAAACAAATATCCTCTAAAAGTGAATACCGGTTGATTTCTTTAAGGAATACATTATCTTTATGGAAACAAGAGGGCCACGATGGTCCTAGATCGCTCACCTGAGTCTCTTTGACCCCTGGGATATGACATTAATCATATAGGCAGTTGTCAACAGGGAGATAATTTCTTCATAAGATCAATACCAGATGTTTTCAGCCAAGAGAAAAATTTGCTTTTTTGCTCTTTGATTCTATGTAAAAAGGGATACACCTGGGTGGAGCCCGAATGAGACCCCAGGGTCCTGATATGATCAAAATTGGTAGAGGTCTACTAGTTGATGCTACATACCCAATGTAAAAGCTGTCTGCTATCTGGTTTCAGAGAAGACAATTTTTGAAGATTTTCCTATTTTTACCCATTGTGCACAGATGAACGAAATGCGATGTCCCCAGTTGGAGCCTGAGTATAATCAAAGGGTCTTTATATGAACAAACTTGGTAGAGGTCTCCTAGATAAAGATAAATACCATAGATGAAAGCTGTCTGCCTTTTGGTTTCAGAGAAGAAGATTTTTAAAGATTTTCCTTTTTCTACCCTTCACGCTCAGAAGAGCTAAAAGGGATGCGCCCGGGCAAAGCCCAAATATGACCCAAGGGTTTTGATATGAAAAATATTGGCAGAGGTCCACTAGATGATGCTACGTACCAAATATGAAAGCTGTCTGCAGAGAAGAAGATTCTTTAAAAAAAATTGCTCTTTGATTCTATGTATGAAATGTTACGCCCGGGTGGAGCCCAAATATGACCCCAGGGTCTTGATATGAACAAACTAGGTAGAGGTCTACTAGATAATGCTATATATCAAATATGAAAGCTGTCTGCCTTCTGGTTTGAGGGAAGATAATATTTGAAGATTTTCCTATTTTCACCCTTTTTGTTAAGAGTAAAGGTAAAGTTAAGGGTGGATTTCATTTATTTATTTATATAAACAACTTTGGTAGGGCTTGACCCAAGAAACATCCCTGCCAAGTTTCATCAAGAATTGCCCACTGCTTTAGGAGGAGAAGATGTTTAAAGAAATTGTGGACAACTGAGGACTGACGTCGGATATTGTACGATCACAATAGCTCACCTTGAGCATTTCGTGCTCAGGTGAGGAAAAAATTAGAACCAAGGGTGATTTTAATATAAAATGTTTTTCTTCCTTTCTATCTCTTTAAGGTGAAGCAATAAAATATTTTATCCTAATGTTTTAAGTTCTGTTGCAATATTTTCCCTGGTATTTTACTTGTTCACTCATGAGTGGCCTAGACAAATACTTGTCTGGCGGAGCATCATCGTAGAATCGAATTATCTATTATGGAAAGAGAGCCTAGCGTGCCTGATTAGACTCGGAATGTGAACTATATTTCTCAGTCATTTTCAAAGTTCATCGTGGTTTAAAGTATCGACCCAGAAAACCCAATAACCTAATTATCCCCCTTAGTTATTGAAAAGTAGGTACAATCTATCTTAGATACATTTTAATAGGTGAAATCTCTAACAGATGAACCTCTGTTAATTGAAGGGTGAAAAAAAGAAATAATCCGAAATCTTAAAAAAAAACAAGGATGTTCTTCAATATTTAGGTAAAAGCATAGCCCCATGAGAGATTAGATATATAAGATGCAACGACCTATCAAAATGCAGAATTTATGAAATACAAGAAAATCTCATAAGTCAATGGGAAACAGAAGTTAAACACATAGACTTTAAAGATATGTAAATAAGATATGTAAAGACTATCAGAACAAATACATATATCATCACCTTTGATGAGCCATCTTTACTTCCAGACTTGGATATAAAATTGTTAACGTTGACGTTTTTGTCCCAAGTCCACTCGTGTGTTATAACCACCAAAGATTCGGTAACCATAATTATAGATTTTCGAGTGTCAGAGTTTGCAGAAAATTTAGTTATGCTGTGCCCGACAAACACTATGTAGAATGACCTTAAATTGTTAACCTATCGACAGGCACACGCAGCGAATATCAGACAATGTCCAAAATTCATGATTCAAAAAGAAATTCTTGAAGTAATGTTTAGAAAGTCTATATCATTCTACGAGGCAAATCAAGATGGTAAAGTCAAGGCAATCGGACAGTTGCTTCGCAAGTAAGATTGACATAGTCATGTTGAAAAAAGTAATTGTGAAAGTTGTGACTTTTTTTAAAAGTGGCTGATTTATTCCCGCAGGCTATAGAAAGGAATAAACAAGCGTTGTTTCAAGATACATTATCACCTGAATCTTCAGTTATGGTGATAAAAACAAAGATTCTTCTGTTGAAACCAACTGCTGTAGCATCAGAAATGGTCACTCGAGTAAAAGTACAAAATGGTGAAAAAATAATAATATTAATAATAATTATAATGTTGTCAAGCTAGAGACTGTCGACAAAAGAGAATACACCTTCGGTTAGAGAGGGCTCATTTCCCTTCGATTGACGTTGATAATAATTTTTCTCATATCGACTGGAAATCGTTCATTTGAGCGATTTAGGTGAGGAGGATAATAGATGTCCTGTAGGTCACGCCTCCAAAATCTGCAGATCACCATTTGTCTGGTCAAAAGCAGCCAGATGCTTTAAAGCAAGATATGAACGAAAGTAACCCTACAAAAGAAGTTGAATAATGAGAAGTTTCTTCCTTCCATTAAGAGGTATTATTATTCATTTTTGACCTCCATTAACATAATTCAATGGAATTGTCATGTTGCAGTTTGTATGCAAGAATTGTTTTTCAAAGACACAGATAAGTCACAGATACAGAACGTGAGAAATCGTCTAATTGAGGCGGCATTATTGTAAGTTATAATTTTCTACTGTCATGTTAGATTACATACCTGCTTACACGCAGTGGCTGTAAGTGTTTCTCTCAAGAAAACTATTGCATTGTATTATATCAACCTTCCTCCTAATTACCCTTAAGATAATAAAAGACTTGACAATCTTGTTGACCGGTTACCTGGACTCTTTGAAGAGCTCATGGTGAGCTTTTATGATCGTCAAATGTCCGTCGTGCGTCGTCCACAATTTCTTACTTTTTCTAAATATCTTCTCCATCTAAACCAGCGGAGCAATCTTGATGAAACTTGGCAGGGATGTTCCTTGGGTCAAGCTCTGCCAAACTCGTTCAAATAAATGAGATCAACCCTTAACTTTTCCTTTATCCTCATTAAAATGGGTAAAAAATGAGAATCTTCAAAAATCTTCTTCAATGATACAAGAAGGCATATAGCTTTCATTTTTTGTATATAGCATCAAATAGTGCATCTCTACCAAGTTTGTTTATATCAAGTCCCTGGCTCAAGCCGGGGTCATCCCTTTGAGCTAACCTGAGCACGATGGGTTAAAAAAGTGAAATCTTTAATAATCATTTTCTCCGAAACCAGAAGGCAAGGCAGACAGTTTTCATATTTGAATTCATAAAATCAAAAAGCGAACATCTTCAAAAATCGTCTCTGTAACCAGATGGCAGACAGCTATCATATTTTGTATGTAGCTGTATCTAGTGAACCTCTACCTATTTTCTTTGATAAATAGGAAAATCTAGTTGACCTTTACTAACTTTGTTCATATCATGCCCCTGGGTTGATATTTGGACTCTGAATGGCTGTCCTGATTCAAATTTTACAAAGACAACAAGGAGGAAATGCTAAAAAACTGATTCTCTGAAACCAGAACACAGGTACTTTTCTTAATAGTTTCATTTAATTGAATTGTATCAAGTTTATTCATAACCTGCTCCTTTGTTTATATGAGGGCCCAGGATATCCTTTTTCGCGTTTGGGTGAAAACACTCCATGGTATTGACCTTATGTTGAAATTATCTCCTTGTTGACATCTGCCTATTTAATTTATATGATGTCCCAGGGGTCAAAGAGGCTCAGGTGAGCGATCTAGAACCATCATGGTCCTTTTGTAATACTTATGGGATACTTCAATCCTCATAATAAATTCTGAGCAAGCTCAAATATTGACGACAAAGGTCGTACTTTTTTAGGATTTTGTAACTAGGGGTGATCTTGATTTAATAAATAATAAATTGAAAACTTATCTTCATCCTACAACTCGACAATATGCATCACTAGATTTGAATATTTGCCGTCCTGATATTTTTCCTGATTTTTTTCTGGAAAGTTGTTTACGACCTTCATGGTAGACACCATTTCCCTATGTAGATTTCTGAATTAGAAACATCTGTCCAGAGTGCCCTAGAGGTTGGAGACTTCATAAGGATAATTTGGAACATCTTGAAACAGCATGTGAACAGTCGATAATTTTAGGAGCCTTTGATGAATGTGAAAACCCTGTTAAGATCCTTACTTTCTTCAGCTGCAGGAAAAATAATTCACAAACAACGTCTGACCAAAAAAAAAAAAAAAACAAAAACAAGCCATGGTTTAAATATTCGGGTATGGATCTCTTTACAATGCGTTAGTGTGATATTTTGATCTTTATCCCATTTTCCGTGATACTTGACTGAAATCACTTAAATCGTGTAACTTTCATTTTAACATTAGAATCTATTGTAAAGATACATTCAACAGAATTTCAATTTGAATGACCTCAGAATATTTTACTACCGAGGGTTGCTGTATGGTAAAAGGAGATATTTCAGAGTTCAAGTAATAGAAGATAGTTCAGAAAAAATAGTGCGGCTTTAAAACGGCATTTTGAAGTGGACAACAGTGATCCGCGTGATCAATTATTTGAATCTTTCTTGTATTGCATCTTTTTATTAATTTAACATCTTACTGTCCTCTACAAACGGGCGGTGCCTCTACTCTAGCTTGAATAGCCTAAAACTTTCATCTAATTGGCTCAGGTTTTTGTGTCAAAATGCAGACCGGTGAGTGACTAGAGGTGCTAAAAAAGTTATAGATAAAACTGTAATATTGTGGAATGCGCTGCAGTACCAGAAAAATGAGCAATTTTATATAGAAAAAAGAAGGCCAAAATCTGGTGGGGTCTGACGAATTTTAAAGCGTTAGCTTAAAATATATTGTAATGATTTTCTTTCTCGCGCTTTCCTTCAAAGTTCTAAACTGAAAATGAAAATCTTGATAATCTTTAAAATGTTCAAATTATAATACATTGAGGACAATTGTTTCAATGTTAGAACGATTTATCTACACATGAGCGAACAAAAAAATGTTTATCTTTTCACGAGTGGCGTAGCCACGAGAGATTTATAGCTTTTGTTGCTGACGAACTAAAATATCTATCGATCTTAGACGCAAGACAAACGATTATCTTATTTGGGGAAGATAAGAACGGGACGAAAAGTTAACATGTAAGGACAAATTTACTTATACTCCTAGCGTGACATTTTGCACGTCTTTTCTAGGCAACGTTATCTTTTGTTGTAAAACTTTTGTTACTGTTTGGCTCTGCTGAGATAGCATGAAAAAAGTGAAATTATCGAAAGCAGATGTAATCTTTTGATAATTCACTGGGTTGCGGCAAGATAATCAAGTGATAATCTAGCGTTATTTCTTGATAAACCACGGGAAAAAACATGATTTAAATGATTTTAAAACACTATAAACATGTATCGGGCCCTTAGCCTTTGGAGTCTCCTTCATCGTTGTCACTGTCTATATAAATATATATATACTATATTAATGATTATTTTTTTCATAGACTTTGCTTTTATCAACGCCATTACGTTTCCAATACTTTTCTTCGACGGTTTTTTCTACATGATTACATGTCTAACGTACACTAATTGTTCTTTTATCACAGGTGCACATGAAAAAGTCTATTTTCATCTTTATTCGTGAATTTGCTGTTTTCTAGCGCAATCCCATTCTTAAGAATTCCCAATATCAACTCGATTGGGTTTAAATCGCAGTGAAATGGCGTAAGTCTTAAAATTTGATGGCCATACCTTTTTTATATTTCATCCACCTCATACACAGGGTCAGTTTTTTGGCTTTAACTATTTCATATAGCTTAGATTTTATAATATAGAATATTGAATACCATTTCCATCTAGCCAATCTTTTATAGCAGCTTTTGTAGATGCAGAGGTGGGGGGTTGAATTTTCCACACGCGTACTGTGGAAGGAGGCATTATCCATTACTATGGTACTTTTGGGTCGTAGGACAGGAATAAGATGTTTTTATATCCAGGTCATAAATATACGCGAATTTATTTCTGGATGGTATTCTCTACCATCCTTATGTTTTGACTGGAATATAAGCTCTCAGCCTGGATGAAAACCCCATTTCTTTACTTCCAGCATGTTAAATTACAGACCGGTGCCCTTTATTTAAAGGAAGCTTCTTTCCAATAACAGAATCGGGGGGTATCCACTGATTTGAGCAGTAGTGATTTGAGTCCTCCCATGTTTCATCAAAATATACAATTTAACTTTCTTGTCTTTTAAGATTTTAAACATTTCTTAAGAAATTGGCTTTTTGGGATACAAGCTCATTTTTTTCGACCAGCGCACGTCTATTACCTGATACATTTTTTATGCCTATATCCAATCTTATGCAGTGTTTTCCATAACTGATACTTAGAGGCACGAATTTCATTATTCTCGCTTGAAGAGTCTTTTAATTGTTTTATTGAATTATGCACATTTTTATTTTAGTGGTTGATGAAAGCATTACGTATTACATTTCTATCAAAGCTATCGATCTAAAATTTATGAACTGGTTAGGGTTGCACCACCAGTTTCCCAGAAACATCAGTTTCGTCATGTTTGATTATTTTACTCAAAACAGGTATAACTAAGGCGTGGCAAGTCCTTTGCGACCCCTTTTCCCAGCCACAAAATGGCCTTTTTCGCGTTGCCTCCATCTCAAAATATTTGTATACTTTTAGTATCAAAAGCCCCTTTTCATCACCTTTGGGTGTCATTTTACGTTTCCAAATGACCAGACTATGCTTAACAAACCTTACACTAAAAAAAAACAGAAAAAAAAACGCACAATTATGGAAAATCGATGTCCAAAGCCATTTTTTAGAATTTTTTAAAAGATTTGCCACCAAACTTTGTTTCTATGCCAAGGATAAATGATTATAAGTATCTAATCCGCGATATCATGAAATAAGTGGAATTTATATAGTGTAAATTGTGTAAAATCGCGTGTCCAGTTTCAGGGTAGTAAGTTTTACCCGGCTCTCAA
This sequence comes from Fragum whitleyi, assembly GCA_948146395.1. Taxonomy (NCBI): domain Eukaryota; kingdom Metazoa; phylum Mollusca; class Bivalvia; order Cardiida; family Cardiidae; genus Fragum; species Fragum whitleyi. The sequence continues at coordinate 8,678,000 of OX411560.1, forward strand.
AGGGGTTTCTTTCATGCTTTTTGATTTGACAAAATGATCAAATTTGCCTTAAAATATTATATTTTAAGCTGCAACCCAATCAAGATGCCTGGAAATTTTAGTTATTTTTTGACAGCTTTTCAATCAATGTCACAAAAAGTACAGTGAATTACGTTACCGCTTTGAGGTAAATATAGAAATGGTTTCGATCAACCGTAAGGAAGTGATAATATTTTAAAAAAGATTCACATAGAGTACAAATTTATTTTAACAATGTATATGGTTGCCCGAATTTCTTAAAGAAATCATCTTCAACTCTCTAAATTAGACTTCCATTTTTCAAGAAATGGAAGTGAACTACGTTACCGTACAGATCTGCCTTAAGAAGTAAATAAATTTCATTCTAACTTTTGTCGGTTATGGCTTGAATTGTACCTTCCAATATTAATTTGTAAATTTTGTAAAGTATCTAAAACACACATTATTAGACTACAATAAATCAGTTTTAGTGAACTACATGAATGTGAACTTCGTTACCATCGTTTACAGTAAAATGCACTTTGCGTCGTATTTCGCATAAAAAATACTCTTGAAACTTTTTTAGCGATCAGTGTAACATACTTGGTGTTCAACTAATAATAATAATAAGTTTATTTAGGTAAAAGAGTACAGAACATGGCATAGTAAAAGTAGTATAACAAATAATTTTTGCATCGAGGAAAAAATTTGAAAAAAAGCACCATGTTATGCGCTCCATTACCAAGGATAACACAAAAAAGAAGAAAACTAGATTCTCTTATTTCCTATAAACACGAGTTACAATGATATTATAGGGTAAGTTTTTCGAATTTATCAAGAGATGCCACATTTAATACCAGGTTGAATAAAGCCCAAATATTGGTATGAAGATATGGTGTTGAAAACATATGTATGCCTTTCATGCTAGCTTGGATTACTCTAATAAACATAAGTTAGACCTGTATGGTGATTCTTTTATTTTAACAACAATGAAGCATAGTGGCATTTGGTAACGTAAATCACACAGCTTGTAACGTGGTTCAAAAACACGAAATTTGTTTAATATGGTAGAAATATGTTTTTGATCTTGTTTATGGTAAGAAATTCAGTAGTCTTAATATTGAAAGACTACGTACTGAAACTATTAAACCTTACCAAAGCCGGAAATACAAATGATTTTTATATATGCGAGGATAATAAAATAAGTATGTGGATACTGTATATTTTATAACACTATGGGGATTTAATAAAGAAATTATATATACATAAATGTATTTTTTTTAAATTTTATGTTGTTGTAAATTATTCAAATGATATTTTTCACACGAACAGAAACTTTTTTTTTTGTAATAACAACAGGAATTTTGAATTCTTGTAAACAATGTGATCTTAACATAATGTTTTGTTTACTGTTTTTTGACTGCAAAAAAAATCTGATAAGTCTGCATCGACAATACTGTTTTGAACAGCAATATCTTAAATACAGAAAGTGAGTATGACAGTTGTTCAGTGTTGTATCAATAAAGGATAAATATTACTGAAAATAAATCTAGAGAAAGTGGTTCTAGCTACTTTTCTTCATTGAAAAATAGTCACCAAAATGTATGACTTAGTTTAATTACGTAATTCAGTGTCAACATTTACCCCTGTGTTTAAAGCTCGTGTTAAGAAAATTTCTGAAGGTCCAGAATTTGTTCAAAGACTAATTCTACAAATATAAATGTATAAGATTGAATAGAGACCAAAATAATGAAAATCTAAAACAAAAAAACTCTCGGAAAATTTTACCAGATAGGCGACACCTGAAGGGAGTTGAAAAGAGTATTTCTTTGGTTTCATTGAAATATGAAACTTAAAACCTAATTATACTGTTACTATGTGAACGCAAACTTGCCAAAGTATATTCAGGTATATACTGTCTACCTACTGAGCATCTGTAGTGAAGACTCTGGGAAGGTCGCTGTAGCCCCGATTCAATATGATACAGATAATTACACTTTGAAATTGGCACTAATTTCGAGCAAAACATTCCAACTCCCTAGCTCAGCGGACAATTAATTTTAAATAATCAACCCAATCATTTAGAAACACTCAAAGAACGCTTGTTTAAAATTCGTTCATATTTGCATTCAAATCGAATAAATCATTCTAGGTAGTGTCTATTTTAGGATTCAGAAAGTAAGGGGGAATTTTGTTGAAAATCGGTAAAATGGCCATAAAGATTTTTGCTCTTTCTCTATGTAAAAAAATCTCCAATCATCTTCAAATGTAGGGGGACTTTTCAAAAGTAGGTGCTAAAATGCCCCCCCTCCGTCCTGAAGTAGACACTGTCTATGACTTTTAAAAATCAGCCAAGTACAGTACTTTGGAGGAGATCTATCAAAGATTTCATAGTAAGAGTACCAAGCCCTTCCACGCTCATACTTATGAGGCAATTAGAATTTTGCGAACTATTTATAGAAAGGAAATCCAAGGAAACATTCCGGCAAAGTTTCATTAAATTTGGTCCTGTGGTTTAGGATGAGACATTGTTCAAAGATTTCCAAGTGAAAAAATGCCATGCCCTGACATACCCATAATCATTGGCCAATCAGAAATTCCCGAACAATTTTCAAAAAGGGTCACCTAGGGAGCATTCTGACAAAATTTCATTGAAATCGGCCAACTGGTTTAGGAGAAAAAGTCCTACAAAATTTCAGAGTGATGAATGCATCACCCTGCCATGCCCATATTTATTGGCCAATCCAAATTTTGAGAAGATGTGTTGACCAAGGAACATTTTTGCAAAGTTTCATTGAATTCGGCCAATGGTTCAGGAGTTCAAATATTTTAAAGTGACGAAATGCCATGCCTTGCAATTACCATAATTATGGGCCAATCAGAATTTCACAAACAGTTTTTGAGATTGTCACCCAAGGAACATTTTGCAAAAAATTAATTCAAATCAGCCCAACTAAAAATTGGGAACAAGAGGGTCGTTGGCCCTGGGTCGCTCACCTGAGAAAAAAGCTTCATTACCTAGGTATGTCCATGCAACCTCAGAAAAAGAGATTTTCACTTATTCAAGTCTGTAGGGTTTGTGGTTCAGAAGAAGAAGAAGAAGGTTAAAGATTACAAAATTTTCACAAAAGTACTACCCTCTCCCCCCTGGTGCTCCGCACCTGGTGAATCTACAGTAATGATTTTAGCTATTTTTATAAAGGTCCATATGCTGATCATCCATGCCAATATTCAAATCTGTCTGGCTCCTGGTTCAGAAGAAGAAGAAGGTTAAAGATTACAAAATTTTCACAAAAGTACTACCCCCTCCCCCCTATTGTTATATTTATATAACTATAAAAAGTTTTTTGTAGACTCTGATAAAAGTCATCTTGTCGAACCAAGGGTTACGAACGTTTTATTTTTCCAATGGTGACCTCATTTCCAATACTTTAACATAAGTTATAGTCATGTGACTACCAAAAAATAATAAACTTTGCGCCAATACGATTTTGAAACAAAGGTAAGCGTTTTGGTGCAGTTAAATGCAGATCAGGCACGGAGTAAAATTTAGCTTTTGTTAAAATGAGCTGTTACAAACTATGTTTTATAAGTCAAGGCAAGTTTTTTCTATAGAATTCCTCTTTCCAGTCTTTTCCCTTTCTTTACCAGGACTTTTAATAGCAATAACGCTACAATGATGTTATTTTAGCAGGAAAATAGCTTTTCATTCTCCCTTAGCATAGAAAGATGTCATTTGTTGAAGGTAAAACACAATGTCTCCCAGTTGCATTTATTTGTAGCTGATGAGATAAAGACAAACAAGAGAACCGCCTACGGGTGCCTACGCTCGGCGGTCGAGTGCTGGATGGTGGGAAAAAATCTAAGTCGAAAAAGGGGCATAATTTGCACAAAATGCATCTAGACTTCTTCCCCTTGATAGTATAGGCTGCTCTTTTGAATGTGAACATGTGTGCCAAGTTTCAAGTGAATGCCTTCAGTAGAACCGGAGATATAACAAAATGTCAAAGTTTTCGCACGACCACGACGACGCAAACGACAACGGCGACAACGACACGGAGGCTATAGTAATACCTCGGGTTTTCTCCGAAAACAGCCGAGCTAAAAAATATGACACAGACAGGCGAACAGACGGACAACCTGATTCCAATATTCCCCCCCCCCCCCCACTAACTTCATTGTCAGGGATATAATTAATGCATTTTAATAAATTTTCACTCAAAAGTGACAATTTCAGACATATCCTGCTGGTTACACTGAAGTGTCAGGTAGAATTCAAGCTTATGCCTAAGTATTGGAATGGCAACTATTATTTTTTAAAATTTCACAGTTTGGATTTAATGTGATCACTAACTACAGGTCTGCAGGACCTGCAACATGGAAGCTTCTACCAGCCCTCCCTAAAATCCACAGGTCTCAGGCCAAAGGACTGTTGTTAGTGTCGATCCGTGATGCCTTCAATAGAATCAGAGATGTCACAAAATTTCAGACTTTTCGCAACGTGACAAAATCAACAACAATGACTCCAACATTATCCGGTTTTCTCCGAAAACAGCCAAACTTACGAAAAACATGATCTCCTAACTTTCACAAAAGTAATTCGTTATCTCATAATATGGTACACTGATAAAATTGTTAACATTAGATGTTAAATAACCCATGTATGGGGCACTGTTGTAGAAACTGAAAGACAAACTGGGTGTTTGTCAAACAAAATAACCCGAATACATGAAAATTCATTACAATTGAATTTCAAGATCAAAAATGTACACATTAAGAAAGAAATCACTAATCCATAGGGTACACTTAGTATGTTTTTCCGTAAATAAGTTGTCTTACTAACCTTTTTCATCCTGTCTTACACAAACTAAAATCTGACTTCATAATAATTTCTTGTCTCTTGTAAAATACGAATGTAAATGGTGGATTTTTCTGCAAGGGAAATTATCATGCTTACGTAGAAAGTACACATTTTGTCCCATACAGTTTAGATGCTTTGCAATGATAGTTACTTTTTCTCTCTAAAAGAGATTTCTTTTAAATCATTTAGACAAGTTTGTTCCCCCAAACCCCCACTTAAATGCACAAAAAGCTTTTAGTCAAGTTTTATGCTTTCAGCCTATATACTTTTTCAAGAATAGTTCCCCAGCTAGTGAAGTCACACACAAAATGAGCAATGTGCAAAAACTGATTTGATAAATAAAATTGTTTTGAAACAAAAGTGTTCTGGAACCAAAAAAATGGTAAATACTGAAACAAGAGCTTCGAAGAGCGGCGCATATACGCCCTAAGGTGCTTGTCAGTAACCTTGGCTTGTCAGTAGCGTGAGCTTGAATGATAGCTAAAAATATTGCAAACAGACAGACAGACAACTGGTGTCATAACATTTAAATATGAAAATATATTTAGTCCTAAGCACAAAAAGACAACCTACATTATGGCAAGTTTCCTTTCATTCCAATCCATAATGTAGGAGAAAATGAGCCGACAAGAAATTTTGTTTTTCATCAACTCAAGGGCAGATAATCCAAGATAACTCTAGAATAACTGAAGCATTTTGAATTGAAATTCTTACGCAAAACTAGACATTATAGAGAGTAATTGTGTTTATTTTCAGCTTATTTCAATTGATAGTTAAGGAGGAGTTGCACACAAAATACAGTGATTTTCGCTTAATTCAAGGGCAGATAATTCAAGATTTCTCAGGATTGACTGGAGCAATTTGGATTTCAAAGGTCTTATGCACAACTAAACATCATAGGGAGTAAATGTGTCAAGTTTCAGCTCATTCCCATTTTTGTTATATTAAAGGGCAGATAATTCAAGATTTCTCAGGAATGACGGGCGCAATTTGAATTTCAAAGGTCTTATGCACAACTAGACATCATAGGGAGTAATTGTGTGTAGTTTCAGCTTATTCCCATTGATAGTTTAGGAGGAGTTGCGCACACAAAAACAATGATTTTTGTTATATTAAAGGGCAGATAATTCAAGATTTCGCAGGAATGACGGGAGCAATTTGAATTTCAAAGGTCTTATGCACAACTAGACATCATAGGGAGTAATTGTGTGTAGTTTCAGCTTATTCCCATTGATAGTTTAGGAGGAGTTGCGCACACAAAAAACAGTGATTTTTGTTATATTAAAGGGCAGATAATTCAAGATTTCTCAGGAATGACTGGAGCGATTTGAATTTCAAAGGTCTTATGCACAACTAGCCATCATAGGGAGTAATTGTGTGTGGTTTCAGCTTATTCCCATTGATAGTTTAGGAGGAGTTGCGCACACAAAAAACAGTGATTTTTGTTATATTAAAGGGCAGATAATTCAAGATTTCTCAGGAATGACTGGAGCGATTTGAATTTCAAAGGTCTTATGCACAACTAGACATCATAGGGAGTAATTGTGTGTAGTTTCAGTTTATCCCCATTGATAGTTTAGGAGGAGTCGCGCACACAAGAAATTGCTAACGGACGGAAAGACAGACGGACGGACAGACAGACGGACAGACGGACGGACGGACGACCGAGGCCATAACATAATACGACCCTTCGGGCGTATAAAAATTAAAAAATCTAAAATTCCTGCTTTTAGCTGCAAGAGAAATATAGATTTAAAAAGAAAAAGATTTTAAAAAAAAAAAGTATTTGTGAATCAACATCAGATCAAATATGTCGGGGGCTCTGCCCCCGATCCCCCGTCTCTTGATAATTTGGAAAGGAAACTAAACCAAATTCAAAATTAACTAAAATGTTTGAAAAATTAAATAAAAATAATAGCAATTTTTGTATTCCTCAAAAAGCAAAAGAAAAATAAGTCACTACAAAGAATATATCCCTGCTTTATAACAGACTACTTTCAAAAATAATTGTTTACAAATTTAATCAAATATTGAGAGAAAAGAAAATGTGTAGATCTTAATGCATCAGATCAAACATGTCGGGGGCGCTGCCCCCGAACCCGCGACTCTATAAACCAACAATCATAAGGGAAATTGAACTAAAAGCAAAAATTCAGATTGCAATGTTCTATCCAGGAAATGCTAGTAGCAAAACAAAAAAATCAGTGACAGTTATCCTCACATTCAATTGAAGACATCACAGAATACTACACGTCAAACTGACATGCCCCGTTATACCATTCTCTGTAAAAGTATCTCGGTCGTATCAGGGATAATTCCTTGGGTATAACATTGGGCACGGACCCTGAAGAGGGTCGAGTTGCCAATGGGTCGAGTTGCCGATGGGTCGAGTTGACCTCTCACCATTCTTTATCAGCGCGATAGAAATGAATATCTTTTTCCTTGCTCGTCTATGTAAGAATTATTTTACAACTGATAAATCTAATTATCTTACCTTTATGGTTGAAATCAATCCAGTTCGCTTACTTAACAGAGAATGGCGGAACAATAGCGTGACTCTTTCTAAACAAATATTTTCTTCATACGCGTATTTAACATCAAAGTGTAAAAATTGAAAAAATAGGTTGTCTACTGTATTCATTTTCATGGGATAAGTACAGGGGTTTTATTGTTAGTCTTAAATAAAAAATATACTTTGGTTATTGAAGATTATCTGTATAATTCTAGGGACTATTTAACCAAATAACACATCCGACAACTCAATCATGTCCGGTATAGGTACACTTTGAGGGAAATTTTCAGCCTTAAATGTCTCTAAAAAACGATTTTTCCTAGATATAGCACCTAGTCAGAGACCTAGATGGATATCTGCTCCAGTTATTTTTCTGACTTTCAGGGAAAAAATACACAGGATTTGGCAGTGCTCAAATCGCGGCTATATGCGGCAAGATAGTATATTTCTTCGGTGTAGAACATTCGTTCGATAGATAGAACCAATTCCTAGTTCAATAAATCGTGGCCCCAGCTGGGCGGGGGGATAGAAATAGTCGGCTGCTGTCCATGTAGTACATGGTAAGACCCCAAACAAATGGACCTGCCTGTTTGCCGTGGGCTGCGACCCGTAATGCCTGATGACGGGATCCTGGTGGTTGAGTGACCTCAGGGATTGGCTAGGCCCTGTGTTTGCAACACACCACTTTGGCCCTGAGTTGGGACAAACGGGAGGTCAGGCGGGCCCGACCTGATCAATCGGCTGGTCATGCCATGCCCTAGGGCGTTTTTATCAAAAAGACTTGTCTTGTAATTGTGTTTCCTAAACCACCGTTTTCATTAAATGACGTTTTCACTTACGCCTTAGAAGGCGGTGGCTCATGGGCCAATCGGGTAAATGTGGTGTTTGATCGACAATTTTACTGTCTGATGTTTACTTCATGCTTGGTTGAAATATTCATCAGCGTACTTTTGCTTGATCTAGCCATTTTGCTACGAGTATATCGGCGATGTATCCCCTGCACCTCTCCTGAGATGGAATTCCCCAGGTTAGGTGTACCCTTGTAGGACTCCGAGGGCGGGTGGTTTGGAGCATCGCCGATGAAGTCAAACAACTACCATGGCAACCTCAAAAAAAGCCAAGCGTGCCTATAACTCTGACTCCGATGATGAAGCTTACTGTTCAATTTCATTTCCAAAGTTCATAGTTATCGAAAGTATCGACCCAGATGACCCAGTTTCTCAACTCTCCCCGTTCGTTATCGAGAAATCAATAAACGCAATCCTTGGAACACCTAAATCAGTGAAGACGCTCAGAAATGAAACTATTTTAGTTGAAGTATCAAAAAAGACACAAGCCGATAATTTACTAAAAACCAAAAGATTCTTCAATATTAAGGTCAATGTATACCCCCATGAAAGGCTCAATCAGTCTAAAGGTGTAATAAGATGTAAAGATTTGTCAAGATGCACCATTTCAGAAATACAAGACAACCTTAGGAGTCAGGGAATTACTGGAGTCAAACGCATTCAATTTAAAAGGGATGAAAAAATAATTCAAACAAACACGTATATTCTGACCTTTAATGAACCAGTGTTACCAAAGGAGATCAAAATTGGGTTTCAAATTGTAAAAGTAGACGTTTTCGTACCTAATCCACTTAGGTGTTTCAATTGTCAAAAGTTTGGCCATCATGAAGATAAATGTTCAAGTGTAAAAACATGCAGAAAATGTGGTTATTCTGGGCCCGTAGACGAACACGATGAGGAGACCTGTGAAAATGACTTAAAATGTTGCAACTGTGGACAGGAGCATGCTGCAAATTCCAGGCAATGCCCTAAATTTATTTTGCAGAAGGAAATCCTTGAAATAAAATTCAAGCAATCTGTCTCTTTCTACGAAGCAAAGAAAATCGTAGAGTCGAGACAAGCGGTTTCAGAAACAAGTTATGCAAACAAGGTCAAATCTGTTCAAGCTGAGAAGAAAGAGCCTGATCAATGTAGCAAGTATGATCGTCTTCTGAAACTTATAACTGAATTGATTCCCCAAGCAAAGGATAAAATCAAACAGGCAATGTCAGATGAAACGATACAATCTCCAAACAAAGAACCAGGAAGCAAAGCTTCATCTTCTGAAAATAATAAACCGACCCCTCAAGCAAATAAAGTGAATGTTAACAAAATTGTAAGTAAACAGTCCCAAAAAGAAAAGTCTACACATCATTCTGAGTCTGTTAGTCAAAGAAAACTTCGTATAAATCTGGAGAAGGTTTCACCTCCTCCAGCTTCAACCGGCAATCGCTTCTCTGAGTTAAGCGAGTCGGACGACGAGGAAGAGGAGATGGATGTACCCGCTCCCCCTCCTTCAAACCCCCTACTTCAAACCAAAAGCAAACAGATGCAATAAGGCAAGGTGCAACAAAAATCAACCTCACAGGAGTTAAATAATGGGTAGTTTGTCACTTCCATTAATAAGTGGTATAATCTTAATAATAACCTTCATGATGGCGAATTACATTATACAATGGAATTGTCGCAGCATCAAGGCAAATTTTGAAGAACTTAATCTTCTAGTTAACAAACAAAAACCAGTTGCAGTATGTATACAAGAAACGTTTCTCAAAGACACAGATAAGTTTTCTCTTAAATATCACTCTTGCTATTTTACTAACTTTACAGATCGCGAGAAAGCGTCTGGTGGTGTAGGAATTATTGTAAATAATAATATCCCTCACCGTCATGTAAGTTTAGATACTTCTTTGCAAGCAGTGGCTGTAAGTGTCTCTCTTAATAAAACAATTACCTTATGTTCAGTGTATCTTCCTCCTAGTTCCCCTGTAGATGGTAGAAAACATGATAATCTTGTTGATCAGCTACCACAACCTTTTATACTTATGGGGGCCCCCAGCTGGGCGGGGGGGTAGAAATAGTCGGCTGCCGCCCATGTAGTCAATGGTAAGACCCCTAACAAATGGGCCCGCCTGTTTGCCGTGGGTGGAGACTCGTAAGGCCGGAAAAGAGGGTCCTGGTAGTTGAGGGAAGCCCAGGGATCTCCAGCTTCTCAGCACGCTGCTTTGGCCTCGGCTTCGGCTGAAACGGGAGCCTAGATGGGCCCGGTCTAGGCAATCGGCTGGTCGTTTTAGACTGGGGCATCTACTTTTGTCATATGAAATATTTTGTTTAATAATAGTTGTTCTGTCATAGTTCTAGTCATAGTTCTAGTGACACATTCATAACAAATTGCTGTACCATATTTCCTTGAAGATATTTTGGTATAATGTCATTGTTCTATTGAAAGTACAAAGGTTTATTTGCCCGTGTCACTCATATTTTATATTTTAATAGTATTTTAGTCATTGTCTATATAGGCTCATGGGCTAATCGGGTTGAATGGATTTTCTGATTTGGCATTGTTTGCACGGCTTGATTCTTGGTTAGGAAATTGTTCGTGCAATTTCTGTCGGGTCATTTAGTCGTTTTGGCTCGAGTATACTATCCGGGTACCCCTGGCATGAGGGGCTGGAGACCCGCCCCTTCATGTCCCCTTGTAGGACTCGGTGGAGGGTGGTGGCCCCCGGATGGTGAATACAAAATAAACTAATATGGAGACACAAACCAAAAAACGAAAAAACGACGACGCAGAAGGCTTTGACAATGGATCATGTAATTTCGGACCTGGACTAAGACCAGCAAACACATCTTTCTCAAGATTCTTGATAATAGATTCTTTGGACATGAATACCCCTCTTACAAAATTATCTCCGTTCGTGATTGAAAAAGTTATACAATCAACTATTGGACAACCTAAAACTCTTAAGAAACTTAAAACTGGAGGACTTCTTCTTGAGGTAGATAAACAAGTGCACGCTGACAATTTAATGAAAATGGACTCTTTCTTCAATATACCGGTCTCTTGCACGCCACACCCTACTCTCAATTCTTCGAGAGGGGTGATTCGATGCAGAGACTTGGAAGGAATAGCAGAAGATGAAATTGTTGAAGAACTGAAGGATCAAAATGTCACCAATGTAAAACGTATTTCTGTTTATCGGGACGGCATTAAAAAGCAAACCAACACTTTTATTCTGACATTTAATACAGCAATTCTTCCTAAAACAATTAAAGTTGGCTATTTGAGGGTTAATGTAGATTTATATATACCAAATCCACTCCAATGTTATAAATGTTATAAATTCGGACACCATGAAAAGAAATGTAGAGAAAAGGTGGACGATCTGTGTAGCCGATGTGGTGAGGAGTGGTACCTTCACCGCTGCCAGGACTGTTCTAATCCTATGAAATGTTTAAATTGCGGCGGTGAGCACACAGCAACTTCCAGGAAATGCCCTGTCTGGAAAAGAGAGAAAGAAATTGTAACTCTCAAGTACAAAGAAAGTCTCTCTTTCCCAGAAGCAAGAAAAATAGTCGATAATAGGGTCAATTTAACTAATACATATGCCCAGAAAGCTTCAGTCCAGGTAAACAAAGATGAATGCCAGAACTGCAAAGATCTCTTTCAAAAACTATGCTTAATATTTCCCGAAAAGAAAGATGAAATTGCAAAATTGTTCCCAAATTCTAAATCCGTTTCGCCGTCTACATCCTCAAGTAAAGACAAAAATCCTCCAGTTTCCTCGATTCAGATTGTTGAAAAGAGTCAACCTGCTGCTCAATCACAAACCGTCAACGCTTCATCAAACTTATCCAAGTCTCCTTCAGTATCATCTGTCAGTAAAGAGCAGAATTCAATCACGCCTGAAATAGAAGAAATTATTCGTTAAGACAAAGCCGAGATGGGAAGACGCAAGAAAGCTCAGATTCAGCTGGAGAAATTAAACGCTCCAACTGGTAAAGTTTCAGATGATAAAGATACGAGCTCTTTTATTAAGCCCTCTAGGAGCAGAACTTCGTCTCCTAGGGCGGCAACATCTAATCGTCAGCCAAAAGGGTCTGAGGACCCAATTAAACAATTTAACCGTTACCATAGTCTTGAGGAAGACATGGTTACGGAAGACACTGAGGACTCAGATTCTTCAAAGGAGAATAAGCAAGGAAAAAACATAATAGATCTTTCACATATTAAGAAATAAAATCCATACCTCCACTACAAGTTAGGATACTTTATCCCCTTAATTTAATTATGGCGAACACAATCATTCAATGGAATTGTCGCAGCATCAAAGCCAACTTTGAAGAAATGAATCTATTAGTTTCAAATGGAAAACCAGTGGCAATCTGTTTGCAAGAGACTTTTCTCAAAGATACCGACAAATTCTCTTTTAAGTATCACTCTTGCTATTTGAAAAATTTTGAAGGGAATGAGAAAGCTTCGGGTGGTGTCGGAATTATTGTTAACAACAGTGTTCCTCATCGCGTCATTCCTCTTAACACTTCGCTACAAGCTATAGCTGTTAGCGTTTCCCTTAATAAAACAATAACCATTTGTTCAATTTATCTTCCCCCTAGTTCTCCTATCAATCGTAGGAAACTAGACGATCTTGTCGAACAGTTACCAAAGCCTTTCATATTAATGGGAGATTTCAATTCCCATCATACGCTTTGGGGATGTACTAATATAGACGACAAAGTTCGCATAATTGAGGATTTCATATCAAATCATGATCTTGTTTTATTAAATGATAAATCCTCCACCTATCATCATCCAGCTACTGGTTCATATTCTTCACTGGATTTAACTGTTTGCACTCCAGACATTTTCCCGGCTTTTAGCTGGAAAGTGGACTCTGATCTTCATGGTAGTGACCATTTCCCTATTCATATATCTGAATTAGGACCTTCTGTTCAAGAACGCCCAAGGCGATGGAAACACCATAAAGCTAATTGGGAGTTGTTCAAAACTACCTGCGAACAATCAATAAATCCAGAAGCTTTCGAAGATTGTGAAAACTCTACCGAGCTTTTCACATCCTTACTATATTCGGCTGCAGAGAAAGGTATTCCTAGAACGTCGCCTGACCCTAAACATCCTAACAAACCATGGTTTAATGAAGATTGCAAAAAGGCTTTAGCTGAGCGAAAATCTGCTCTTGGAACATTTGATCTGAGACCGTCAAAGGAGAACCTTTACAGATTCAAAATTGCACGAGCGAAAGCTCGTCGTACCATTAAAAAAAGTAAGCGTTCGTCTTGGAGACAGTATGTTTCTAGATTAAATTCTAGATCATCTGTCAAAAAGACATGGGATATGGTGCGCAAAATCAGCGGAAAGAACACGTCAATTGGAGTTGGTCATTTAAGAACTGACCTCAGTGACGTTTCTTCCAAGGCTGATATTGCGAATGTATTGGCAGATACGTTTGCCAAGAAGTCATCATCATCCAATTACTCACCTGCATTTCAAAAATTCAAAGGTGATAAAGAAAAGTCAAAACTTAACTTCAGTTCCAATGAATGAATGAATATTGTTTTACGGCCCGTCGACTACTAAGGTCATGTTGGGCGCAAACACTCATGTATAAAAAAGTGAGTATTCATTGTATGAAAACATAAGTAAACAATATTTTAAAACAATTTCAATGTAAACAAAGAATTTCGAATGTATAAGAAAGAATAGCCAAAAGAGCCATTGAAAACGGTAAAATTTAATAGAACCATTTTAAAAATTAAGAAGAAAACATAATTAATAGTACCTAAAAGTCAGATTTTGCTATATAAATGAATCGCCTTGAGAAAGTCAAAAATTAGTTCAATTTTAATATTGTCAAACAACTGCCTCATACTATCAACTTTAAAATACCTGTCTCTTATTAAAGAAAAATCAATGCAATCAATAAAAATATGTTTGACAGTAAGAGGAGTGTTGCATGGAATGCACATTGGCATCTCTTCTCCTTTTAAAAGATGGGAGTGTGTAAGATAAGTATGGCCAATGCGTAGGCGAGTCAAAATCAGCTCTTCGCGACAGCTTGCCCTGTAACCAGGAATCCAATCGCCAAGGTCTGGTCGAACAGAGAATAACTTATTATTCTGGTTGGCTGGATCAGTCCAACAGTTCCTCCAGATATCACGAATAAAACCATGAATAAAGGGCTTAAAATCAGTAAAAGGTACTTCAAAGGGTAAAATTTCAAGTGATAATGCATCCTTGGCAGCTTTATCTGCCTCTTCATTACCACGAATACCAATATGGCTTGGAAGCCAACAGAAAACGAGATCAACATCATTAAGCCTAGCTATTTTATCAAGTAGCCTTACAATAAGGGGATTGTCAGTTTTTTCGTGCTCAATCGCTTGCATGCTTGACATAGAGTCAGTAAAAATGATATAGCGAGAGAGACGTTCTGCGATCATATGATCGAGTGCGAGATCAATGGCCTTAAGCTCGGCTGAAAAAATAGAAGAGTTATTGGGAAGGCGGAATTGATATTTTTCGCCATCTAAAATAGTGGCTGAAGCAACTTTTTCGCCATCTTTTGAACCGTCAGTGTATATTTCTTCGTAAGATGTGTATTTTTCTTTGACTTCCAAGAATTTGGTTTTAAAAATAGATGGATCTGTTGTATCCTTTTTGCTTGAAGCAAGATCATTAAGAAACGTGGGACTTTTATATGTCCACAAAGGAACATCAGGAACAATATGTTCTGCCACGTCCTCTAGGTCAAAATCTAGAGAGCTTACATCGGCTTCACAGCGCAAACTAAAAGGAAGTATTGGGTTCTTTTTCTTTTCAAAAGCCTCTCTATATTTAGGCTCAAAAACAACTTTATGAGTAGGATTATCGGGATTGAATTTAAGTTTTAAATAATATTGCATGGAAAGCTTTTTCCTGCGTAAATTTAAGGAAGGCTCATTTGCTTCTGTATAAACACTGTTAATTGGTGATGTTCTAAATGCACCCAACGCCAAGCGCAAACCCTGATTATGAATAGTATCAAGTTTACGAAGGTAAGAAGGGCGCGCAGAACCATAAACAACACAGCCATAGTCTAGCTTTGATCTAACAAGTGCCCTATATAGGCGCAATAGAACCTTTTTATCGACTCCCCAATCCATACTGGATACAACACGTAAAAGGTTAAGTGCCTTTTGGCATTTATTTTTCAAATTGTCAATATGTGGAATGAACGAAAGTCTAGAGTCAAATAAAAGTCCTAAGAACTTAAATTCCTTGACAACTTCAATCGGTACCCCGTCCAACTTTAAATCTGGATCAAGGTGCATTTTCCTCGATTGGCAATAATGCATACATTTAGTTTTAGTCTTTTAGTCTTCGAAAACTTGAAGCCGTTTTCATTTGACCATTTTGAAAGATTGTTCAGGACTTGTTGCAATTGTCTTTCAATTGTATGCATATGTTTTGATCTGTAGCAGATACAAAAGTCGTCAACGTAGAGAAAACATTCCACACCAGGGCAAACGGTTTTAACGATGTTGTTTATTTTGACACTAAACAGTGTCACCGATAAAATACTCCCCTGGGGAACACCCATTTCTTGTTCATGGGGATCAGATAAAGTATCTCCAACACGGACTCTAAACTGACTTTCATCCAAAAAAGCTGAGATGAAAAAGGCAAGGCGACCTCGTATACCGAAATCATAGAGGTCGTTCATAATTCCATACTTCCAAGTGGTATCATAAGCACTTTCGAGATCGAAAAAGACAGAAACAACGTGTTCCTTCTTTATAAAGGCTTCTCGAATAAATTTCTCGAAGCGAACAAGATGATCAAGAGTGCTTCTCTGTTTACGAAAGCCACTTTGGACTTGCGTAATAAGGTGGTTCTTTTCAAGAAACCAAACAAGACGAGCATTTACCATTCTTTCCATGGTTTTACAGATGCAACTAGTTAAAGCAATAGGGCGGTAATTTGAAGGGTTTGTGGAATCTTTACCTGGTTTAGGTATTGGAATAACGATGGCTTCCCGCCAAGAGGCTGGAATGCTTCCCGTCTTCCATACCTGATTATAAATATGAAGTAAGCAATGAAGGGAACGAGATGGCAAACGTTTGAGGAATTGATAATGAATAGCATCTGATCCGACAGCAGTGTCGTGACACTTTTTTAAAGCTTTTTTCAATTCCTTAACGGAAAAGTCTCTATTATAGTGTTCCAGATTTCTGGAACTGAAATTAAGTTTAGACTTTTCTTTTTCACCTTGAAACTTTTGAAACGCAGGTGAATAATTAGTAGAGGAAGATTTCTTGGCAAACGTGTCTGCCAAGACATTAGCAATGTCATGTTTTGAAGAAACTGTGTTAGCATCATCCGTTTTAAGATGACCGACATTAAGTGATGTATTCTTCCCACTAATTTTACGTATCATGTCCCAAGTCTTTTTGACAGATGATCTAGAATTTAATCTAGAGACATACTGTCTCCAAGACGAACGCTTACTTTGTTTAATAGTACGACGTGCTTTCGCACGTGCAATTTTAAATTTGTAAAGATTCTCCTTTGAAGGCCTTATGGCAAATGCTCCAAGAGCACGTTTTCTTTCAGCTACAGCCTTTTTGCAATCGTCATTGAACCATGGCTTGTTTGGATTCTTTGGGTCAGGCGATGTTTGTGGAATACTTTTTTCTGCAGCAGAATAAAGTAAAGTTGTAAACAGATCTGCAGAGTTTTCACAGTCATCAAAGGCTTCTGGATTTATAGACTGTTCGCAAGTGGTTTTAAACAGTTCCCAATTAGCCTTATGGAGTTTCCAACGCCTTGGGCGCTCCTGAACAGATGGTCCTAATTCGGAGATCTGAATAGGGAAATGGTCACTACCATGAAGGTCGGAAAGAACTTTCCATGAAAAATCAGGAAAGATATCAGGACTGCAAATAGTCAAATCCAATGAAGAATATTTTCCTGTTGCAGGATGAAGATAAGTTTTAGATTTATCATTCAGTAAAACAAGATCATGCTTTGTTAAAAAATCCTCCACAGTACGACCCTTGTCGTCTGTATTTAAGCACCCCCATAACTTATGGTGAGAATTGAAATCTCCCATTAGCATAAAAGGTTTAGGTAGCTGATCGACGAGATGATCAAGTTTTCTGCCATCAATAGGGGAACTTGGAGGAAGATAAACAGAACATAATGTAATTGTTTTATTTAGCGAGACACTTACAGCCACTGCTTGCAAAGAAGTATCTAAATTGACATGACGGTAAGGGATATTATTATTTACAATAATTCCCACACCACCAGACGCTTTCTCGCGATCTGTAAAGTTAGTAAAATAGCAAGAGTGATATTTCAGAGAAAACTTATCTGTGTCTTTAAGAAACGTTTCTTGTATACATACTGCAGCTGGTTTTTGTTTGTTAACTAGGAGATTAAGTTCTTCAAAATTAGCCTTGATGCTGCGACAATTCCATTGTATAATGTTATTCGCCATTATGGAGGTTAGGGTTAAAATAATACCACTTAAAAATGGAGGTGAGAAACTACCCATTATTTAACTGCTGTTAGGTTTATTTTATTTGCACCTTGCCTTATTGCATCTGTTTGCTTTTGGTTTGAATTAAGAGAGGTTGAAGGAGGCGGAGCAGGTTTCGAATCCGAAGCCTGGTGTACGTCCATATCCTCCTCGTCATCTGAATCGCTTAACTGTTGGAAGCGATTACCTGTTGAAACTGGAGGAGGAGAGACCTTCTCCAGATTAATGCGAGTCCGTCTCTGTTGAACAGACTCTGAAGGGTTTTTGCTTGAAGATTTATCTTTTGTAGACGGTTTATCCTTATTAACATTGACCTGAGAAGGGCAAGTAACTGGTTTATTCTTTTCAGGATTGTTTCTTTTATTTTCTACATCTTTGGTATTTGACACGTTAACATTAGGCTCTTCACCAGACATGATTTTATTGATTTTATCTCGGACGTCCGGAAACAATTCAGAAAGAATTTTTAACAGACGGTCGCAAGAACTGCACTCTTTTGGCTTTGGTGTCGATTCTGAAGTAGGTTTAGCTTTATTGGCATAGGAAGTGTCGCTTTTAAGTAATTCTTCCCTAGACTCTACAATTTTCCTTGCCTCAAAGAAGGAAAGTGATTGCCTGTATTTCACGTTCAAAATCTCCTTTTCCTTTTTGAACTTTGGGCAGAGTCGTGAACTTGATGGATGATCCTGACCGCAATTAAAACATTTAAAGTCATTTTGACAAGTTTCTTCATCATGTTCATCAATATCACCTGTATATGAGCATTTCCTACATACTTTTGTTGTTCTACATTTATCTTCGTGGTGCCCAAATCTCTGGCAATTAAAGCATCGCAGAGGATTTGGGACAAACACATCAACATGTACTATTTGAAAGCCAATTTTAATTTCCTTGGGCAATGTCGGTTCGTCGAAAGTCAAAATATACGTGTAAGTTCTAGTTGTTTTGCCATCTTTCTTAAATTCTACTCTTTTAACTTGTTTAACACCTTGAGATCTGAGATTTTGTTCAATTTCGTGTATCAAGCAGTTGTTCAGTTCTTTGCATCGGATGACACCTTTGGACTGATTTAGTTTTTCGAGGGCATAGACTTCTACTCTTTGGTTAAAAAATTTAGATGTTTTCAGTAAATTATCAGATTGAGCCTTTTTCGTTACTTCAACAAGGAGGGTTCCATTTTTTAAACTTTTGACAGACTTTGGCGTACCGACGATTGCTCTTATTTGTTTTTCTATAATGAATGGAGATAGTTCTGCGATTGGATTGTCTTCATCTAAACTTTCAATTATTAGGAATTTTGGAAAGGAAGGCATGCTTATATTCTCATCGTCCGAGTCCGAAAGGTATCGCTTGGTTTTCTTTTGTTGAGCCATGGTGTGTTTTAATTTTCATCGGCGATGCTCCAAACCACCCGCCCTCGGAGTCCTACAAGGGGACACCTAACCTGGGGAATTCCATCTCAGGAGAGGTGCCGGGGATACATCGCCGATATACTCGTGCAAAATGGCTAGATCAAGCAAAAATACGCCGATGAATATTTCAACCAAGCTTGAAGTAGACATCAGACAGTAAAATTGTCGATCAAACACCAAATTTACCCGATTGGCCCATGAGCCACCGCCTTCTAAGGCGTAAGTGAAAAGACAAGTCTTTTGGTAAAAAGCGCCCTAGGGCAAGGCATGACCAGCCGATTGAATGGGTCGAGCCCGCCCGACCTCCCGTTTATCCCAACTCAGGGCCAAAGTGGTGTGTTGCAAAAACAGGGCCTAGCCAATCCCTGAGTTCACTCAACCACCAGGATCCCGTCATCAGGCATTACGGGTCGCAGCCCACGGCAAACGGGCAGGTCCATTTGTTTGGGGTCTTACCATGTACTACATGGACAGCAGCCGACTATTTCTATCCCCCCGCCCAGCTGGGGGCCAACTTCAGTTCCAGTCGACTGGAACATTATAATAGAGATTTTTCTGTCAAAGAATTGAAGAAGGCTTTAAAGAAGTGTCATGACACTGCTGTAGGAAATGATAATATACATTATCAATTTCTCAAACGTTTGCCCCCTCGTTCTTTGCATTGCTTACTTGAAATTTATAACCGGGTATGGAAAACGGGAAGCATTCCAGCATCTTGGCGGGAAGCTATCGTTATTCCCATACCTAAACCAGGTAAAGATTCTACCGATCCTTCAAATAATCGTCCCATTGCTTTGACTAGTTGCATTTGTAAAACCATGGAAAGAATGGTAAATGACCGTCTTGTCTGGTTTCTTGAAAAGAACCACCTCATTACGTCAGTCCAAAGTGGCTTTCGTAAACAAAGAAGCACTTTTGATCATCTTGTCCGCTTCGAGACTTTTATTCGAGAAGCCTTTATAAAGAAAGAACACGTCGTTTCTGTCTTTTTCGATCTAGAAAGTGCTTATGATACCACATGGAAGTATGGGATTATGAATGACCTCTATGATTTCGGTATTCGAGGTCGCCTTGCTTATTTCATTTCTGCTTTTTTGGATGAACGCCAGTTTAGAGTCCGAGTTGGAGATACTTTATCTGATCCCCATGAACAAGAAATGGGCGTTCCACAAGGAAGTATTTTGTCTGTGACACTTTGTAGTGTCAAAATTAACAATATTGTCAAAACCGTTTGCCCTGGGGTTGAATGTTTTCTCTATGTTGATGACTTTTACATCTGTTACAGATCAAAGCATATGTATACGATTGAAAGACAGCTACAGCAAGTATTGAAGAATCTTTCAAAATGGTCCAATGAAAACGGCTTCAAGTTTTCAAAGACAAAAACTAAATGTATGCATTTTTGTCAATCTAGGAAAATGCACCCTGATCCAGAATTAAAGCTGGATGGAGTTCAAAATGAAGTTGTAAAACAATTTAAATTCTTGGGACTCCTTTTTGATTCTAAACTGACGTTTATACCCCATATTGATAATTTAAAAAATAAGTGCTTAAAGACACTTAATCTTTTACGTGTTGTATCCAGTATGGACTGGGGAGCCGATAAAAAGGTCTTATTACGCCTTTATAGGGCACTTGTCAGATCTAAATTAGATTATGGTTGTGTTGTATACGGTTCTGCACGTCCTTCATACCTTCGTAAACTTGATACCATTCATAATCAAGGATTGCGCCTAGCGCTGGGTGCTTTTAGAACATCACCAGTTAATAGTCTTTACATTGAAGCCAATGAACCTTCCTTAAACCTGAGAAGGAAAAAGCTCTCAATGCAATACTACTTAAAGCTAAAATCTAATCCTGACAACCCAACGTATAAAGCTGTGTTTGAACCTAAATACAGACGGGATTTTGATAAAAAACCAAGTGCAATAACCCCATTTAGTTTACGTTATGAAGCAGATGTTAACTCTCTAGATTTTGATCTAGAGGACGTGGCAGAACATATTGTTCCTGAAGTTCCTTTGTGGACTTCTAAAAGCCCCAAATTTCTTTACGATCTTGCTTCTAGCAGAAAGGATACAACCGATCAAACTGTTTTTAAAACAAAGTTTTTAGAAATTAGAGAGAAATACGCATCTTATGAAGAGATTTATACAGATGGTTCAAAGGACGGCGAAAAAGTTGCCTCAGCCACTATTTTAGAGGGTGAAAAGTATCAATTCCGTTTGCCAAATAACTCTTCTATATATTCAGCCGAGCTAAAGGCGATTGACCTCGCACTCGACCATATAATCGAAGAACGCTTCTCTCGCTACATAATTTATACTGACTCTATGTCAAGTATACAAGCGATTGAGAACGAGAAAACCGACAATCCGATTATTGTTCGCTTATTAAATTCAATAGCTCAGCTTCATGATGTTGATCTCGTTTTCTGCTGGCTTCCGAGCCACGTTGGTATTCGTGGTAATGAAGAAGCGGATAAAGCTGCCAAGGAGGCTTTATCATTAGAAATTTTACCTTTTCAAGTACCTTTTACTGATTTTAAGCCTTTAATTCATGGTTTCATTCAGGATGTCTTGAAGAACTGTTGGTCCGATCCAGCGAACCACAGAAATAAATTGTATTCTGTTCGTCAAGATCTTGGCGAATGGTTGCCTGGTTACAGGTCAATTCGTCGTGAGGAACTTGTATTGACTCGACTACGCATTGGACTTACGCATCTCACTCATTCCTACCTTTTAAAGGGAGAGGAGGTGCCAATGTGCATTCCATGTAACACTCCTCTAACTGTCAGTCATATATTTATAGAATGTATAGATTTCTCTTCTATCAGAGACAATTATTTTAAAGTTGAGAGTATGAAGACCCTTTTTGACTGTGTTAGGATTGAGCTTATTTTTGACTTCCTGAAAGCCATTGGTTTGTATAATAAAATGTAATTTTACGTTTATTTGACTTTGAATTTATTCTTATACTTGATAGCGTTTATCGCGAATTTTAAAAGTTATTTTGAGTGATCTTTTGATCATGATCTTCGTTTAGACTTTAAAAATGTCTGCACATTTTTACCATGTATACTAACTTGTCTTATTCTATTTACCATAATTTGTTTCATAATGATTTCGTCTAGTTTAGTTGTGATGTATACTTGACGTTGTTTATAACAGTTATTCATTTTTCAAAATGTATCTGCGCCCAACATGACCTTAGTTGTCGGCGGGCCATAAAACAATATTCATTCATTCATTCATTTATACTTATGGGGGATTTCAATTCTCACCATAAATTATGGGGATGTTCCAATACAGACGACAAAGGTCGTACTATTGAGGAATTTGTAACTAGACATGATCTTGTTTTATTGAATGATAAATCTAAAACTTATCTTCATCCTGCAACAGGAAATTATTCTTCACTGGATTTGACTATTTGCAGTCCTGATATTTTTCCTGATTTTTCATGGAATGTAGTTTCTGACCTTCATGGTAGTGACCATTTCCCTATTCAGATCTCCGAATTAGGACCATCTGTTCAGGAGCGCCCTAGGCGTTGGAAACTCCATAAGGCTAATTGGGAACTTTTTAGAACCACATGTGAACAGTCGATAAATCCAGAAGCCTTTGATGACTGTGAAAACTCTGCAGATCTGTTTACTACTTTACTTTATTCTGCTGCAGAAAAAAGTATTCCACAAACATCGCCTGATCCAAAAAATCCAAACAAGCCATGGTTCAATGACGATTGCAAAAAGGCTGTAGCTGAAAGAAAACGTGCTCTTAGAGCATTTGGCTTAAGGCCTTCAAAGGAGAATCTTTACAAATTTAAAATTGCACGTGCGAAAGCACGTCGTACTTTTAAACAAAGTAAGCGTTCGTCTTGGAGAAAGTATGTCTCTAGATTAAATTCTAGATCATCTGTCAAAAAGACTTGGGACATGATACGTAAAATTAGTGGGAAGAATACATCACTTAATGTCGGTCATCTAAAAACGGATGACGATAACTTAGTTTCTTCAAAACATGACATTGCTAATGTCTTGGCAGACACGTTTGCCAAGAAATCTTCCTCTACTAATTATTCACCTGCGTTTCAGAAGTTTCAAGGTGAAAAAGAAAAGTCTAAACTTAATTTCAGTTCCAGAAATCTGGAACACTATAATAGAGACTTTTCCGTTAAGGAATTGAAAAAAGCTTTAAAAAAGTGTCACGACACTGCTGTCGGATCAGATGCTATTCATTATCAATTCCTCAAACGTTTACCATCTCGTTCCCTTCATTGCTTACTTGAAATTTATAATCAGGTATGGACAACGGGAAGCATTCCAGCCTCTTGACGGGAAGCTATCGTTGTTCCAATACCCAAACCAGGTAAAGATTCCACAAATCCATCTAGTTATCGCCCTATTGCTTTAACTAGTTGTATTTGCAAAACCATGGAAAGAATGGTAAATGATCGTCTTGTCTGGTTTCTTGAAAAGAACCACCTTATTACTCAAGTCCAAAGTGGCTTTCGTAAACAGAGAAGCACTCTTGATCATCTTGTCCGCTTCGAGACATTTATTCGAGAAGCCTTTATAAAGAAGGAACACGTTGTTTCTGTCTTTTTCGATCTTGAAAGTGCTTATGATACCACATGGAAGTATGGAATTATGAACGACCTCTACGATTTCGGTATACGAGGTCGCCTTGCCTATTTCATCTCAGCTTTTTTGGATGAACGGCAGTTTAGAGTCCGTGTTGGAGATACTTTATCTGATCCCCATGAACAAGAAATGGGTGTTCCCCAGGGGAGTATTTTATTGGTGACACTGTTTAGTGTCAAAATAAACAACATCGTTAACACCGTTTGCCCTGGTGTGGAATGTTTTCTCTACGTTGACGACTTTTGTATCTGCTACAGATCAAAACATATGCATACAATTGAAAGACAATTGCAACAAGTCTTGAACAATCTCTCAAAATGGTCAAATGAAAACGGTTTCAAGTTATCAAAGACAAAAACTAAATGTATGCATTTTTGTCAATCAAGAAAAATGCACTCCGATCCAGACTTAAAGTTGGACGGAGTGCAGATTGAAGTTGTTAAGGAATCTAAATTCTTAGGACTCCTTTTTGATTCTAAACTGTCGTTTATTCCGCATATTGACAATTTGAAAAATAAATGCCTAAAGGCACTAATCTTTTACGTGTTGTATCCAGTATGGATTGGGGAGCCGATAAAAAGGTTCTATTGCGCCTCTATAGGGCAATTGTTAGATCAAAGCTAGATTATGGCTGTGTTGTTTATGGTTCTGCGCGCCCTTCATACCTTCGCAAACTTGATACTATTCATAATCAGGGATTGCGCTTGGCGTTGGGTGCATTTAGAACATCACCAATTAACAGTGTCTATACAGAAGCTAATGAGCCTTCCTTAAATTTACGCTGGAAGAAGCTTTCCATGCAATATTATTTAAAATTAAAATCCAATCCCGATAATCCTACTCATAAAGTTGTGTTTGATCCAAAATATAGAGAGGATTTTGAAAAGAAAAATAACCCTATTCTTCCCTTCAGTTTGCGTTGTGAAGCTGATGTAAGTTCTCTAGACTTTGATCTAGAGGACGTGGCAGAACATGTTGTTCCTGATGTTCCTTTGTGGACATATAAAAGTCCCACGTTTCTTTATGATCTTGCTTCCAGCAAAAAGGATACAACGGATCCAACAATTTTTAGAACCAAGTTCTTGGAAGTCAAAGAAAACTACACATCATACAAAGAGATATACACAGACGGTTCAAAAGATGGCGAAAAAGTTGCTTCAGCCACTATTTTAGATGGCGAAAAATATCAATTCCGCCTTCCCAATAACTCTTCTATTTTTTCAGCCGAGCTGAAGGCCATTGATCTCGCACTCGATCATATGATCGCAGAACGTCTCTCTCGCTATATCATTTATACTGACTCTATGTCAAGCATGCAAGCGATTGAGCAAGAGAAAACTGACAATCCCCTTATTGTAAGGCTACTAGATAAAATAGCTAAGCTTAATGATGTTGATCTCGTTTTCTGTTGGCTTCCAAGCCATATTGGTATTCGTGGTAATGAGGAGGCGGATAAAGCTGCCAAGGATGCATTATCACTTGAAATTTTACCCTTTGAAGTACCTTTCACTGATTTTAAACCCCTTATTCATAGTTTTATTCATGATGTCTGGAGGAACTGTTGGACTGATCCAGCTAACCAGAATAATAAATTATTCTCTGTTCGACAGGAACTCGGCGATTGGTTGCCTGGTTACAGGTCATGCCGTCGCGAAGAGTTGATTTTGACTCGTCTCCGCATTGGCCATTGTTATCTTACGCACTCCTATCTTTTAAAAGGAGAAGAAATGCCGATGTGCATTCCCTGCAACGCTCCTCTTACTATCAAGCATATTTTTATAGATTGTATTGATTTTTCTTTTATCAGAGACAGATATTTTAAAGTTGATAGTATGAGGCAGCTGTTTGACTTTGTCAAACTTCAACTTATTTTTGACTTTCTCAAGGCGATTCATTTATATAGTAAAATTTGATTTTTAGGCTCTATTTACCTCATTTCTTTCATCTGAATTTTTAAAGTAGCTATATAAAATTTTACCGTTTTCAATAACTCTTTTGGTTATTATTTCTTTTACATGCGAAGATTTCTTTAGAATTTTATTTGTTTACATTGATTTTTTAATACTATTGCCTACTTTAATTTTGGTACACACATGAATGCCCACTTTTGTGAATTTTCCGGTCGGAAGGACTCGCACATGGACCGTTCTCCTGATCTGAGGGGAGTCCATGTGCTTTCGTGCTCACGTCGGATTATTCCAGTTTAATTCAGAAGTGTTTGCGCCCAACATGACCTTAGCTGTCGACGGGCCATAAAACGACATTCATTCATTCGTTCAATTAATCGTGCCCCCAGCTTGGCGGGGGGGGGGGTAGAAATAGTCGGCTGCTGTCCATGTAGTACATGGTAAGACCCCAAACAAATGGACCTGCCTGTTTGCCGTGGGCTGCGACCCGTAATGCCTGATGACGGGATCCTGGTGGTTGAGTGACCTCAGGGATTGACTAGGCCTTGTGTTTGCAACACACCACTTTGGCCCTGAGTTGAGACAAACGGGAGGTCAGGCGGGCCCGACCTGATCAATCGGCTGGTCATGCCATGCTCTAGGGCGTTTTTATCAAAAATACTTGTCTTTTATTTGTTTCCTAAACCACCGTTTTCATTAAATGACGTATTCACTTACGCCTTAGAAGGCGGTGGCTCATGGGCCAATCGGGTAAATGTGGTGTTTGATCGACAATTTTACTGTCTGATGTCTACTTCAAGCTTGGTTGAAATATTCATCGGCGTATTTTTGCTTGATCTAGCCATTTTGCTACGAGTATATCGGCGATGTATCCCCTGCACCTCTCCTGAGATGGAATTCCCCAGGTAAGGTGTACCCTTGTAGGACTCCGAGGGCGGGTGGTTTGGAGCATCGCCGATGAAGTCAAGAAACTAACATGGCAACCTACAAAAAAACCAAGCGTACCTGGAACTCCGATTCGGAAGATGAAGCCCCTATTAGTCAATCATTTGCTAAATTCCTCGTTGTCGAAAGTTTAGACCCGGATAGTCCGATCTCTGACTTGTCTCCATTTGTTATAGAAAAGCAGCTAAATGCCATCATTGGAACACCCAAATCTCTCAAAACTCTGAAAAATGAAACTTTGCTGATTGAAGTCACTAAAAAACAACAGGCTCAGAATTTATTAAAAACTACAAAGTTCTTCAACCAAAAGGTGAAAGTTTACGCCCATGAGAGACTGAATACGTCTAAAGGTGTTATCAGATGCAGAGACCTGTCAAAATGCCCTTTATATGAGATCAAAGATAACCTTAATCCACTGGGAGTTTCTGAAGTTAAAAGAACTGAATTTAAAAAGGATGAAAATACTATCAAGACAAACAGTTACATTTTGACCTTTAATGACCCAGTGCTTCCAAAAGAAATTAGAATAGGATATCAAATTGTGAAGGTTGATGTGTTTGTACCAAACCCTTTACGGTGTTTTAATTGTCAGAGATTCGGACATCATGAGAACAATTGTAGTAGAAATAAGGTTTGCAGGAAGTGTTCATACTTGGCCTGAAGATGAACATTACGAGGAAGATTGCAATAATGATTTAAAATGTGCTAATTGTGGACAGGGACATGCGGCTAATTCTAGACAATGCCCTAAATTTCTTTTGCAGAAAGAAATACTAGACGTGAAATTTAAACAGTCTGTTTCTTTTTTTGAGGCAAAGAAAATTGTTGAGTCCAGACATGGCCAAGGTAATGGAAGTGAGGGTAGTTATGCAAGTAAAGCTAAACATGCCCCTGAGGAAAAAGCAAAACCAGGTCAATGTAGTTCCTGTGAGCGACTTTTGAAAATTATAACGGAGTTATTTCCTCAGGCAAAACATTTAATAAATCAAGCTTTAGCTGCACAAACATCAGCCCCAAAACTTCTTGGGAAAGAAACTGAAAAGGAAGCTTCATCTTCTGCAAATCCTGTTCCAGCTACCTCTGTAAATAACAAGCACATCAGGACAAAAATGATAAAAAAAACTAAATCAACTACATCAAAAGATGTTACTAAAGAGAAAAGCGAGACTCCCCGCCAACGAAAGGCCCGCATACAGTTAGAAAAAGCTAATCCTCCCTCAGTGGAGACTAGCAATCGCTTCGTCGAATTGGAGGAGGAAGAAATGGAGGAAGAATCTAAAGATTCAACTCCAAAACCTCCTAACCCCCCTTCCTCGAATCCAGCACACCACGATGCGATAAGGCAAGGTGTCAACAAAATTAACTTAACTGCAGTAAAATGAATAGTTTCATACTTCCATCAATGTATGGTCTCATACTCACAATCAATCTCATAATGGCGAAAAATATTATACAATGGAATTGTCGCAGCATCAAGGCAAATTTTGAAGAACTTAATCTCCTAGTAAGCAGACAAAAACCAGTTGCAGTATGTTTACAAGAAACGTTTTTAAAAGACACAGATAAGTTTTCCTTAAAGTATCATTCTTGCTATTTTACTAACTTTACAGATCGCGAGAAAGCGTCTGGTGGTGTGGGAATTATTGTAAAAAATAATATTCCTCATCGTCATGTCAGTTTAGATACTTCTCTGCAAGCAGTAGCTATAAGTGTCTCTCTAAATGAAACAATTACATTGTGTTCTGTTTATCTTCCTCCCAGTTCCCCTGTAGATGGTAGAAAACTTGATAATCTAGTTGACCAGCTACCACAACCTTTTATACTTATGGGGGATTTCAATTCTCACCATAGGTTATGGGGATGTTCCAATACAGACGACAAGGGTCGTATTGTTGAGGATTTTGTAACAAGGCATGATCTTCATCCTGCAACTGGTAATTACTCTTCACTGGATTTGACTATTTGCAGTCCTGATATTTTTCCTAATTTTTCATGGAAAGTTCATTCCGACCTTCATGGTAGTGACCATTTTCCTGTTCAGATCTCCGAATTAGGACCATCTGTACAGGAGCATCCTAGGCGTTGGAAACTCCAAAAGGCTAATTGGGAACTTTATAGAACTATCTGTGAACAATCGATAAATCCAGATGCCTTTGATGACTGTGAAAACTCTGCATAACTGTTTACATCCTTACTTTATTCTGCTGCAGAAAAAGCTATTCCAAAAAAACATCGCCTGACCCAAAAAATCCGAATAAGCCATGGTTTAATGAAGATTGCAAAAAGGCTATAGCTGAGCGAAAACGTGCTCTTGGAGCATTTGCCTTAAGGCCTTCAAAGGAGAATCTTTACAAATTCAAAATCGCACGTGCAAAAGCACGTCGTACAATTAAACAAAGTAAGCGTTCGTCTTGGAGACAATATGTATCTAGATTAAATTCTAGATTATCGGTCAAAAAGACTTGGGACATGATACGTAAAATTAGTGGGAAGAATACATCACTTAGTGTTGGTCATCTTAAAACGGATGGCGAAAATAAAGTTTCCTCAAAACATGATATTGCCAATGTCCTTGCAGACACGTTTGCCAAAAAATCTTCCTCTACTAATTATTCACCTAGGTTTCAGAAGTTTCAAAGTGAAAAAGAAAAGTCTAAACTTAATTTTAGTTCCAGAAATCTGGAACACTATAATAGAGACTTTTCCGTTAAGGAATTGAAAAAAAACTTTAAAAAAGTGTCACGACACCGCCGTCGGTTCAGATGCTATTCATTATCAATTCCTCAAACGTTTGCCATCTCGTTCCCTTCATTGCTTACTTCAAATTTATAATCAGGTATGGAAGACGGGAAGCATTCCAGCCTCTTGGCGGGAAGCTATCTTTATTCCAATACCTAAACCAGGTAAAGATTCCGCAAACCCTTCAAATTACCGCCCTATTGCTTTAACTAGTTGCATTTGTAAAACCATGGAGAGAATGGTTAATGATCGTTTTGTTTGGTTTCTTAAAAAGAACCACCTTATTACGGAAGTCCAAAGTGGCTTTCGTAAACAGAGAAGCACTCTTGATCATCTTGTTCGCTTCGAGACATTTATTCGAGAAGCCTTCATAAAGAAGGAACACGTTGTTTCTGTCTTTTTCGATCTCGAAAGTGCTTATGACACGACTTGGAAGTATGGAAATATGAACGACCTCTATGATTTCGGTATTCGAGGTCGCCTTGCCTTTTTCATCTCAGCTTTTTTGGATGAACGTCAGTTTAGAGTCCGGGTTGGAGATACTTTATCTGATCCCCATGAACAAGAAATGGGTGTTCCCCAGGGAAGTATTTTATCGGTGACACTATTTAGTGTATCTACGTTGACGACTTTTGTATCTGCTACAGATCAAAACACATGCATACAATTGAAAGACAATTGCAACAAGTCTTGAACAATCTTTCAAAATTGTCGAATGAAAACGGCTTCAAGTTTTCAAAGACTAAAACTAAATGTATGCATTTTTGTCAATCAAGGAAAATGCACTCCGATCCAGAATTGGCCCCCAGCTGGGCGGGGGGGGGGGGGGTAGAAATAGTCGGCTGCCGCCCATGTAGTCAATGGTAAGACCCCTAACAAATGGGCCCGCCTGTGCCGTGGGTGGAGACTCGTAAGGCCGGAAAAGAGGGTCCTGGTAGTTGAGGGAAGCCCAGGGATCTCCAGCTTCTCAACACGCTGCTTTGGCCTCGGCTTCGGTTGAGACGGGAGCCTGGATGGGCCCGGTCTAGGCAATCGGCTGGTCGTTTTAGACTTGGGCATATACTACTGTTATAATATGATGCTCTGTTTTCAAAGCCCTTATAAATGTGTACAAAACACGTTTCCTTTTTTATCTTGTTGTATTTGATATTTTTTAGTTCTGGTCTATATAGGCTTATGGGCTAATTGGGTTGTATGAATTTCTTTGCTTGACAGTGGTTTGCATGGCATGATTCTGTTTCGGGAGATTGTCCATGCAATGCATTCGTCAGGTGGTTTTATTCATTCGCTCCAAGTATATCACCCGGGTAACCCTGGCATGGGGGGGGGGGGGCTGGAGACCCGCCCTTTTCATGTCCCCTTGTAGGGCTCGGTGGAGGGCACGGGGCCACGGGTGATGAATATTTAAAATAGAAATATGGATCCCTTAAACCACAAAAAAAGAAAAAAATGAAAACGGACTGGAAACGAATATGGACGATGGTACAAATGTAGGCAAAGCTTTTCCAAGATTTCTGTATATTTTACAAACAGATGAGCAAGAGCCATTGAATAAACTTTCGCCATTTGTGATTGACAAAGTTCTAACGTCTCATGCTGGACAAGTGAAGTCTGTGAAAAAACTTCGATCGGGTGGCCTTCTTGTCGAGGTTGAAAGACCTCAACAAGCTGACAATTTATTAAAATTGGATAAATCCTTTGACAGATGGGTTAATTGTACTCCTCATGAGACTCTCAACAGGTCAAGGGGCATTATTAGATGTCCTGACTTGGAAGGAGTTTCTGAGGACGAAATCGTTAAGGAATTGACCGATCACAATGTGACAGAGGCTAAACGCATGACGGTTTTCAGGGATGGCAAGAAAAAGCCAACAAACACCATTATGCTGACATTTGGTAGTGCAATTTTGCCAAAATCAGTTCGTGTAGGCTACTTGAACGTCAGAGTAGACATTTATGTTCCGAACCCACTTCAATGTTATAGGTGCTTTCAGTTCGGACACCATGAAAATAAATGTAGAAATACACGTCTCTGTCGGTGTTGCGGCGTACCAGAGCTGGAGCATGACGGAGACCCGGATAAATGTTCTGACAAGAAATGTTCCAATTGTGGAGGTGGACATACTTCAACATCCAGGTCTTGTCATGTGTGGAAGAAGGAGAAAGAAATTGTCACTATAAAATGTAAAGAAGGTTTATCATTTATTGAAGCACGCAAGATAGTTGAAAATCGAATTGTACTTTCCAACTCCTATGCCAATACTGTGAGACAAAATAAGTCAACTGAAAATGAATGCCCAAACTTTAAAGATTTGTTTTCCAAACTTTGTGTAATCTTCCCCGAAAAGAAAGAAGAAATTTTGAAGCTTTTTCCAAAAATAAAAGATTCAAAGTCTTCCTCAAATACCGACAAAATTACCAAAACATCTTTGAACACTCCTTCTTCCAACCTTCAGGATAAACTTTCAAATACCTCTTCCACAACTACACCTAAAGCCTCTGTCACTTCTACATCTGTACCTACACCGTCACAACCTATAGTACAAGATCCAAAAGTTCAGTCCAAACCTATGTGTAAAGTGTCCGAAAATAAGGATACCAATGTATTTGTTAAACCAAATAGGAGCAGAAATTCGTCTCCTAGGGCGGCGGTTTCTAATCGCCAACCAAAGGGATCCGAGGATCCGATTAAACAATATAACCGCTACCATAGTCTTAAAGAAGACATGGTAACGGAGGACACAAATGATGCAGATCCCAAAGAGAACAAGCAAGGCAAAAACAAAATAGACCTTTCACATATCAAAAAATAAAATTCATACTTCCACTTCTTAGTGTTTTAATTTTTCCCACAATATTCAGAATGGCGAATAATATCATTCAATGGAACTGTCGCAGCATTAAATCAAATTTTGAAGAAATGAATCTATTAGTTACAAATGGAAAGCCAGTAGTAATTTGTTTGCAAGAAACCTTTCTAAAAGATACTGACAAATTTTCTTTAAAGTATCACTCTTGCTATATGAAGAATTTTGGAGGGAATGAGAAAGCTTCGGGCGGTGTTGGGATCATTGTTAACAACAGTGTTCCTCATCGCAACATTCCTCTCAATACTACGCTACAAGCTGTCGCTGTTAGCGTTTCTCTAAATAAAACTATTACCCTTTGTTCAATTTATCTTCCCCCTAGTTCTCCTATAAATAATAGGAAACTAGACGATCTTGTCGAACAGTTACCCAAGCCTTTTATATTAATGGGAGATTTCAATTCCCATCATACGCTTTGGGGATGTACTAATACAGACGACAAAGGTCGCATAATTGAAGATTTCATATCAAATCATGATCTTGTTTTATTAAATGATAAATCCTCCACGTATCATCATCCAGCTACTGGTTCATATTCTTCATTGGATTTAAGTGTTTGCACTCCAGACATTTTCCCGGCTTTTAGCTGGAAAGTGGACTCGGACCTTCATGGTAGTGACCATTTTCCTATTCATATATCTGAATTAGGACCATCGGTTCAAGAACGCCCAAGGCGTTGGAAACTCCATAAAGCTAATTGGGAGTTGTTCAAAACTACCTGCGAACAATCTATAAATCCACAGGCTTTTGAAGATTGTGAAAACTCTACAGAGCTTTTCACATCTTTACTTTATTCGGTTGCAGAGAAAGCTATTCCTAGAACGTCGCATGACCCTAAACACCCTAACAAACCATGGTTTAATGAAGATTGCAAAAGGGCCATAGCTGAGCGGAAATCTGCTCTCAGATCATTTGATTTGAGACCAACGAAGGATAACCTGTACAAATTTAAAATTGCACGAGCGAAAGCTCGTCTTACCATTAAACGAAGTAAGCGTTCGTCTTGGAGACAGTATGTTTCTAGATTAAATTCTAGATCATCTGTCAAAAAGACATGGGATATGGTGCGCAAAATCAGCGGAAAGAACACGTCAATTGGAGTTGGTCATTTAAGAACTGACCTCACTGACGTTTCTTCCAAGGCTGATATTGCGAATGTATTGGCAGACACGTTTGCCAAGAAGTCATCATCATCCAATTACTCACCTGCATTTCAAAAATTCAAAGGTGATAAAGAAAAGTCGAAACTTTACTTCAGTTCCAGTCGACTGGAACATTATAATAGAGACTTTTCTGTCAAAGAATTGAAGAAGGCTTTAAAGAAGTGTCATGACACTGCTGTAGGAAATGATAATATACATTATCAATTCCTCAAACGTTTGCCCTCTCGTTCTTTGCATTGCTTACTTGAAATTTATAATCGGGTATGGAAAACGGGAAGCATTCCAGCCTCTTGGCGGGAAGCTATCGTTATTCCCATACCTAAACCAGGTAAAGATTCTACCGATCCTTCAAATTATCGTCCTATTGCTTTGACTAGTTGCATTTGTAAAACCATAGAAAGAATGGTAAATGATCGTCTTGTTTGGTTTCTTGAAAAGAACCACCTAATTACGTCAGTCCAAAGTGGCTTTCGTAAACAAAGAAGCACTCTTGATCATCTTGTTCGCTTCGAGACATTTATTCGAGAAGCCTTCATAAAGAAAGAACACGTCGTTTCTGTCTTTTTCGATCTTGAAAGTGCTTATGATACCACATGGAAGTATGGGATTATGAATGACCTCTATGATTTCGGTATTCGAGGTCGCCTTGCTTATTTCATTTCTGCTTTTTTGGATGAACGTCAGTTTAGAGTCCGGGTTGGAGATACTCTGTCTGATCCCCATGAACAAGAAATGGGCGTTCCACAAGGAAGTATTTTGTCTGTGACACTTTTTAGTGTCAAAATTAACAATATTGTCAAAACTGTCTGCCCTGGGGTGGAATGTTTTCTGTATGTTGATGACTTTTGCATCTGTTACAGATCAAAACATATGTATACGATTGAAAGACAGCTACAGCAAGTCTTGAAGAATCTTTCAAAATGGTCCAATGAAAACGGCTTCAAGTTTTCCAAGACAAAAACCAAATGTATGCATTTTTGTCAATCTAGGAAAATGCACCCTGATCCAGAATTAAAGCTGGACGGAGTGCAAATTGAAGTTGTAAAAGAATTTAAATTCTTAGGACTCCTTTTTGATTCTAAACTGACGTTTATACCCCATATTGATAATCTGAAAAATAAGTGCTTAAAGGCACTTAATCTTTTACGTGTTGTGTCTAGTATGGACTGGGGAGCCGATAAAAAGGTCTTATTACGCCTTTACAGGGCACTTGTCAGATCTAAATTAGATTATGGTTGTGTTGTTTACGGTTCAGCACGCCCTTCATACCTCGTAAACTTGATACCATCCATAATCAAGGATTGCGCCTAGCGCTTGGTGCCTTTAGAACATCACCAGTTAATAGTCTTTACATTGAGGCAAATGAACCTTCCTTGAACTTGAGAAGAAAAAAGCTCTCAATGCAATACTACTTAAAACTAAAATCTAATCCTGACAATCCAACGTATAAAGCTGTGTTTGAACCTAAACACAGACGAGATTTTAGTAAGAAACCTAGTGCAATACCCCCGTTTAGCTTACGTTGCGAAGCAGATATTAACTCTCTAGATTTTAATCTAGAGGATGTGGCAGAACAGATTGTTCCTGAAGTTCCTTTGTGGACTTCTAAAAGCCCCACATTTCTTTACGATCTTGCTTCTAGCAAAAGGATACAACCGATCCAACTGTTTTTAAAACAAAATTTTTAGAAATTAAAGAGAAATACGCATCTTAAGAGATTTATACAGATGGTTCAAAGGACGGCGAAAAAGTTGCCTCGGCCACCATTTTAGATGGTGAAAAGTATCAATTCCGTTTGCCAAATAACTCTTCTATTTTTTTTAGCTGAGCTAAAGGCGATTGACCTCGCCCTCGATCATATAATCGAAGAACGCTTCTCTCGCTACATAATTTTTACTGACTCTATGTCAAGTATACAAGCGATTGAGAACGAGAAAACAGACAATCCGATTATTGTTAGATTACTAGATTCAATAGCTCAGCTTCATGATGTTGATCTCGTTTTCTGCTGGCTTCCGAGCCACGTTGGTATTCGTGGTAATGAAGAGGCAGATAAAGCTGCCAAGGAGGCATTATCACTAGAAATTTTACCTTTTGAAGTGCCTTTTTCCGATTTTAAACCTTTGATTCATGGCTTCATTCAGGATGTCTGGAAGAACTGTTGGTCCGATCCAGCGAACCACAGTAATAAATTATACTCTGTTCGTCAAGATCTTGGCGATTGGTTGCCTGGTTACAGGTCTAACCGTCGCGAAGAACTTGTATTGACTCGACTGCGCATTGGGCATACGCATCTCACCTACTCTTACCTTTTAAAGGGAGAGGAGATGCCAATATGCATTCCATGCAACACTCCTCTAACTGTCAGTCATATATTCATAGAATGCTTAGATTTCTCTTCTATCAGAGACAATTAGAGTATGAAGACCCTTTTTGACCGTGTTAAGATTGAGCTAATCTTTGACTTCCTGAAAGCCATTGGTTTGTATAATAAAATGTAATTTTACGCCTGTTTGAAATTGAATTTATTCTTAGACTTGATAGCTTTATCGTGAATTTTTAAAGTTATTTCGAGTGATTTTTTTATCATGATCTTTTAAACTTGAAATATTTTCTGTACATTTTTACCATTTATACTGATTTGTCTTATCCTATTTACCATGATTTGTTTTATGATGATTCCGTCTAGTTTAGTTTTGATGTATACTTGACGTCGTTTTAAACAGTTATATTTTTTTTCAGAATGTTTTGCGGCCAACATGACCTTTGTTGTCGGCGGGCCTTAAAACGATATTCATTCATTCATTCGATCCAGAATTAAAGTTGGACGGAGTGCCGATAGAAGTTGTCTAGGAATTTAAGTTTTTAGGACTCCTTTTTGATTCTAAACTGTCGTTTATACCGCATATTGACAATTTGAAAAACAAATGCCAAAAGGCACTTAATCTTTTACGCGTTGTATCCAGTATGGATTGGGGAGCCGATAAAAAGGTCCTATTGCGCCTTTATAGGGCACTTGTCAGATCAAAGCTGGACTATGGCTGTGTTGTTTATGGTTCTGCGCGCCCTTCATACCTTCGCAAACTTGATACTATTTATAATCAGGGATTGCGCTTGGCGTTGGGCGCATTTAGAACATCACCAGTTAACAGTCTATATACAGAAGCAAATGAGCCTTCCTAAAATTTACGCAGGAAAAAGCTTTCTATGCAGTATTATTTAAAACTCAAATCAAATCCCGATAATCCTACTTATAAACCTGTTTTTGAACCTAAATATAGAGAGGCTTTTGAAAAGAAAAAGAACCCTTTACTTCCCTTTAGTTTGC
Organism: Fragum whitleyi; assembly: GCA_948146395.1. Classification (NCBI taxonomy): domain Eukaryota; kingdom Metazoa; phylum Mollusca; class Bivalvia; order Cardiida; family Cardiidae; genus Fragum; species Fragum whitleyi. The sequence continues at coordinate 8,714,748 of OX411560.1, forward strand.
GCTGTGAAGTTGATGTAAGCTCTCTAGATTTTGACTTAGAGGACGTGGCCGAACATATTGTTCCTGATGTTCCTTTGTGGACGTATAAAAGTCCCATGTTTCTTTATGACATTGCTTCAAGCAAAAAGGATACAACAGATTCATCTATCTTTAAAACCAAATTCTTGGAAGTCAAAGAAAAATACACATCTTATGAAGAAATATACACAGACGGTTCAAAAGATGGCGAAAAAGTTGCTTCAGCCACTATTTTAGATGGCGAAAAATATCAATTCCGCCTTCCCAATAACTCTTCTATTTTTTCAGCCGAGCTTAAGGCCATTGATCTCGCACTCGATCATATGATCGCAGAACGTCTCTATCGCTATATAATTTTTACTGACTCTATGTCAAGCATGCAAGCGATTGAGCACGAAAAAACTGATAATCCCCTTATCGTTAGGCTACTTGATAAAGTAGCTCAGCTTAATGATGTTGATCTCGTTTTCTGTTGGCTTCCAAGCCATATTGGCATTCGTGGTAATGAGGAGGCAGATAAAGCTGCCAAGGATGCATTATCACTTGAAGTTTTACCCTTTGAAGTACCTTTTACTGATTTTAAACCCCTTATTCATAGTTTTATTCATGATATCTGGAGGAACTGTTGGTCTGATCCTGCGAACCAGAATAACAAATTAATTTCTGTTCGACCTAATCTTGGCGATTGGTTACCTGGTTACAGGTCAAACCGTCGCGAAGAACTAGCTCTGACTCGTTTGCGCATTGGTCACACTCATTTAACGCACTCCTACCTTTTAAAAGGAGAAGATATGCCAATGTGTATTCCATGTAACGCTCCTCTTACTGTCAAACATATTTTTATAGATTGTATAGATTTTTCTTTCATTAGAAACAAATATTTTAAAGTTGATAGTATGAGGCAGCTGTTCGAGTCTGTAAAATTAGAACTTATATTTGACTTTCTGAAGTCAATAAATTTATATAACAAAATCTAATTTTAGGTTATATTTTGAGTGATCTTTTGATCGTGATTTCTTTTTACGCTTGAAAGTGCTTATTAACATTTTTACCATTTAAACTAATTTGTATTAATCTTTTTACCATGATTTGTTTTATAATGGTTTTGTCTTGTTTAGTTTTAATATATCCTTGACACCGTTTACTAGAGTAATCTATTTCTCAAAATTGTTTGCGCCCAACATGACCTTAGTTGTCGACGGGCCATAAAACACTATTCATTCATTCATTCAATTAATCGTCTCTCATTTCTCTACTGAAAATAGTGCGTTTTTCTGATTTTTTAGTGTTTAAATGATGATAGAAATATTTAAAAAAAAATGCAAAGCCTATACAAAAAATGGTTTTAAATGCAAGAACTAATTTGTTCTGTAATAGAATTATGGTACAAATAATCGGCCAATTATCAATTCATAATGGATAACTTAACACCTAAAAATTAAAAAAAAAAACCTTTCCGAGTACTTAAAATGTTTAATGATTTACAATGTAAACAATTTGTTCTGTAGAAAAGGGACAATAAGCCTTATTTAGAAATAATAAGATTTCAATAAAATTAGAGAAGTTTGCAACTATCCAAGTTTGTAATGATGAGTTATGATTTAAAAGGAAGGAACTACTTCGCTTCGCAATATAGGTAAAGGACAATTAATAAGATATAACTAGATACAAAAGGAGTTCGAGAAATTCGCAACTGTCTAAATACATGTATTGTGAAAAAAATCTTCATGATATAAAACGTTCGAACTACTCTTACCAAACTAACGAACAATGAGACTTAATTCGAATTAATAATGGGCCTGTATTTTGAATATTATTAAAAGTTATTATTGAGTTATGTGGGTCTGATATTCGTATACTTTATCAATGGTAAAGGAGTGACAGAAACTGAAACAGTTTCTATGGTTCATGCCAAACACGCGATTTATACAACTGTAATCGAACAATGTATAGGTATTGAACAAATCCCATTCATTGTCCTATTTAAGTAACATTCCACAAGGTTATACTATCATTTCACTACATGATTATTCTGATGTGGGTACATTTCGCGGTTACGTTAATCGATATTTTTCCCGCGTATCTAAGGCAAAAATTACGAAATTATTAACATTGAGCTGAACGGGCAAATTCTTAGAAATTAATCTATAATCACCGGAAAAAATATTTTCGTTATGGTTTTAAGTAGAAAAAAATAGGAATAGAAAAATGAAAATAAATCGTAAATTAAAGAGATTTTACCAAAAACGTTGGTCCACATAGAAGTCAAACGGACTATAATTGAATTTAAAAAGTTGGCTTAACGAAGCACAAAGTTTCTTTTTTTGGACATTTTTTATGAACAAGCAGCTGATAAAGCTAAAGTGAGCCTGATCTGCATAAAATCAAGATAATCATGATCACGAATTTGTACGAAATACCCGGATTGTACTGAATAGACTTTGACCTTATTTGGAATTACAAGGAACTCAAAAGATATCGGACTTTAAATATTATGTCAAGCTTTCGGACCTCGAACGTTCTACTGGTCGAGTTGACTGTATTTCAGGCAGAAATTACATTTCTAAAGATTCTAAACCAATCTTATAACCAACATAAAGGTGATTGTAATAAGTAGACCGTTCTTAACACAATTCCAGGAACATTTGTAAGTAAAGGATCGATCTTTTCAAGATTCAATGAAATTAGTTCATTTGATTGGGAGGAGAAGCTGATTTTTTTTTAAATTTTCAAATGAAAAAAAAGCCCCTCTCTGCCACACCCTCATTTATGGGCACACCAAAAAGTTTTGAGCAATTAAGATGATGGTACACCTAAGGAATATTCATGCCAAGAAATTGGCCAAAGTGACAGGGAAGGAAGATTTTTAAACATTTTAATGTGAAAATAAGCCTTGCTATGCACATTTTTATATAAAAATTTCTTCAACAATTCAAGAAGAGGATGACCAAAAGAACATTCGTGCCAAGTTTCATTTAATTCTTCCAAATGGTTTGGAAGGAGAAAGTTCTTGAAAATTTCAAAGTGAAAATAAGCCTCGCCCCCTGCCACGCCCGGACTAGGGGGACAATCAAAATATCTAGAACAACTTTACAAGAGGCTCTCCCAAGGATCATTCATGCTTAGGATCGTTGGAATTGGGCCAATGGTTTGGGAGGAGAATATTTTTAGAATTTTAAGCTAAATTAAGCCTTTAATTGCCACGCCCATATTTGGGGGTCAGTCCAAATTTCTTGTACAACTTTAGAAGAGGGTCACCAAAGGATAATTCTCGCCAGATTCCGCTCATTTGTTTAGCTGGAGAAGATGTTGAAAGAAAAGTTTACGCACGGATGCACGATGGACACCCCTCCATTCCAACAGCTCGCTGGTCTTCGGCCGGTCGAGCTAAAAATCATTCAAAGATCATTCACTTAACTAGGTGACAAAACAAGTTGATCTGAACTATTTCGTAAGAATTGGGCAATCCTACGTTTACCCTAGACTTAATATGCGGATCTAAAGGAACCCCTATAAAGAGCCTTATTATTTTCCACAGGAAATGTAATCGAAGTTCGGTTAACTAGGAAGCTTTACATGTCAGCTAGAACCATGATTACAGTTTCTATGGTTCCGCCGGATATACCGGTTCCCGTGGAGAGACATAATTCCAAGAATGAAGGCGAAATCTCTTGGCTGTTCAGCCTTTATTCTCTAGATGCGGGCTATACTCAAACTGGCACTGAGGCGAAAACGGTATTTTGACAAACTCGAGTAAGAACAACCACACCCGAATTGTAGACGTAGGAGCTTTCAGCATAGTCAGAAAGATACCTCATTTATAATCATAAAAATTACCTTTTATTTTTCTGGCCGTTTCCGAAATTCGTCAGAGCTAATCATGTAGAGAAGATTGTATATTTGCTTTTTTAAACATTAAATAAGGGACTCTCAATGAGTATGTTAAGGGTCCACGATTTATTCTTTCAACCATGGACATTAAATATACACTATATATTAAGAGTCCCTATTTCAACAAATTAAATTTATTTTATTCAAAAGAAAATATTTTCGTTCAAATTGAGTGAGCGGTTCCTTATCATGTAATCGATCGGAATCATTGAACGGTTTGATTGATTTAATGGAGATTAACGCCATTTTAAACATTTTTTTTCAATTACGATGGGTGATCCAGAAGTTCGTAAAATAGGCTTATAACTTTCGCATTTCTGGCTTGTTTAGTATATAATTTGATTAATGTGCAGTTTAGTGACTGCATAGTTCATTAATAGTGTTAATTTTGCAGAATTATCTTTAACGGCCTACGAATACGTTACCATAGTAACACATGTATGCTTAGGCGGGGGAGCGTGAAAAAATATTGAAAATTTGTTAAATAAATCGAGGTTTCTGAAAGTTTTCTGAAACTGTAGTTGAAAATACTTGGCTCAATTGAATAAGAGGCTAATAGAAAATTATTTGTTTTATTTCAAAGCTTGTTGGGAGACTTTTTATGGCAGAATATTTTAAAATACAGACTATTCGAGAAAAAAATGACAAGACGTCAAAACCAAAATATGAATGTCGTTTATTTTTCGATTTCTTTTCGTGATCAGTGTTAGTCACTAACCCAAACATTTCAGGTCATTCAGAAAAATTATAAAAATGTGCAAAAAGAGAATTTTTCGTATAGTTTTTCTGATTATTAAAAGAGGGTCAGGCTTCGTAGAAGATTTATTATTGTGTAATTGAGCTTGAACGAACGAACTTATCCCAAATGTTTCTCATTATTTTCCCAAATAAAGGCCCTGTATCTGGATCTCAACTTTACTAGAAATACCATGCATTATAGAAATTGTAAACTAATTAGGTACCAAATGTTATGTGGATAATTTCTCCAAGTTGGTGTATCAGGCACAGAAAGGAATAAGAGTTAGCAGAGGCTATATAGAAGGGAGTTAATAATGACGTCGCATTTGACGTTCTTGCTCCCCCGCCTACCTGCAGGGTCTCTGTCTTGATTTATGCCCTTTACAGCCGCTATTGATTGTAAGCATTTAAAATTTTTCATGATGATGTATTAAAATACTGCATAAATTTTATTTTGACAGTAAGCTTTTCTGTAGATTTATAGCCTCATTATACGAACTTTGGATCAACCCTCGTATATAGCGGATGGAGTACTTAACAATGGATTCCTGGTATTTCTCCCGCCAGTACAACCATTATATCCTTTCCTAGCCTGCAGCTACCATCTCACATAGGTCTACGATTATCAACCTATTGGTGAGAGACAAACAGTTGGAATGAGTGCCGCTCTCGGGGATCGAACCCGGGCATCTAGATAGACAGTCCGACGCGCTACAAACTGCGCTATGGCGGCGGACCATCAGTGAACGGTTCTGATTGAACCCTTCGTAACGGGATTGATTGAACGCAGACAAAAAACTGTGATTGAACGCTGATTGAACGTGATTATCCGTGTATGATCGAAACCTGATTGAAATGGTTGGCAATTTCCTGATGTTCCGTACTGTACCTTCTCAAACTTGATACAGTTCATAATCAAGGATATAGCCTTAAGAACGTTCCCAGTTAACAGTCTTTATACAAAAGTAAATGAACATTCCTTTATCTTTTCACAGAAAGAAGTTTTCTATGCAAAATTATCTTAATTTTAACTCAAATACAGATATTCCTACTAAAAAATGGTTTTGATCTAAAACAGAGTGAGAATCTTAATAAAGGCACCCCATACTTACCTTCAGTTTGTGTTGTAAAGCTGGTGTTGACTCTCTAGCATTGATCAAGGGGACATGGTAGATCATATTGTCCCCGATATTCCCACGTTTATGATCTTGTTTTAGCAAAAAGAATAAACCGAATCCGAATTTATTTGGAAGTTAAAAAAAATATACATATCATACGAGGAGATATACACGATCCAAAAAATGTTGTAAAGGTTGATTCAGCCACTATTGTGGATGGCGAAAAATATCAGTTCTGTCTTCCTGATAATTTTTTTCGGTCACGCTCAAGGCCATTGATCTCGCACTCAGTCATATGTTCGCAGAACGTTTCTCTCGCTATATAATTTACAATGACTCTATGTCAATATACAAGCGATTGAGCCAGAGAAAACTGCCGGTCCCCTTATCGTGGGATTACTTTAAAAAATAGATCTGCTTAATGATGTTGATCTCGTATTCTGCTGGGTTCTAAGCCACATTGGTATTGAGGAGGCAGATAATAATGCCAAAGATGCAACATCACCTGTCATTTTGCCATACGAAGTACCTTCCACCGATGTAAAAACTTTTATTCGTGGTTTTATTCAGGTTGTCAGCACGATCTCTTGGTCCTATCCTGCACGCCAAAAGAAAAAAAACTATATTCTGTTCGACATGCTCTTGAAGATTGGTTACTTGGTAACAAGTCATGCCATATGACAATTCTGACTCCCTTACGCATTGGTTAAACTCACCAAGCACACTTCTTAATTTTAAAAGGAGAAGAGATGCCAATGTGCATTCCGTGTAACAAACCCTTTAATGTCAAATAAGCTTAAAGGCATAATTGATCATTCTTTTATCATTTGTGGACGGGACATAAAACATCATTCATTCATTCATTCATTTATTTTCCGACTGCGGCACTCATGCGGGATAGCAGCTGGACAATGGGAATAGATTTAATGGTTGTGCTGTTGATAGAAACGGAAAGCATTTACTGTGCTTGCTCATTCAGAAAATCTCTCGGACATTTCCGTTAACTGCAACAGAAAGATTAGTGCTAAGTGATGTTCCGAATGTGCCCATGCTTTGTTTTTCCATTCTTTTTCTTTTAAATTGTATTCTTTTACAAACAGGGGACAAGTTCGAATAAATAATTGTGGTCAGAAAATAAATAGAGACGATCAAAGCTTATTAGCGAGTGCGAAACCCTTTTGATTCTCTACTCGTCATTAGTCATTTGTTGTTTTTCTTCCACTCCCCGTTACTTTATCATTTGTTCGGGAATAAGACCGTTTTGCCCGATTTCTTACCCATGTAAACATGCACGAGTACATAAAGAGAATAGGGAAAACGCGCAATCGCGCGGCCTGGGTGCGACACCGAAAACTGCCCCGCCCTCTCATGGGGTAAATGAAAATTGCACGAACCAGTTTAAAGATGGATCACACAGGGAAAATTTCTGCAAGTTTGTTTAAATTCCGCCAGTTGGTTTTCGAGGAGAAGATGTGTAAATATCATTGGTTGAAAATAAGCCCCACCCCTTTCGGGGGGTTAATATAGATTACACGCACAAGTTTTGATAAGAATTACCAAAGAAACATATCTGTAAGTTGTAAACAGTTCATCGGTTACTGAGGAGAACAAGTTTAAAGAACATTGAGGTTCGAAAATAAGCCCCGCCCTTCAATGCCTATATTTCGGGGTCCATGATAATTCCATGAACAGGTTTTGAGACCGGTTACCCAATGGACATTACTTTCAAGTTTCATTGATATGTAACCATTCATAATTGAGGAGAAGATTTGTTTAAGGATTTCGGGCTCCAAATTAACCACGCCCTGTCACGCCCGTATTGTTTGGTCATAAAAATCCACAAGTTTTGAAAAGGGTCAACCGAAGAATATTTCTACCAAGTTTGGCTGAAATGTGCTAAGAAGATGATCAAAGATTGGAAGACGAATTCCGACTTAAAACGACCGACGGACGACATACGACGTTCAAAAGGTGATCACAAAAGTTAACCTTGAGCTCGTTGTGCTCAGGCGAGCTACAATGACCATTTTACACAATTGATAAGCGACGTGTGTAGCAAGTACCTGCAAGTCACGACGATGCAATTACATTATATTTCATTCTTTATGCTACGCTCCCGTTGAACTATGCGATTGCGATAATGCGATATGCCACTTGCAAATCATATAATACTCCTTTTAATTGATAATGTTTTGACGAAACTACCTATAGCTTGGCAAAACATGCATGTTTTTGTCCTGATTCAAGTTTTACGAAAAAGAAAAGATTGTGACACTTTAATCGAAATGCATCTTTTTAACGTAATAAGAATTAGATGACAGGTCTTTTAAAACTTTTTCTCTTGATTATCCTTATAAAAGAAGATCGACACAATCAAAATATGACCTGTCATTTGATACTGATATATTTTTTGAGTCTATGAACGAGTCTATCACTATCTCGTTATATTTTCTTTAAAGCTTTTAGACGAAATTTATGGCAAAAACTAATACTGTTCTTCGGGAATAGTGTAAATCGCTACTGAAGGAGAATGCAGAAAAAAGATATTTCTCGGGCCACAATGCATACTTTCACCAAAATATCTCGAAAAAGAATATTTGTAAATTTGGGTTGACTCGCTATATCAAGGAAAGGTTTCCGGTTTAGCCATAGATTTATCCCTGATATATGAACATATTGCTGGAAATATGCCGAAAACATTCACCTAATTCGAAATTTGGAATTATGATGGTCCTGACTGAATTATTTATGGCGAGTCTTTCTTCATTATTGATGTTTTTAAAGATTTTATTCTACATTGATATGCAATATATTAAAGTTCCTTGTGCCAAACTTTCATTATCTGGCACTCATTTTTTTAAAGAATAATTTAACTTTAGCACGTATTTATTTTTCAAGCCATAACAACGACTTGAACATCTGATTGACCTGTTAAATAACACAATATTTACTTTTGGTACATCTGATTGACCTGTTAAATTACACAATATTTATTTTTTGGTACATCTGATTGACCTGTTAAATTACACAATATTTACTTTTGGTACATCTGATTGACCTGTTAAATTACACAATATTTATTTTTGGTACATCTGATTGACCTGTTAAATTACACAATATCTACTTTTGGTACATCTGATTGACCTGTTAAATTACACAATATTTATTTTTGGTAAATCTGATTGACCTGTTGAATTACACAATATTTACTTTTGGTACATCTGATTGACCTGTTAAATTACACAATATTTACTTTTGGTACATCTGATTGACCTGTTGAATTACACAATATTTACTTTTGGTACATCTGATTGACCTGTTAAATTACACAATATTTACTTTTGGTACATCTGATTGACCTGTTAAATTACACAAAATTTACTTTTAACAGATTCAATAAGTGTTTTGTTCAACTATATTATGCTACTTCCCGTTGAGTTTCTTTTTCTTCCTTTCTTTCTAAATAGTTACTCGCCGTTAAAACAATTTTGTTCAAAGCCGCAAGAAGTGGTGTATGTAGTTTTTCCTCTACTTCGGTCTGGTCGGTATAATTGATAACAGGCAACACATTTGCGGCGCTTACTTCAAATACCTTTGCAGCAGTCTGACGAGCGTTATCAACTTGGTAACTTCTCAAGATACATTCTGGATCTTTTTCAGCTTCGTCGGAAATCTTGTCACACCCAGTCATAACGACAAGTGGTGAAAACCCTAAATAAAGCAAACGAAAATATATAAAGAAAATTCATAATAAATCTTTCAACAAAACGAAGACGTATCTTGGTTATAGTAAATAAAAGTTTATGTTCATTGGGTAAACAACATTAGCCATATTTTTCATTAGTAAACGATTAAATGTTAATTTAACAAAATAGACATTATATGACAATTTTAAGGTAAATATTCTTGAAGCGCGTCATTTTGCACGTGATTTCTCTTCAACGTTAATGATATCGAAACTTATTAGGCTCCGACTGATAACGCCAGAAAAGTGAAATCAGCAAAAGCGGGGTATAGATTTTTAATTACTTCACTGGTTAGCGGTGAAAATATCAAATAATTATCTGCCGTTATTTATAGATAATCTGGGAAAAAGTACCAAAGAAGAAGGTTTTCATTTTGAAAGAATAAAATAACCCTTTTTTCTAAATTATGACCATTTTATTTTCAAATATGAGAATGCGCTTTCCTGGTGGACAAAGCTATCAAGATTGTTTTTGTATTTTTATAAACAAATAAGGTCGAGTTCAAATGAAACTAGAAGGAATCACACGAACCCTACTACATGATGATTTATACTAAATCTCACAAATTTGTCTTTCACCAACTTGTCGATAATCGTATTAGAAATACCAAGAATACATTGATAGTTGCTTCAGTCGATATAACTGCAAGATTGTTGAACGCGGCATAGAATCTCTATTAAACAAAGTAAACAGACTCAATCTCTCAGCGTTCTGCTCTCTTGATTAGGAAATTATGATTTTAAAGATTTCGGTCTCTGTATTTACATGTTTAGCTTCATGTTAAGACAGATTTTCTTTTCTAGGAACATAGCATTTGTTGATAATAAAACATATGGCCCGCTAGATACTATACCAAATCAAAGATCAAAGAAAGCATAAAAAGTTAAACATTATGAAACACGCCATCCGATTACAGTATAGCCAACACATTGTGAAAAAATATAATTTATTTCTCATTCCAGGCAACTCCACTTTAAAACTGGCTCGTATTTAAACAGATAATTACTTAGCAAAATAAATTACTTACTTGGTATACTACAACCGTACGTATAAAGGTCATAGTAAAATATCAAATATACTACCCGTCAAAGGTTTTTTGGATTAAATTTTACTGTATTAAAAGCATATAGAAACTTTGTGAAATTGATAGGATGATTGATAATGGAAAGATTGCTAAATCAAATTGAATTAGTGTGATGAAAAGGGTCTGGATACTCGAATTTCAGCAAAATCTTGAATTTTGTATAAATGTAGCTGTTGATTTTATAATTTTAAGTGTTTTTTTTTAGTGATCTTGAATTTTTTGAGTGAGTGTTAGGAATGGATTAATAATGCGCGGAGTGAGCGATTTAGAATTGTTTTGTTCGAAACGACAGTCAATTTCACGATATTCTTAACTGAAGTTACGTATCATAATTGAAATAGGAATGTTTTTCCTGCATTTTATTTGAATAAAATTAAGAAGCCACAAAAAAGGCAGTTAATACATCGTTTGGTAAACTAGAATTTGGTATATAGACATACAGGCTTAAATGTATTAATCATTGATGTCCAATTTTTGTCATGATATTTCTAAATCTATGATACAAATGTAAGGAGGTATCTTACTCGAATGACGTTCTGTTGATAAAGAGGTGGAAAATTTTATGGCTACGTTTCAAGTAGTACCTGTAAAGTACCCTAATTTTTTTTCTGTTCCAAAACGGACATATTTTGTCAGAAACTAGAGTTAAGATATTTAAGTCGAGTTTAGAAAATACGAAAGCTTTACAGAAACTCTTTATAAGGAATATTCAAGGATGGGATATACTTGAAAAAAAATGTAGAAGACACTATTCCGAGGGGTGCCGTACAATTGTACAATGGATTGTTTCACTTCAACTCTTCATTGTAAGTTCAAATAAAATACAACAAGTGCATGTCGTATTGCGATGCAATACAGGAGTCCCCGACCGAATAACAAACAATCCTTTCTTATAATATATCTCCTACTTACTAGATCTATAACTGTATATAAAATTTGAAGTTGCTAGCACATTAGGTTTTGAACAAAATGTCCCAAACAAAATTATAAGAGTAAAAACAACCAATGGCAAAAACTCCAAAAGTGGGTGGAGAAAAATGACTATTGTACAGGGCACTTGCCCTCAATGAGATCTATAAGTGTACCAAGTTTGAAGTTGCTAGCACTGATGGCTCAGGAGATATGGTCCGGTCAAAAATGTCAGGATGAAAAACAACAACCCACAATAACTAAAAAAGTGGATGTGGCAGAGTAACAGTTCTTGTTCATTACACTTCTTCTCAATGAGATCTACCAGTGTACAAAGTTTGAAGTTGCTAGGGCTTATGGTTTAGGAGATAAGTACGAGACAAAAATGTAAGGATAGAAACAACAAAGGGTAATAATTCAAAAAGTGGGCGTGACAGAGTGACGGTTCTTAAACATGACACTTCTCCTCAATGAGATCTATTAGTGTACCGAGTTGGAAGTTGCTAGCCCATATGGTTTAGGAGATATGATCCGGACAAGAATGTAAGGCTTAAAACAACAAAGAGCAATAACTCAAAAAGTGATCTTAAACATGACACTTCTCCTCTATGAGATCTATAAGTGTACAAAGTTTGAAGTTGCTAGCACACATAGTTTAGGAGATATGTTCCGGACAAGAATGTCAGGATAAAAACAACAAAGGGCAATAACTCAAAAAGTCGGCGTGGCAGACTAATGGTTCTTGAACATGACACTTTTCCTCAATGACATCTATAAGTGTACCAAGTTTGAAGTTGCTAGCACATATGGTTTAGAAGATATAGCCCGGATAAAAGTGTGACGGACAGACGGACGGACAGACGGACGGACGGACAGACAGACAGAATCGAGCAAACCTATAGTTCCCCAACCGGTTACCGGTGGGGGACTAATAACATAATTACTAACCTAACTCTTTTACCAGTTTTCGAATCTTTTTCCACCCGTCACTGAAAGGATCTTCGCCTTCTCTCTTCTTCATTAGATTATTTTCGACTTCGTCAGCTTGACAAATGTAGACAACACAGTTGATCGGATTTGAAGAACCTTCTCCTTTACTGTCAGGATTCAAGGTTTGTGTATACTGTGAACAATTGAATTATCATTGAAATGATTTACCGAATGCAATCTATTTCTTTAATGCTTTTCGATGCATGATCAATAAAATTAAAAACAAAAAAGACACCCTGCTTTCGTTTTACTTTTGCCCCAATCGACCTTATCTAAAAGCGTCAAAAAGTGACGCCATAATGATCGTTAAATAGTTTTAAACGCCAATCGCCGAAGGCGGAAAAGCTTTGTCATGGCGGTGTGTCCGTCGTACGTGCGTAATCATTTCTTTAAACACATCTGCCTTTATACCGATTGGTGGATTTTGATAAATAACTACATTATATCAAAGGAACCACAATGGTCCTAAATTGCTCAACTGAGTCTCTTTGACCAATGGGACATCATATTAATTAAATAGGCAGATGCCAACAAGAAGATAATTTCTATATAAGATAAATTCCAATCAGCAAAGACACAAAGGATTTGCCTGGGCACAGCCCTTATATGAACAAAGGGGCATATAATGAATAAACTTGATGAAATTCAATAAATGAAACTATGAAGAAAGGTCCCTGCCTTCTGTATCAGAGAACAGGTTTCTAAGAGTTCCTCCTTGGTGCCTATGTAAAATAGGGGTTGGGGCCTACAAAGCCCAAATATGAACCTATGGGTTTGATATGAATATACTTGATGAAACTTCATCAGATTATGCTGCATACAAAATATGAACGCTGTCTGCCTTCTGGTTTCAGAGAAGAAGATTTTCGTATTTTTTAACCCTTCGTGCTCTGGTGCTCTTTGATTCTATGTAAAAAGGGTTATGACCGGGTGGAACCCAAATTTGACCTAAGGGTCTTGATATGAACAAACTTTGTAGAGGCCCTTAAAATGGTGTTACATACAAAATATAAATGCTGACTGCTTTCTGGTTTTAGAGAAGAAACTATTAAAATATTTTTGTTCTTTGATTTTTTTTTTGTAAAAAGTTTTGTGCCCGAATGGAGCCAAAATATGAAATAAGGGTCTTGATATGAACTTATTTGGTAGTGGTCCACCAGATGATGCTACAGCCAAATATAAAAGCTCTCTGCCTTATCAGTCCAGAGAAGAAGATTTTTTTTAATAAAAATCCAATTCCTATTCCCCTTCGTGTTAAGGATGAAGGGTGAGCTTCATTTACTAGAACAACTTTGGTAGCGCGTGACCCAAAGAAAATCCATGCCAAGTTTCATAAAGATTGGCTCACCGGTTTAGGAGATGAAGATGTTTAAGGAAATTGCGGACGACGGACATTGCCCGATCATAAGAGCTAACCTTGAACACTTCGTGCTCAGGTGAGCTAAAGAAAAACACGATTTTACTACAATGATTGAATTACTAAGCGTTTTATGCGTTCATTAAGACATTAAAAGCTATTAATAGTTTCTGTATGTGTACTCTTCAAAAAATCTTTGACATTTGAATTATAAGCAGAATTTAATTTCGACATAAATATGTTATGTGAGCAAAGTCAGTGAATGAAGGTGAAGTCACTGCATCTTCACACTTTATTTAAACAAAATAACCTTTCTTATCAAAGATCTTAACAGAGACGTTGATTAAGGACGTTACGTCGCACGTGTCTAAAAGTGGCAAACTTGACCTCTCTTATCTGGTTTCATACTTTCTCAAAAGAGATCAAACTTAGACTGGAGACCTAAGTATTTAGTGACGTAGTAGTTGGATTGAAAAATCCCAAATAATACTACGGCATTCGACGTCCCGGACAAATGTTTTCATCCGAGGTAAGTCTGATCTGGCTCTATACAAAAAGCTTTGAGGCATGTTATAGCAGTGCCAGAGGTACAAGATAGTTTGTCCGGAAACAACAGCCATCTTCAACGGGTTGTCTTATGGAGCCTGCCTTTTGACGAACAAAATTTTTATGACGTTGTTCCTCCGTTCGCTTTCCATGTTTTCATTGAAGCCATATGCCTAGACGTTCAATTTCTAAAGCAATCAAACAATGGCATTTCATCCACAACTTAATGGAGAGCTATCAGGACTGTTCAGAAAACCCGGAACTGTACGTGCTGAATGAGAATTAAGATTTAACGGTTTTTGACGTTAGTGTCTCTTTCGAGAAACGTTGTCGAGAAATTTAACGCAATGATATGAGATATTCTCATATCCTAATTACTGTTCATAAACCTATAAAAAATTATCGAGGATTTTACATATACTCAGAAAAATCGTAGGTTTAATCAGTATCAAAGAACTTTTTTTGAAGAGTATGTATTTTATTAGAGGAAGGTAAAGGATATGACTATTTTGTTCATCCTTCATCATCAAGACAAAAAATGTGACCTCTTTAGTGCATACAAGCCTTTTCTAAGATTTGACCTCCGTGACCTTGTTTTTGACCCCAGTTGACCCAATTTCGAACTTGTCCGAGATTTGATCAAGACAATCATTCTGACCAACTTTCAAGTTGATCAGACCAAAAATGTGACCTCTAGAGTGCATACAAGGGTTTTCTAAGATTTGACCCTATGACCTAGTTTTTGACCCTAGTTGACCCAATTTCAAACTTGTCTGAGAATTTATCAAGGCAATCATTCTGACCAAATTTCAAGTTGATAAGACAAAAAAAGTGACCTCTTTAGTGCATACAAGCCTTTTCTAAGATTTGACCTCCGTGACCTTGTTTTTGACCCCAGTTGACCCAATTTCGAACTTGTCCGAGATTTGATCAAGACAATCATTCTGACCAAATTTCAAGTTGATCAGGCCAAAAATGTGACCTCTAGAGTGCATACAAGGGTTTTCTAAGATTTGACCCTATGACCTAGTTTTTCACCCTAGTTGACCCAATTTCAAACTTGTCTGAGAATTTATCAAGACAATCATTCTGACCAAATTTCAAGTTGATAAGACAAAGAATGTGACCTCTAGAGTGCATACAAGGTTTTTCTTAGATTTGACCCCGTGACCTAGTTTTTGATCCCAGTTGACCCAATTTCGAACTCGTCCGAGATTTGATCAAGACAATCATTCTGACCAAATTTCAAGTTGATCAGACCAAAAATGTGACCTCTAGAGTGCATACAAGGGTTTTCTAAGATTTGACCCTGTGACCTAGTTTTTTACCCCAGTTGACCCAATTTCAAACTTATCCGAGAATTTATTCAGACAGTCATTCTGACCTAATTTCAAGTTGATCAGACCAAAAACGTGACCTCTAGAGTGCATACAAGGGTTTTCTAAGATTTGACCCTGTGACCTAGTTTTTGACCCCAGTTGACCCAATTTCAAACTTGTCCGATAATTTATCAAGACAATCATTCTGACCTAATTTCAAGTTGATCAGACCAAAAATGTGACCTCTAGAGTGCATACAAGGGTTTTCTTAGATTTGACCCCGTGACCTAGTTTTTGACCCCAGTTGACCCAATTTCAAACTTGTCCGAGAATTTATCAAGACAGTCATTCTGACCTTATTTCGAGTTGATCAGACCAAAAATGTGACCTCTAGAGTGCATACAAGGTTTTTCTTAGATTTGACCCCGTGACCTAGTTTTTGACCCCAGTTGACCCAATTTCGAACTCGTCCGAGATTTTATCAAGACAATCTATCTGACCAAATTTCAGGTTGATTGGGCAAAAAATGTGGCCTCTAGAGTGCATACAAGGTAAATGTTGACGACACACGACGGACGACACACGACGGACGACGGACATCCACCCAACCACAAAAGCTCACCTTGAGCACTTCGTGCTCAGGTGAGCTTAAAACTCTTTCAATTTCATTCAAAAATCATTTCAAACATTCATCTTGTCAATTTCTCGATGATCTTACAGTTTTCAACATCGTTTTATTTAAAAGATTATTGCCTTTGAAATGATTTTTGGAATGAAATTGTATGAGCGCAATGAGTGAGTTTTGTTGTGAATTAAAAGGCGGGGGGGGGGGGGGTAAATCGAATATCGCTAATGTTGTTCAGCATGAACAATTACTTATTATTATCATCTATTTTCATTTAATAAAATAGGAATACCAGCTTTATATAGCTTCATATTTTGTCAAGAACCAATCAGATGTTTATAATTCCAATAATGTCTGTGAAATGGTAGATTTTTTCAGCTGTTTTTTTTTTTAGTATAGTTGATGTTTGGGTGTGGTTTTTTGAGTATTTGAAATGAAGGAAATGAATGAATGAATGAATGAATGCTGTTTTATGGCCCGTCAACAACTAAGGTCATGTTGGGCGCAAAACATTGAAAATTAACTTATTGTAAGAAAAGATGACCAATCATACATTAAATACTTAACTAGTTATAACATTATAAAACGAATCGTGGGTAAGAAAGACAAATCATCATTATGGTAAAAATGTAAGGAAATAATTACAAGTCTAAAAGGAAATAGTGATCAAAAGATCAATCATATAAGTCTAAAAGGAAATAATGATCAAAAGATCAATCAAAAATAACTAAAATCAGATGAACATGAAATCAAAAGAATCCTAGGTTAAATTTTTCTAAACAAATTAATGGCCTTCAGGAAATCAAAAATCTGTTCAACTTTTACATTGTTAAACAGGTCCTTCATACTGTCTACTTTAAAAAACCTGTCTCTAATTAAAGCAAAGTCTATACATTCTAGAAATATATGCTTGACAGTAAGAGGAGCATCACATGGGATACACACTGGCATATCTTCTCCTTTTAAAAGGCAGGAGTGCGTCAGGTGCGTATGACCAATGCGTAAACGGGTCAAAATAAGTTCTTCGCGACGGTTAGACCTGTAACCAGGCAACCAATCGCCAAGATCTTGACGAACAGAATATAATTTATTATTGTGGTTCGCTGGATCGGACCAACAGTTTTTCCAGACATCCTGAATGAAGCCATGAATCAAAGGTTTAAAATCGGTAAAAGGCACTTCAAAAGGTAAAATTTCTAGCGATAATGCCTCCTTGGCAGCTTTATCTGCCTCTTCATTACCACGAATACCAATGTGGCTCGGAAGCCAGCAAAAAACAAGATCAATATCATCAAGGTCAGCAATTTTCTCAAGTAATCTGACTATAATGGGATTGTCTATTTTCTCATTCTCAATCGCTTGCATACTTGACTTAGAGTCAGTGTAAATAATATAGCGAGAGGAACGTTCTGCAATCATATGATCAAGTGCAAGATCAATGGCCTTTAGTTCGGCAGAAAAAATGGAAGAGTTATTGGGAAGGCGGAATTGATATTTTTCGCCATCTAAAATAGTGGCTGAAGCAACTCTTTCGCCATCTTTTGAACCGTCTGTATATATTTCTTCGTGTGATGAGTAGTTTTCTTTAATTTCTAAAAACTTTGTTTTAAAAACAGATGGATCAGTTATATCCTTTTTGCTTGAAGCAAGATCATAAAAAAACGTGGGGCTTTTGAATGTCCATAAAGGAACATCGGAAACTGTATGTATCGCCACGTCCTCTAGATCAAAATCTAGAGAGTTGATATCTACTTCGCAACGTAAACTAAATGGGGGCACTGCACTTGGTTTTTTATCAAAATCCTGTCTGTATTTAGGTTCAAACACAGATTTGTAAGTAGGGTTTTCCAGATTTGATTTAAGTTTCAAGTAATATTGCAGTGAGAGCTTCTTTCTTCTAAGATTTAAGGAAGGCTCATTAGCTTCAGTATAAAGACTGTTGACTGGCGATGTTCTAAATGCTCCCAAAGCAAGGCGCAAGCCTTGATTATGAATAGTATCAAGTTTGCGAAGGTATGAAGGTCGTGCAGAACCATAAACAACACAGCCATAATCTAACTTTGATCTTACAAGTGCCCTATAAAGGCGTAATAAAACCTTTTTGTCAGCTCCCCAGTCCATACTGGATACAACACGTAAAAGATTAAGTGCTTTTTGGCACTTGTTACTTAAGTGATTTATGTGAGATATAAACGACAGTTTAGAGTCGAAAAGGAGACCTAGGAATTTGAATTCTTTAACAACTTCAATAAGCACACCGGCTAATTTCAATTCCGGGTCGAGGTGCATTTTCCTAGATTGGCAGAAATGCATGCATTTCGTTTTAGTTTTGGAAAACTTGAAACCGTTTTCATTTGACCATTTAGAAAGGTTATTTAAAACCTGTTGCAATTGCCTTTCAATGGTATACATATGTTTTGATCTGTAGCATACACAGAAATCATCAACATACAGAAAGCATTCCACGCCAGGGACAACGGTTTTAACAATATTGTTAATTTTGACACTAAATAGCGTCACAGACAAAATACTTCCTTGTGGAACGCCCATTTCTTGTTCATGGGGATCAGAAAAAATATCTCCAACTCGGACTCTAAACTGACGTTCATCCAAAAATGCAGAAATGAAATAGGCAAGGCGACCTCGAATACCGAAATCATAGAGGTCATTCATTATTCCATACTTCCATGTGGTATCATAAGCACTTTCAAGATCGAAAAACACAGAAACAACGTGTTCTTTCTTTATAAAAGCTTCTCGAATATAAGTCTCGAAGCGGACTAGATGATCAAGAGTGCTTCTTTGTTTACGAAAGCCACTTTGGACTGACGTGATAAGGTTGTTCTTTTCAAGAAACCAGACAAGACGATCATTTACCATTCTTTCCATGGTTTTGCAAATGCAACTAGTTAAAGCAATAGGGCGATAGTTTGAAGGATCTGTAGAATCTTTACCTGGTTTAGGTATAGGAATAACGATAGCTTCCCGCCAAGAGGCTGGAATGCTTCCCGTTTTCCATACCTGATTATAAATTTCAAGTAAGCAATGCAAAGAACGAGAGGGCAAACGTTTAAGAAATTGATAATGTATATTATCATTTCCAACAGCAGTGTCATGACACTTCTTTAAAGCCTTCTTCAATTCTTTTACAGAAAAGTCTCTATTATAATGTTCCAGTCGACTGGAACTGAAGTTAAGTTTTGACTTTTCTTTGTCACCTTTGAATTTTTGAAATGCAGGTGAGTAATTCGATGATGATGACTTCTTGGCAAACGTATCTGCCAATACATTCGCAATATCAGCCTTGGAAGAAACGTCACTGAGGTCAGTTCTTAAATGACCAACTCCAATTGACGCGTTCTTTCCGCTGATTTTGCGCACCATATCCCATGTCTTTTTGACAGATGATCTAGAATTTAATCTAGAAACATACTGTCTCCAAGACGAACGCTTACTTTGTTTAATGGTACGACGAGCTTTCGCTCGTGCAATTTTAAATTTGTAAAGGTTCTCTTTTGATGGTCTCAAATCAAATGATCTAAGAGCAGATTTCCGCTCAGCTATAGCCCTATTGCAATCTTCATTAAACCATGGTTTGTTAGGGTGTTTAGGGTCAGGCGACGTTCTAGGAATAGCTTTCTCTGCAGCCGAATATTGTAAGGATGTGAAAAGCTCGATAGAGTTTTCACAATCCTCAAAAGCCTGTGGATATATTGATTGTTCGCAGGTAGTTTTGAACAACTCCCAATTAGCTTTATGGAGTTTCCATCGCCTTGGGCGTTCTTGAACCGATGGTCCTAATTCAGAAATATGAATAGGAAAATGGTCACTACCATGAAGATCACAGTCCACTTTCCAGCTAAAAGCCGGGAAAATGTCTGGAGTGCAAACAGTGAAATCCAGTGAAGAATAAGAGCCAGTGGCCGGATGATGATATGTGGAGGATTTATCATTTAATAAAACAAGATCATGATTTGTTAAGAAATCTTCAATTGTGCGACCTTTGTCGTCTGTATAAGTACAACCCCAAAGCGTATGATGGGAATTAAAATCTCCCATTAAT
This sequence comes from Fragum whitleyi, assembly GCA_948146395.1. Taxonomy (NCBI): domain Eukaryota; kingdom Metazoa; phylum Mollusca; class Bivalvia; order Cardiida; family Cardiidae; genus Fragum; species Fragum whitleyi. The sequence continues at coordinate 8,735,152 of OX411560.1, forward strand.
ATGAAAGGCTTTGGTAACTGTTCGACAAGATCGTCTAGTCTCCTACGATTGATAGGAGAACTAGGGGGAAGATAAATAGAACAAAGGGTTATTGTTTTATTAAGGGATACGCTTACAGCTATAGCTTGTAGCGATGTATTAAGAGGAATGGTGCGATGAGGAACACTGTTGTTAACAACAATTCCGACACCGCCCGAAGCTTTCTCATTCCCTTCAAAATTTTTCAAATAGCAAGAGTGATACTTAAAAGAGAATTTGTCAGAATCTTTGAGAAAAGTCTCTTGCAAACAAACCGCCACTGGCTTTCCATTCGAAACTAATAGATTCATTTCTTCAAAGTTGGCTTTGATGCTGCGACAATTCCATTGAATAATTTTGTTCGCCATAGTTAAATTAAGGGGTAAAAATATACTTATTAGAAGTGGAAGTATGAATTTTATTTCTTTATATGTGAAAGATCTATCATATGTTTACCTTGCCTATTCTCCTTTGAAGAATCTGAGTCCTCAGTGTTTTCCGTATCCATGTCTTCTTCAAGACTGTGGTAACGGTTGTATTGTTTGATAGGATCATCAGATCCTTTTGGCTGACGATTAGATATTGCTGCCCTAGGAGACGAAGTTCTGCTCCTAGGTTTCACAAAAGAACTTGAATCTTTATCATCTGGCACTTTAGCAACTGGAGGATTTGACTTCTCCAGTTGAATTTGTGCCTTCTTCCGTCTTCCCATTTCAGCTAAATCTAATTTAATAATTTCATCTTCTCCAGTGCTTGTATGTGTCGAGGGTTTAGCGGCTCGAAGAGAAATATTATCTTTTCCTGGTGTTACCTTACTTGAGTTTGATTGACACTCGGATGTTTTACCAGTTATTCCCTGGTCTGTGTTACTGGGATTACTAGACGTAACTGCTAGAGATGGAAATAACTTTGAAATTTCATCTTTCTTTTCAGGAAAGAGAATACACAACTTTCCGAAAAGATCTTTACAGTTATCACATCCATTGGTGTCTTGTTTACTCGTGCTATTGGTTTTTGAATTTTTGGTAACATTGGCATAAGTGTTTGTAAGATTAACCCTATTTTCAACAACTTTTCTTGCTTCTGGAAAAGATAATCCTTCTTTATACTTGACAGTGACAATTTCTTTTTCTTTTTGCCATACGGGACATTTTCGTGAAGTAGAAGCATGTTCCCCACCACAATTCAAACATTTCATGTCATCTGTGCAGTGGATAGAACGATGTTGATCTTCTAATTTACCACAACGGCGGCATAAATCTCCTTCACCAGCCCTGCACTTTTTCTCATGGTGTCCAAATTTGAAACACCTGTAACACTGCAAGGGGTTTGGGATGTATAAATCAACATTTAATCGCAGGTAACCTACTTTTATAGATTTTGGTAGAATAGCCGAGCCGAAAGTAAGAATAAAGGTATTTGTGTTTCTCTTTTCACCATCTCTGAAAACAGTAATTCGCTTAACTGCATTAACGTTTTGACTTTTAAGTTCTTCTAAGATTTCAGATTCCGGTATATTTTCTAAGTCTCGAGATCGAATGATTCCTCTTGACGTATTAAGGGTCGAATGCGGTGTGCATGTTACAGGAATGTTAAAGAAGGTGTCAGTTTTCATGAGATTTTCATAATGTGCAGGCTTTTCAACTTCAACAAGAAGGCTACCAGATCTTAATTTCTTAATAGATTTTGGCTCACCAATTATTGATTTAATCACTTTATCAATTACGAAAGGGGAAAGTTTTGTGAGAGTTTTGTCACTGTCAGTTGAGTCTATAACTATAAACCTTTGAAAAGTTGGCGTATTTAGTCGTATGGCTGTAGACTGATAGAGGGTCGTACCTGTTTCCCATTCAATAGATCCGTCTTCGTTTTTTCGTTTTTTTGATTGGGTGTCCATGTTCGTTTAATCAAAATTCACTATCCGGGGCCACCACCCTCCACGGAGTCCTACAAGGGGACATGAAAGGGCGGGTTTCCAGCCCCCCATGCCAGGGCTACCCGGATAGTATACTCGAGCTAAAATGACAAAATGACCTAACAGCGATCGCACGAACAATTTCCTAACTTAGAATCAAGCCGTGCAAATGATGCCAAATCAAAAAACCCATTCAACCCGATTAGCCCATGAGCCTATATAGACAAGGACTAAAATACTGTTAAAATACAAAATATGAGTGACACGGGCATATAAATCTTAGCACTTAGTACAACAATAGCTTTTATACCAAAGTGATTTCAAAGAAATTCGGTACAACAAATTGTTTAGTAATGTGTCATCAGAATCATGACTGAACATCTTTAATATAACAAAATATTTCATATGACAATAGTAGATGCCCCAGTCTAAAACGACCAGCCGATTGCCTAGACCGGGCCCATCCAGGCTCCCGTTTCAGCCGAAGCCGAGGCCAAAGTAGCGTGTTGAGAAGCTGGAGATCCCTGGGCTTCCCTCAACTACCAGGACCCTCTTTTCCGGCCTTACGAGTCTCCACCCACGGCAAACAGGCGGGCCCATTTGTTAGGGGTCATACCATTGACTACATGGGCAGCAGCCGACTATTTCTACCCCCCCGCCCAGCTGGGGGCCCGAAATGAAGGAAATGAGTCCTGAGTAAGCGATGTAGTTTTGATTAAGATGAATGTCAATCGTGATATGTAACTAACTGCAATTGTACGTACACAATGCCCAGAAGCGATGTTTCCACTTATTACATCCTTGATATTAGCATTTGTTTCTTCTTTGTTAAGAGTAAAAACACTATCTGTTTCCGTCTCTTGAAGACCAGGAATATCCCATATTTCAAGGTTAGATAGTCTCTCTCCCTCTTTACCAAAGGGTATACGCTCAAGCTGAAATCGAGATATGAAGATTGATATTATACACACTCTTTAGGTGGATCAATCTACATTTTCACAAGCTTTTGTTTAAAGTTCGTCAAACCTGATTTTTTCAACAAATACACCTCTCCTAACTTCTTAACTATTTTTCGGTGGACAATAGAGGAGTAGCGAAAACTTATTTCACTTTGTACAATCATCAACATCGTGAAATTGATAAGCGTATGAATTTGTAATGCATTTAGAATCATATTATATAATTGCGTCCAGAGTTTAGGATGATTAGGGCGAAAATAATCTTTTATTATCCAATTTAGACCAAATTAATCGATTTATAAAATCTACGTAGTTACCAGTTTGTGTTTTTTTCACTCACCAATAAGACGCTTTAAAATACTTCAAGTCCAAACATCTTGAAGAGTATTATCAATTTACTGATACGTTGATCGTTTAAAGGGAATTATAATTGTATCTTACGATTTCGGATCGTTTTTGAGTTATCTTTAAATAGTGAGTGTTTAGAATTAAAGTATGGTGCGTTGAGTGAATGATTTATATTGGTTTGATCAAGATAAATGCCAATTTCTCGTTATAACTTACAGTAATAAAACGCTATATCGGTGCATTGCTTAACAAGAGGCCCGAGAGGGCCTTATCTTCCCACAGGCTTTAATAACCCCAGACTATGGCCATGTATCGCCTATATTTGGGAATCAATCACAACTTCTTGAACAATTCGAGTTAAGGGTCATCCAAGGAACATCCATACCAAGTTTCATTGAAATCGGCCCATTGAATTAAGAGGAGAAGGTTTTCAAGGATTTCAATGTGAAAAATGCCCCTCCCTGCCACGCCCATATTCTGGGGGTCATTCAAAATTTCTTAAAAAAATTTAAATAAATGGTCACTCAAGGAACATCTTTAGCAAGTTTCATTGAAATGGGTCCAATGGTTTGGAGGAGAAGAATTTTAAGGAGTTAAACATAAAAAAGCCCCGCCCTACCACGCCCATAATTGGGGGTCAATCAAAATTTCTTTAACAATTTCAGTAAAGGGTCACTCAAGAAACATTCATAACAAGTTTCATTGAAATCGGCTCAATGGTTTGGGAGAAAAAGATTTTTTAAGATTTTAACGTGAAAAAATGCCACGCCCTTATTTGGGGGTCAATCGAAATTTCTTGAACAATTTAAGTATGGGTTACCCAAGGAACTTTCTTGCCAAGTTTCAGTGAAACCGCCGAATGGTTTTGGAGGAGAAAATTATTTAAAGATTTTTACATGAAAAACGGCCACGCCCATATTTGGAGGTCAATCAAAATTTCTTTAACAATTTAAGAAGATGGTAACCCGAGGATCATTTCAACCAAGTTTCATTAAAATCCTCCCATTGGTTTGGGAGGAGAAGATGTTTAGAGAAAAAGTTTACGCCTATATAAGCGCACACTTAACACATGATGTCATGCCGTCGTCTACTTATGTGTGCAAAGGACGCCTTAAAATAGATTCTGCCTTAAAAGTGCCACAGTTTGTGTTATATTTGTATTTACGAATATATACTGTCTGTTCTTTTTAAAGAGAAATTTATCTTACACTTGTTTTAAAGTTGCTTTTTTCTTTTGTCATTGTGTTTCTTTAGAACTCAGTTGTAACGATTTACTGAGTTTCATCCACATTGCACCAAAATACTCAATCACAATAAACTAAATACCCTTTATCCTTTTAAAAACCAAGTCAAAAGGTGATTGCACTAAGTAGAAAATTCTGAAGGCATTATCAGGAACAATTGAGTAAAGGAATATTCATGTAACATACACACCAAGATTCAATGATACATAACAAGTACAATTGATTGGGGGGGGGGGGAGATTTTTAAGATTCCAAAGTGAAAACTTACCCCTGAAATATCCACATTTATGGGTCATTCAAAAATTTGCGATCAATTTCAGTAACGGTGCACCTAAGGAATAGTCATACCAAGTTTAATCTAAACCGGCCAAATGAGCAGGGAGGAGAAGATATTGTAAGGGGAAAAACCCGCCCTATCACGCCAATTATTTAGTATGTAATAAAATTTTCGAGCAATTTAAATAAGGGCCATCAAAGTATCACTCATACTTAGTTTTATAGAGATCAGCCGAATGGTCTGAGTTGAGAATATCTTTTAAGTTTTTTTTTAACGAAAATAAGCCCTGCCCTTGAATACCGAGCCAATCAAATTTCTTAAATCAAAAGACAATTTCAATTTAACTTTGCATTTGTCTTCTTTTGTTTTGACACTTACGAATTCACACCGTTAGTGATGGCCGATATTGCTTGGGTCGAATAAAAAGATAACAAGGGTTTAGCTGAATGATAGATAATGAGAAGATGTTTCAGATGAAAATTTCATATTTTCACATCCGTTCGACATTCTTTTTTCAAAATTTCACGAGAACTTCTGATATTTAGTCCGTTGTTGTTTACTTTTGTTATCTTTTGTTGTTGATGCTTTCATTTTGCCTCCTTTTGTATAGATAAATTGTTATTTACTCTTCAAAAAAGTTCTTAGACATTTGATCTATATTCAACTTCGACAGTAATATCTATGTATGTGTACATTCAATCAAGAAGGGGAGTTCAATGCACCACTACACTGTATCAAAGCAGAGTAACTTTTTGACCAAAGACTTGTAACAGAGTCCTTGAACAGTACGGAACACCAGGGATTTGACAATCCAATTGAAACGTGATTGAACGCGGAGCGGTGATTGAACGTTTATGAATAATCGTGATTGCCCGCTGAACGTTTTTTTTTCTGATTGAATTTAATGTATTATATGCTAAATCCGATCGTTCAATCAAATTGAACGTTGCTTTCAATCATTCAATTCGAGCCAACCAGATGAAAAGGCCTAAACGGGACAATTGCCAGTGATTACTCTTAGACATAACATCAACTTCCACAAGTCTAAACATCTTGTTAAGCGGATGGCAGGATTAACATTGAAAATAAAACCCTGCACAGGCTTGTCACCTTTCACTAAAAAATCCCAACATTGAATGCATCAATAAGATGTCAACTTGTCGGCAATCAGTCACCGATTTCATCAACTATTCTACATTAAGTCATCAGTGATGCCCCGCCAAAGCAACACAGTGTTTATGTGACAGTAACTTAAGCTTAAGAGGGAGATACACTATCTATCTGTATATACTGCCTAAACCCCTTTTCTGGTATTACTGGCAGGTGCGCGTACAGATTTCTGTCCTTAGAAAGCGGAGCTATTTTTGAACTGGTGCTGAAAAAAAACTGTTAGTCATTGGTTAGGGTTCCGGATACATTAATTTCAGTTTGGTTGCGGGAAAATAAGTTTAATTTTATTGAGCGCTATCCAATACACAATCTAGATTGTTTTCATGTGTACAGTTTGAGCAGAATCATACCCCTACACTATATCAAATGTAGGTATAAAATCACTAACCTCTGTTGACCTTGCTCATACCCCATTATTATTGAAGATATCTCCAAGAAAATAGGCATGTGTGTTCATCATCACAAGAGCCCAGACTTTCAAAGGGGGCTAACATTTTTGACGAAATGACATCTTACTGATGCATTCGATGTTGGGATTTTTTAAGTTATAGGTGACAAGCCTGTGAAGGGTTTTATCTTTAAGGTAAATCCTGCCAACCACCTCAGATGTTTAGACTTGTGGAAGTTGATGTTATATCTAAGAGTAATCAATGACAATTGTCCCGTTTAGGTCTTTATCATCTGGTCGGCTCAGGTTTTCTCTTTTTTAACATCACAAAAACAGAGATAAATATTTTTTTTCTGTCTTTTCTGACCTTTACTACAATAAGGTATCAGCCACTATCGTTGGCCATCGTAGTCAACGACATCGGTGACTGGTCAACTCGGCCCATTTTCAACTCGGCCCATCGGCAACTCGGCCCAGCGTATAACTCGACCCCGATTTCATTTTACGCAAAAACCTTCTTTTTTTTCGGTTATTTATTCAGTAATTTTATTACAAATACACAAGAATTCAATCTTCATTCAGTTTTAATGAAATTTACGTATGCAGCAGAAAATTAAAGAAGTTGAATTAAAATTTAAGAATAATTCATAGAATCTAACATAATCAAACTATGAATCGATGAAATATTTCTTGAAAGACAAAAAAAAATATAGATTTGAAATAATAATGATAAACCCAGTGAGGTATAGTCTGATAGTAGCATCGTTTATACAAAATTTGTATACATTTAATGAAAAAAAATCAATGTTACAATAGACTATATATTGGGGCCGAGTTGAGCAAAAGGACCATGCAATTTCTGCCTGATATGCACTAAACTCGACAGGTCGAAAGGTTCGAGGTCCGAAAAATTGACATCATATTTAACTGTCGATATCTTTGGCGATCCTAATAATTTTAAATAAGATCAATGTCCAGTCTTAACGAAGCTAATTTTTAGTCCAGCCAATTGTTTTCACAATTCTTATCTAGAAATATGAGACTTTTTCGAAAAGGTTTTTTAAGAGTTAAGCTGGTTATATAAATGGCGTTTTTTTCTCCAAGGGAAATAATAAAATCGAAATGATGGCGTGTAATTTGCTGTGGACCCCGGCGGAATTTAAAAAAAATGTTAGGAAAATTATATTTCGTTTATTTTCTTTCGTTATTTATGCTTCGAATTGAATGATTGAAAGCAACGTTCAAATTGATTGAACGATCGGATTTAGCATAAAATGCATTCAATTCAATCAGAAGAAAAAAACGTTCAGCGGGCAATTAAGATCATTCATAAACGTTCAATCACCGCTCCGAGGTTCAATCACGTTCCAATCGGATTGTCAAATTCCTGATGTTCCGTACTGTTCAACGTCTCTGTTACAAATCTTTGGTAAAAAAAATTAACTATGCTTTGATACAGTGTAAAGGTGTATTGACTGCACCTTATTGATTGAATGAACACATACATCGATATTACTGTCGAAGTTGAATATAGATCAAATGTCAAAGAACTTTTTTGAAGAGTATATAACAATTTATCTATACAAAAGGAGGCAAAATGAAAGCATCAACAACAACAAAAAAGATAACAATAATTAACAACAACCGACTAAATTTCAGAAGTTCTCGTGAAATTTTGAAAAAAAAATATCGAACGGGTGTGAAAATGTGAAATTTTCATCGGAAACATCTTCTCATTATCTATCATTCAGCTTAACCCTTGCTATCTTTTTAATCGACCCAAGCAATATCGGCCATCACTAACGGTGTGAATTGATATGTGTCATAACAAAAGAAGACAAATGGAATGTTAAATTGAAATTGTCATTTGATTTAAGAAATGTGATTGGCTCCCAATTTTCGGTGTTCTAGGGCGGGGCTTATTTCGTTATAAAAACTTAAAAGATATTCTCAACTCAGACCATTCGGCTGATCTCTACAAAAGTAGGTATGAATGATCCTTTGATGGCCCTTTATTTAAATAGCTCGAAATTTCTTTATTGCATACTAAACATTGGCGTGACAGGAAAACTCAGAAAACTCTCAGTTGGTCAAGCTCAAGGATATGCGAAACATGTTGCCATCACAACTATTTAGTCTGATGTATGTGGGTACCTCTTTGGTAGCGTATCCGATTCCCATTCATTAGCTCTCGGAGCGACTTTCAAAGCGCAGTTGGAAATATGTGTTGGACTGCGAATCCAGGGTTTGATCAGATTGGCATTTATCCCATCCTACAAGTTGTTCCCCCGAATGGGTTAATATGTTTTATTTGTTTTGGGTTAAATGCAAATTTCAATTTTATTGCAGTTATATTTTAGTTGACCAGTGCACACACTCATGGCCTTACATCCTTTCTTACACCAGTAAATCCTTAACATTTCATCAGTCCATTAGCTGCTCATCAATCTGAGGCGAGCTACATTTTAGCATAAGATACATATCATATGTATAACCATTTATGTCGGAAGAAGGTTAGCTGAGCCGGGGTTCTAACTCGCTATCCAAGGATTGACTGTCATGTGCGTTACTGCTAGGCTTTGCCCCTGTGGATTAATAATCGTAAACCTTTGTGGGATAGCAGCTGGAGGCTAGTAAGGGATGTAATGGTAGTGCATGCGCTTTTGCATGAAATATCAGAAAGCTGCCAAAGACCCTAAGATTGTTAAAAGCAGCAGTAACCCCAGTAACCCCAATTCAAACACAAATAATTGGATCCAAGGCCCAATTCCTGATGGTGGCATACATTATGTTTGAGATTTATCCCCTAGCTGATGGCTCAGCAACGGTCCTGTGTAACAGCATATCACGCCGTGAAATTGACATTCATTAAGATCAAAACAAATCGATATCACTTGCCCAGTGCTCCAATGATTCATTCCAAACACTCACTCTAATCAATTTTTTTAAACGCTTTTGATCAACCATTTCCATGACTAGTATTGTCTTTATTTATCAACAATAAGTACTCTCTTCCTTTTGTTAAGCCTATATCTAATAAAAAACGAGCACAATCAGGTTTCTCGTTTTCTGAAATCTTGAACTTTTGATTGCTATGGAAACCATAGTGGGACATAAAATATAATTTAGTATGTGCAAACGAGCAGCCAAACGATAGAGCTACTTCACTGTTGTTTAAGATTGATTCTAATTAAAGTGCATTTTTGTTATTTTATCAAGTAGAAATAAAATTCGAAAACAGAAATAAAATGAGTAAATTTTCTTTCATTTGACATTCTAATTCCCTTGGCAGCCATGCTAAGAGACACAATTAAAAAAAGAACCTTGTACTACAAGATGTGTTTCACCTTGAAATATGAGTATCAGTAGATGCCTATTGCCTATTATTGAGATCTATGATCATATCAAAATTAAGCTTTGAATCTTTAATATTCTTGAAGTAATTTGCAATTCTCATATGCTGTTTGTTACAATTTGCTTTCATTTAACCTTGAAAGATGACCTAGACCTTGTCAGATGACATTGACCTTGATATCAGCAGATGTGCAGTTCCGAGATCTATCATCATGCCAGATACAAGCTTGATATCTTGTTTAGTCTTAAAACAATTGAGACTATTATGTTTTGTAATGCAGTTTAAGTTTTGAAAATTTGGCCTTGATAAATGACTTTGACCTTCATAATTGACACTGACCTTGTCATATGACCTTGACATGGATAACGGTAAATGTACATTACTAGAAAGATAATGAATTTATAATACATTATCATGCCAAATATGAATCTTGTATCTTGAATAGCAGTGAAGTACTTGGCAATGTTTGTTTCTCATCTATTTTTAGTCAATGAATTTCATTTGATATTGCAATTCTCCATTATGACAAATAGGATGTCACTTCGCTTGCCATGGTAACCAGTATAGCAAAGTTGTTTTACATTTATATTTTTTTCAATTATACTACGTTCGATAAGTGACTATTGTCTGTATTGTTTATTTCTTGTGTGCTTGATCCTAATATATTTACGTAAAAACCAAGCAAAAATTGAAATTTTACAGCCGAGGCCTTATTTTAGGTTGCCATGGAAACCAAAATGTCACACATCACTTACTTTGCTTGTTTCCTAGCTTTTAAGATATGACAGATGCTTCATTACACATACTTCCCATGATTTTTCGTCTTTTGGTTAGGGGCCATTTTATTACCTAATAATGACAGTTTTTCATTTTTTCAAAGCTTCTGCTTCCATTGTTCCCATAGTAACCTTATTTTGAAAATTTTTGAGTGATTTTATTTTATAATTTAGGACTTTACTGAGTATGCCTTATACTGAAACAATGCACCCTAGCTTTGCTGCTAGTAGATAACTAAACTAGAGAATTGTATATTTTTTAACAAGCGAAAAAGAATAATATAGCTACTTTTGGTTGCCCTTTAAACACATCTAACCAACTTTTTTTCTTTTATTGAAATTAAAGCCAATATATGACCTATTCAGATGCACCAGTGCAAAATACAAGAAATAAGTAATAAATTCATTATTAAACAATAAAAATACATCGTTTTTCATGTCTAAAAAACAAGAAATCAAGCTTCAAAAACCCAATTCTTTCAGTGGCGGTTGGTATGGTAACAAGAACAGAATTAAGGTTTCCCTTTGACATTTGTACTTTCATGACATAAGAATCAATATATACTCTGAATTTTTTTGGTATTCTAAATAAGTCACTTGTGACCATTTCTACAGAGACAGCCTAATTCTTAGGGAGAGTGCTAATTAATAGTGACAATCAAAAGATTTTGATAAAAGCTGACAGAAATGTTTTCGTAAAAAATTGGCAGCCCTACTTTTATCCTAGACTGCAGTTATGGATCTGAAATAGCCCCTATCGAAGGTCTTATCATTCATTTTCATCGGGTAATTTTAATCAACATATGGTTTAGTTTGAAAATCAAGCTAAAAGTAAAGACCAAGATTACAGTCTCGACGATTTTGCCGTATGAAAATGGATTGCATTTCGTAGCTAGTGAGTATGTCCTTATTAATGAAATATCGGAGAGTAACATTGATAGGATTGGTATACCAGTCAATTGAATGTACTTTCCTTAAGTAATACTTCGTTGGCATAACAATGTTCTTGCCTCAAATAAAACATTATGCCCCCCGTAAAGCTGGTCCCTGAAGATAGACTTTGTTCAAAGAAAGAAGAGGAAAATCTCTTTGCTGTTCTTCCTTTCATTCTCTAGAGGCGGACTGCGTTATTTACCAAGTGATAGAGCAATAAAAGTTCTTAATTCTATAAAAACAACTGTCAGAAACACGAATTCATTCCTCAATTAATCGACGATGGCATATAATGATAATTATTAAGTAATAATAAGAATTATTCATACCCGAATAGTGTTTGTTGAATCAGCTTCACCTTTCGTTAAATAATTCGTCAGTGTGCCTTCAGAATAAGACTTCAGTGATTCGATAAAAGAGGATTTACCGGCTTTCACCATACCCAACACTAAGATTGATATTTTACCTGCTTTTTCACAATAGGCATCAATTTGTTCTTGATATTCAGCTATACCCTGAAAAAGGAATGTATTCTTACTAACATGTGAGTCTTTGTAAAAGTTGTTTGTATGTTCTCCAAAACATGAACTCCTTCTATGGGGTTTTTTAGATGCAGCATATGTAATCTAGTATGAATAATACTAGTTTACTAGTCGGAAAATGATCTATTTCGACATTTGAACCTGATCTTTAGATTGCATACATGTTTTACAAAGCAACCAATATTTCTGTATTCAAAGATGACGCGAAACGTTGTGCTAGATACTAATTTGCCCTGTCTATCATGGTTCAGAAAGATCAATTTAAGGTTGAAATTGACCTTGATGTTATACGATAATTTAAAAAAAATGATAAACATTTCGTTGATAAAGGTTATAATCATACTTTTATCCTGTCACTAAGTATTGCCAGATTACAGGAAGTTTGATAAACTTGTTGATATCATGTCTCTTGATCACGTGACAGCTTTAGCATGCCATTTGTCAGGCTTAAATATAAAAAAACGAAAGAAATTAAACTCAATATGAATAAGAATTTCTCTTCTTCTTATTTTTTTTTTTCATTTTTAATTTCCGTTGGGGTCCGAAGCCAATTACTGGTCATCAATCTGTTTGGGTTATTTCCCTTAAATAAAATACCGCCAATTACATAAGGAACTTAACTTTACAGAAAAACAAAACTTTTCAGATTTCTAAATAAGAAATTTTCAAAAAGTATTGGTTCAACTTAAAATCAGCTTCGTGAAGCCTGAATAGGATCGCAAAAGAAATAGACAACTGAATACAGAATACAGAATTTTATTCAATGAACACTTATACCCAATATGGGTTAAAGGCATATATATACATATTTACTTAAGTCATATTTAAGATAACAACAATCAATGTAGTTAAGAACATCCTTAAACACTCACGAGAGTATTATCCCCATTAGTACCTTCAATTTCATACAAATTTATTTTTGTTGAATAAATCATAAAATAGATTTGTATGAAAAGGACATCCATAGCTAAGTTGTTCACAAAAAATTTAAAAGAAAAAAATCCCACTTAATTACTATACTCAGCAAATAAAGAAAGTATTCACTTTTCTTTTGTCAATATATTTTACATTTTTAAAATTGAATGATCAATTAAGGTACAATTCTGATTGCAGCGCTTCGTTTTCTCAGGCAAGCATGATTTTTCATCCAAGCAACATGTCATTTTTGGTGTTTTTCAATAAATGTCCAAATGTTTGTTTTCTACCTCGACGTACGTCATGTGTTCGATCGTGAGTTTCATTTCAAATGAATGTAACCTCTAAAGCTCTGTAGTTAAGAAAATCAAACAATAGTTGTGCTCCGTACAGTTTTATAATGAGACCGAAAAAAATGTGACCACAGGCGTAATTAAAAAAACCGTCAAACGTTGAGTAAATTTTTCGGAAGTAAGTTGAAAGAGAAGAACAATAAAGACGTGTGCTGGCCATTTCCGATAGAGAAGTATTGGCATTCGCCCTCTTCAACTTAACATGGTCACTAGGAAGACGTAACGCCAAATTTTCTCATTCACGTTGACGCGATTGCCTCTACGCTTCCTAAACACCATTTCAAAGCGGAAGTGAATAAAAGTCTGAACCTTTAAAAACGTCAAACTTTAAAATTAAGTCAATTGCCATTACATTCTTAACGGGTGTAAGGCGAACAAATTTCCCTGATATTCATTCGAACCTCTCCAATGAGGAAGATGAAGAGTTGACGTAACGTGACAGTGCAAATGTTGTTTTGTTTTCAGCAAAAATGAAATAGAGCATATTGGGATTGGTTTTCTTGACAAGGAACGAGCAGAGAGAATTTTGAAAATTTGAGCTCTGAATCTGCGTAAAATGTTTTATGAATATTTGTGTAAATTTGACGTAACTTTTGTAGGAATTAGCAGAAGGAATCAAGTTGGCTTATCAATCCAGAATAACGCAATTACTTAGCATTTCGCAAGCTTAAAACGGTCAGAAAACCATTTGAATATTTAATTGAGAGTCTGCTATTTTTGAAAACGACCCCCTGGCTACGTTACCGCCTACAATTCGGTAGCAGCTAATTCAAATCACATAAAACTTTTAAAATTCAATTCCAAATGATAAGGGCGTAATTTGCAATGTATTTCATAGAATTCCTGTGTGATATCAAATAGGAATGTCATAAGAGCCATTATATTAATCAATGAATATTACATAATGATATGCAAAGGGTGCAATAGCATTCAAAGATTTGGTACTTTTGTGTGTCATTAAGTTGACAAACTTGTCTTTATCCGTAACGAGAATCAAAAGTGACATTTCGCAATGCTATATGCGTATCATATTTTTCGCTACTGCACAAAAAACGAATTTCATCTCCCACCACATTACAAAAATCACACAATCGATCTTTAGCCTACTTGCCGCGATACCTACCACTCCCTTTTTCCAATGTATTCGATGAGATTCTAAGTGAGGTTAAAGCAATTCTGTATTCATAGCGATTTTTTTAATCAATTTATAAGTTCTTAATTTTTCCATACAGTCATCGCCATTCATATAATTCGCCCAGAACTGAGTGAATCTTTCTTTCAGTTCGTGTTTTAAACATGACAAAAGCGACGCCGTGCCATGGTTATTCTATACGTGAGAAAAGCCTAACCGGTATAAGATATTTTTACAAAAGAAAGCCAATTTTATTTTACCTCGGAATAACATACATTGTTCCAGTATGCCACAATTGTTAGTGACTCTTAGCTAGTCTGAAGAATGTGTATCCAAAAATTCAAGCAACATATGATTCCTGACGAAATCATCGGAAATTGGCCGAGCTCATTTTATACAATAAAATTTTGAGCTCTTGAATGAACGCCCAATATGTTCTTTAAAAATCTAGTAAGGACCTTATCAATTAAAAGACATATTAAAATTTCATCTAGATTTTTGTTTTGGTAGCATGTCTTATACCCAACCTATATTTCACTATTATACAAGGCTACAGGCGAATTAAAAAGACGCACTCATAGACGGTTTTATAGAATTGTGAAATATACTTTGTTTAACAGAGCACCTAATGCTTCCAGACGTAATTTTTTCTCAGCAATGAAAAGAATTTCGTTAGACGAAATGTCCACTCCAAGATATTTATAGCTTTACACACATTCTAAACTTAAACCGCCTATCCTGAAACTCTGACAATGCTTTTCAATTCCTCCTTTCTTAGAAGATATAATTACCTTACATTTGTTGGTGTTTTTTGCCAATCCCAAGTCATCGCAAAAAGTTTTAACTTTTTTTTTTTTGCAGTCCCTTAGCAGTGGTTGAAAGAAGTAATATGTCATCTGCATGAAGTAAATGACTCGCTTTATGGTTTTATAGAACAATAGCATCATCTACATCAAAATCATCACCTATATCATTTATAAATATACTCAAAAGCAATGGACTCAATACGTTTCCCTGGTGTAAACCGTTTTTTTTTTATTTCAATTTCTTCTGATAGTAAACCGTTGTATTTAAAACTCGAAGAGGAGCAAGAATACATAGATTAAATAACCTGTTATATATTTTGACAAAACAGTAAGTGATGCCTTGAGCATCTCATTTTAATCATGTCATATGAATTAGTCTTATTTTTTTTTTTTTTTTTTTTTTTTTTTTTTTTAAATTCTTAGAAGCAGCAAAGAATTCCTTTTTAGTAATGTCGAAGTCTAAACTACTCTTTTGATTAACTTGTTATTTTTTCTTTCATCAATTTTTCTTTGCTGATCGATATAAAAGTTAATTATGAAAATGGTCAAACCATTTCCTAGGAGTTATCTTTTCAATGTAAACTTCAGGTGTCAACGCTTTTTTTCAATTCTTCGGTGATAGTCCAAGCGGTTGGTGGGTCATTCTCTAAAGCATCATTTAATCTTTTAATTTGCTCTGTTTTTAGCTGTTTATTCTTTAGCTTTGACTTTTTTTATATTCTTTTGGCTTTGTATAATACCTTATTCTTTTACTGGTACTAGAAAAGTCACTTTTAAAAGCATTTTGTGCAGATTTTAAATCTCTAAACACACTTTGACAATCTCTGTCATACCCTTTTTTTATTAAGTTTCGTCTACATTTCTTCTTCCTTTTAAAGTCTTTCGTTTAAATGAGAGATCGCTTGCTAATGCTAAAGTTTCACCTATGCTTTTGATAATAACATCTATATTATTAGAATTTTCCTCCAATTATCTTTCTATAAAAGAAATAGAATCCACAACTCAGGATTTTTAAAAGTTTCTATGAAACCAGCTTTAGATTTGTCAGACCAAATAAATGTAGCAAAAAGTTTATGCTATCAACATTATATTCCTCTACTTTAATAACGATCGCAGATTTTTTTAAAGACGGTTTGACAAAATGGTGAATTAGACCCGACCCATCATTTTTACTATGCGAAAAAAAATATTGTGATTTTTTTCGGTAAGGGCGCCGGAGCAAGCGATTTGATTGGCTAATAATGCGATTTTAAAAAATGAAAATGCTAAAATAAAAATCGCAGAGGGAATTCAGATACACTTTCACTTTATTTATTTTTTCTCCTTCGAAGGGATATAAAACATTGAATAATTGCGTTAGATTTTAATCGTCAATATTCACATCTCGAAATGTCAACAACATTCAACTTCCTGATATCCTCGACTCAGGTAAATTTTATCGAAATCTGTCAGGGTTTTCCTTAGTTTAAATGCAACGAGGATAATTTTCGGTTAAGTAGTTTTGAAATTAGTTAATTAGAAATAAGTAACACCACCCATAAGCTGAATAACCCTATATTATAGGCTAGGCACCAAATCTATCAGTGATTTTGGTTGCCAAGGTAGTTGTTAGGGTGGGTGGGGGTATTCTTTTCTATTCAAACAAGTTCTGAGTCTGATCTATTTTATTCATCAATACAAACAATCATTGATTTGTCAATATATCAATTTAGCTTGCCTCCAAACAAATGAACTTAGAGCCATGTGATGTTTCATCGTAATTTTGCAGGTGACCGATCAACTCGGCCCCTGTCTGTCTCGACCAAATGGGCAACAAAACTAGGCATGGTCAACTCGGTTTCAGTATATTTTACACAGATGTGATGATGAATTGTTGTGTATATAATTTGGTGCTATACAGGTGGATAATTTTCAGACAGATTCCTTTCTTGTCAGCGTGATTATCTGTGTTTACCTAGAGTTTGTTTGAGAACAATCATCGACCTGGAACATTGTAACTACTACGCTTTAGCAAGCCAGTGCTTGTCATTGAACACATGAACCGCATGGGGTTTGTGTGTGTGGATTAAAAAGAAATGTGTATAAAAGTGTTAAGATAGCAAAAAATGGAATTATAAGCATTTATATGAAATAAGTATGTTTTGTTTTATTTGTGTACTATGGCTTTAAAGTATAGTGCTGTAAGTAAGTGATAAAATTATGTGTACATAGATTAGTGTACACAACATAGTTTTAACATTCCAACATATTGCTTCTGCAATATTCGGTTTCTGTAGGTGACTGACTGTTCTCCTACTTTTGATACAAAAATAACGCTTTGAATAACAAGTTATTTACGTGGGACCGTTTGTATTGTTGGTACGCAATAAACACATTTGACCACCTCTAAATGTGCTAGACTGATAACGATTGCAGATGCACTCATTGGTGGCGGTATCGAATCATGTCTTTATATATTAAACATAGACAAGTTTCTTTCATCTGGCTCTTGGTCAAGTGGTTAGCAAGCTCTACTCATAACCTGGGGGTTGCGGGTTCGAGCCCCACTGGATGCAGGTAGTGCATTTGGGCAGGACACTTTACAGACAGGGCCCCCACCAAGCTGTAAAAGTGGGTAGCAATGGTTCAGGTTAGAACCCATTGCCTCTCTGTGTAGGATAAGATCTGGAAGGAGTTGTGTTATCCCCGAGCGAAAAAAAATAAACTACCCTAAATTTTATGCATCAAATTATGTAGTTGCTTGAATAGCACTACTGTTCAAAAAAGGATCTGACATCAATGTTCAGAAAAGAACTGCCTACAGCTTTTTCATTGGAATCTTTTTTTAGAATTGATTGGTTGATGTTGAAACATGTGAAACTATTTCAATCTGTCTTTCGTCTTTCTTTAAAAATGACTTCATGCTAATATATCTTCAATGTAAATATAGCAATGTTCAACATTATTGGACACTCATGTCCATTCAAGTCATTGTGGTTGTCTCGATCGGTTCTTTTTACAAAATTTAAAATTAATGGCTTATCGATGAAATTGTCATGCATTGAATCTAAATCTTGTTTGTCCCTTGGTCTGTTCAGCCTGAATCCAGGTCATCCATGATCAAGTGGCATATCTAGATTGGGTCATGTGTCAAAATTAACTCTTTCTGCAGCTCAATTTTCTAATGTAATGCAAAAATTTGGTCAAAATTGTGAATTTTTTGCTTGACTTTCCGTTGAATAGGGGACTATTCTTGTCACATGGGTGTAGGCGTCGGTGTAATACTTTGGTTTCTACTAAATCTATTGCTTTGAAACATTGCACATGCTTCCAAGACCATAATGTATGCCTCTCAACAAAGATTTATTACTCTGATACTTAATTTAGTGGAATTTTTACCCTTTTCAGATTCTAAAATCTTTAAGATTTTCATGCAACTGTGGTGCATATCTGTAATTTCTTCGTTTCCACTTAGTGTTTTCTTGGAAACTTTAAACATGCCTTTGTGACCTGCATATCAGCTGCTAAACAAATATTCATTACTCTGATGTTGAATTTATAGGTTTTCTGATGTTTACATTGGTTTGCTTTTACTATCCAGCTCTGGGAATAGTGGTGCTTCTTTGTCCTCAGACAGCTCTTGTTGGTAAATGAAGCAGTCTTTTGCAGGGATGTTGAATTCCTTGGAACTGAATTCCTATGCCTGACTCAGTGTTTATTCTAGGCAGGGGGATAGGGGGATTCCCCCACTTTTTTCAAAGATCCCCCATATTTGCTAGATTTGTGGGGGATTTTTTATTATATCCAAAGAGCATGAATTACCACATTTCTTAATTGTGTCAATTTTTGTGCTGAAATCCCCCACATTTTTGAAATCCTGAAATAAACACTGCTGACTAGCCAAACATTGTCTTTGTTTGCAAAAATAAATACCAGGGCAAATCTGGGTAACAAAAAAAGATAATTCATTATCATGAAAAGGGTTCATTTATGCATGCATATCAATACCATGAAGACATTTCTTGAGAGCCTAGATTTTATTCAAGTTTTTTTCAATGATTTGAAAAATGAGTCTATTTTACTTTTAACTTTCAAAAAAATATTAATTTAAGACAGTCTGACACTCATATATATATATATATATATATATATATATATATATATATATATATATATATATATATATATATATATATATATATATATATATATATATATATATATACAGAGAGAGAGAGAGAGAGAGAGAGAGAGAGAGAGAGAGAGAGAGAGAGAGAGAGAGAGAGCATATAATTATTAGATTTATGTAATTCACAAACATTGTTATTTTGTATTTGGTTTTAAGTAACCCTTGTAGTTTAAGGTAAAATGCCTGGGTGCAAGGTACCCAGGAGTTCTGAGTTCAAATCTCGGCAGGGGTCAAATTGTAACCAATTAAGATATCAATTTTGTGAAATATATGAATTTAATATAATCAATAGTAGTTATATTTTAACCCTTTCCATACTGTTCACAAAAGTGTTGTGGAAATGTGGATCTTCTCCACATGTCCAGTTACAAGTTGAATGATTGTTTATGTTTGGACAACAGTAACAATAGAATAATTCTGCACGATAATGATTTCAGGTCGATGTGGACATCTATTAGGGACAGAGCTCTCATTCGCAAAAATAGGTACCCCAAACCCTAGTCCAGTGACTGCAAAATTTGAAAATATTGTCAGGTTTCACCATTTGTTTTAATGGAGAAACGTGAGATTCAATGCTTTGAAGAAAATAATTACTGGACACTCATTCTATTGTTGAGGCCAGGGTTCAATTACCTGCAGAAAGGATGTTTGATTTGTTTGAGATATTTAAATGAACTTTCTGTAGCTGCTTTGTTTGTTTATTTGAACAGGGTTTTATGCTGCTTTCAACAATCTTTAGGATACATTGCAGCGACTGCAGCGCCTAAAATTGAATTAACACAAGTACTTTCATTATATCGATTCCTAGCCTCCAGCTCCAAGGCCTTTTTTTAAAAAGATTGTTGAAAGCCCCATAAACCCCATTCAAGCAAACAAAACAAACCAATGCATTTTATGTTCATGATCTTAAAAAGCGAAATATCAGTCTACATGAATTATTGTATTGTAAATAATGCAGTGATAAGATTCATCATCATGATAATTTTATTCATTTGCTTTAAGGTTGTGGACCCGTAATACTTACTCAATGTTTCGGGAGTAGTAAACTTTAACAATTTTAACTGAGGTTTCCTAATGATTTTCACTTTATCGATATATATAGTCAATATTGTGAATAATCATGAGTTCCGAAATGTTGCGGAACTATTATGGGTCCACTACCTTAAAGCAAATGAGTAAAATTATTTAAAAGCTCACATGAGCACAACATGTTCAAAGTGATTTGATAGGATCACCCTGAATCTGTTGTCTGTCCTTGGCTGACCCTGTTAAAAGTGTTCTCAAAATTCTGATTGGCCCTTGAATATTGATGTAATATGTCAGGCCTTCTAATGCCCATCACGGAAAGATTGGGGTCATATTGTTTTACCATTGTCCGTCTGACTATATGACTCCAAAACTTAATAAAACACTAAATATTTCCAATCACTTCAAGGCTATTCAAGTGCAAAGACATCTTGCTTCACTATGAAATCTTTGTGCGATATCACCTCCTTAACCACTGTGCCAGTTTCAATTAATTTGGCCAGAACATCTTTTGAGTGAAATTTTTTATACGCTGCTGTAGGCGGTCGTCTTGTGAGTATTAGCATCATCTTCTCTGTCTATCCATCCGTCCATCCATCCGTACATCCTATTTTCTCGTGAGCGCAACTCCTCCCTCATTTATGGACCGATTTGGATGAAACTTTCATGGAATGTTCCTTGTCATCTGACCATGCACATGAAGTCAGGGTTTGGTTAATTTCAACTGTGTCATGGAAAAAGGGGCTTTCATGTAAAAAAATCTTGTGACACAACTCCTCCCTCATTTGCGGACCGATTTGGATGAAACTTTCACAAAATGTTCATAGTCACATGACCATGCACATGAAGTCATGGTTTTGTGAATTTCAGCTGTGTCATGAACATGTCATGCTTTGGTGCATCTCTGGTACCAAGGTCAAGGTCATGTTTCACGGTCAATTTCATCGATCAAAGGTGATATTGTGAAAGAAAATATGGTTATGGGGGCATTTGTTTTTGTACAAACACATCTTGTTTCACTGTAAAATATTTGACAGACATTTCCTTCTCAACCTTTGGGCCAATTTTAATGAATTTTTTCCAAGAATATTCTTTGGATGATCCTTCTCATATTTTTTCTTGCAAAAACTTGATAAACCAAAAAAATCTGGGGTGACAGGGTAGGGGCCTTTTTCAGTATGAAGTCTTAAAACACTATCTCCTTGAAAACTTGTGCCCGAAATTATACTTGGATTACATCAACCGGACTTATAAAATACAGATGAGTTATTTAGGCCCATTCTGTACCTCATGTTTTGCAAACTAAATCCCTAATGTTCATTAGAGAAGTTTAGAAATGAGTGAGTTACTGGTATTGATTCAAAATATTGGAATTAGAAATAAATCTAAGTCTGAGGATGAAATTCCTTCTGCAAATCAATAAAGCACATAATCAAAAAATCACTTCATTTATTTAAAAGAGTGGAAAGCCTTTTAGAATACATTGTTAAAAGACAACAATTGAAGACTGCGATCGTTTTGAGGCTTTGCCTTTTTGATATTATAAATTGATGTTTCGAAAATAGATTCAACTCAGTTGTGATCATACAGTGATCAGATAGAAAACTTTAATCGTTTACATTCATGCTATGAATAAATGTAGACACTGACCATTTAGAAACACAAAAGTCAACTGTACTGCTACCTCTGTTATTATGACATGTAAATTTTCCAACTAAATCACCTTAAGTGCGGCCATTTTAAATATAAATCTATTATACTTATACATTGTTCGATTAACCATCTACCAGAATGGTTCACTATTTTACCACTAGAGACACGAGGTAAAATATTTTCAAAATTATCATGTATCGTATGTGGAAGATATTTGTCATTTTCGGTTTGAGTAAATTCATCACTCGATCCAATTCTTGCATTTAGTTACAAATTAAAACTTTTCCCTTTCAAGCAAAAAATCCATTTGTTTCTCTAGTTCAATCATTATACCTTTACTGTTATTTTTCCATAAGATGAATTCAAAGGGGTATATATACAAGAGCTAGATATAAATCAGTTTGTAGCGTTCTATGTTCTTTTAAAAAACGCAGCCAAATAAGACCGCTATCTGAGACTGGATCAATCTTGAATATGTGTTTCAGAAAATCCCTAATTAAAACAGCAATACCACCTGATGACTTTCTTGCATTTACATTCTTAGGTCTATCCTTTCGACAAACTTTATAACCAGGTAGGCTTTTATCAACTGTTTTGTCAGTTTGTGTCTGCAAAAGACCTACAACATCAGTTTCTTGTAATTTATTGCATTTGATTTCATGGATCTTATTATCAATCCCATTTATATTCTATGTTTTCATTAAAATCATTTTGGATAACTATCACAAATAATATTGAGTAGATAAATCGAGAAAAGATACAAAACAAGAGAAGAAAATTGGTTCAAATATGTTGATATTATTTATGTGAAAATTGATTAATGCACCCATTCACACTTTAACATCCGCAAACATATAGTGTCATGTGTGTATGCAACATTAAAATCAAAATATCAAACTTACCCAGCACACGCACCTTTATTCAGATCTACACTAGATTTAAAAAAAAAACTTAAAATTCACTCATAGATTTATTCTGAATCCTTTACAAGAAACAAAAGCTGAACATTAAATATGCTCTAATGGCAATACTTTTCACAGCAATAATTTTTTCAAACAGGAAGCTTACAAGTCACATAGCTAGATAAATCGTCAAGATTGAAGCGTTTACATTTTTTTTAATTTTAAAAAGAAAAGAAAAAACACATTTGATTATTCACTATGATGTTAATTGTATCTTCATAAATTGTGATGTTTTTTTAAATAAGAAACAAAACCCTTTAAAATACACACAATATCACTAGTGCCTCTGACATCACATTGAAATTAGTTTGTAACTCTAGCATTCATATTATTCGTAAATCAAAAAGAACCTTAAGAAAAGAAGAGAAAGCAAAATTGATAAATTACCTTAAGTTCTGTAAAACTTCTTATGTAAGCTAGAGTCTTATTTATCATATTTATCATTTATCCTTCTCTCGTTATGTGCATAATTTCCAAAGTTTCTTCTGCGATTGTAATTAGCGGATCGCGGGTTTGACAAAATCGAGCGACCAATAAAATAGCTTACTCAAACCGAGGCATGAATATCACCTCCGGCAGATTACGTCCAAAAACCCGCACTATTTTCAAGCCCGCTTCCATTCAAAACGACTTGATTTGGAGAAGAAATCTAACGATTTCGATGGTTAAGATATATGTCGTTTATTGTTAAATATTGCTTATTGTGTGTATATAACCCGAAAACACGAACAAACATGTATGGGAGCATCGGCCAGAACTTTTCCCGCTGTAGTCATATTTGGGTACACATTAATTCGGATACACGTTGATTACATTCTATTTCTGGATTCAGTTGTAGCATATTCACCACAGTAAGTTATCTTAGAGATGTGCTGTGTTAAATTTTTGATTAGGAAAATTCCGTCCGATGATCAATGGTTGGTGAAACTGACGAAATGTCGTGATCTTTTTGGACACAATTGATTTTCGCTGGCTTTCCGGGTGCGATAAAAAAGATAACAAAAATAAGACAAAGAGTGATCAAGGTAGCATATATTTAATCCAGATTTGCTCGTCCAAAAACATGCTTTCCCAAATACTGTCGTTCGGGGTAAGTTTGCTTAAAATCTCGTTTGTACTCGATCTGTTCCGCCACCTTTAAAATTTTATGCAATTTTGTAAGTTTCAACAGCTACTCTAAAAATATCGTTATCTGCGCATGTCATATTCTAAATTTAATTTTGCCATTGATTAATTGACAAAACTATTGGTTTGAATTGCGAAAGTAGATTATTTTTTTAAAAAAGTTGTTTTTCAAGGGGCCGGATTGTCGGGGACGGTGGTTGGTACTGTTCAATTTGTAGACTTTTTGGTAGGTTAGAAAAGTACTCCAAAAGAAACCGTCTCAAATTACCCCCCCCCCCCCCCATTATTTTTTTTATTCGAAGACTTCCAATTAAGAATTTTCTGTTTTAATATCTCTCCTCATGCTGTCCACGACTCAGTCCTACTGACCACAAAATTGACTAAATATAAAGAAAATTGTCTTGTTACTAGCAACCCTATACTGGTTTGTTAATTGGGTTGCTTACTCAGTGAAGAGTGAACGGAAGGGGGACAGAAGTCTTTTTGCCCTCAAAATCAGGGATGCTATTTTCAATTAAGCTATCATATTGTGTTTTGTTTTTTTTGTTATGATTCATTCGTTAGAGTCCATTTTCACATTTTTGATGTGTGATGATATTTTGTACCCACGCAACTACGAAGTAGAGGGGGTGTACTGGATTCGTCATGACCGTCTGTCTATCTGTCCGTCCATCCATAGACACAATTTTGTCCGAAAGTTTTATCATAGACTATTGTGGCTACAGCTATATAATTTATACAATACCTGTGTCTGAATATGAAGTTGTGCACCTGTAATTTTGAAGCTCATATTCTCATTGGTTGCTGATTTATCTTCCTTTGAACATGATATTTTTACTAAATTATTTTTGCCTTGATCATATATCCTACACACTTGCATGTATTGACTTGAAATTAATACATTATGTGTATTATATTGCTAATGGAGTTGTGCACCTGCTACTTTTAAGCTCCTACTCTCAATAGTTGCTGAATTATCTACCTTTAATCATGCAATTTTCACTTAATTATTGTTGTCTGGAGTATTTCTCTTACACTATTGCATGAGTACTTAATTCAAATTTATACATACATGTACTAGGGTCATCCAATAAATAGCGAAACTGGTTTTATATCTCATAAACTAATAAACATATCACAGTGAAATTTTACCCGCAAGTTCTTCATTGACTTCTGCAATTATTTTTATATCAACTATCAAGCTTCTATGACGCCATGATGATGATGTGACTTAGCATGACGTCATGACGTTAATCATGACCACATACATATTAAGATAGCAGAATTGATACGTCGTGTGAGAGATACTTTTTTCAAAGTAAAAAAAAAATGGAATTACTAGTTTTGAATCAAAATGCAGAGATTATTCACTTTCTCACTATACCTTACTTCTATTGATTAAATTTTCATTTGGTGATAAAATTGTATTATTGCAGGAAATGTCCATTTTGAACGATTTATATGATTAAAGGATGAGATATGCCCTGAATTTTGACGTCATTTCTTTTGAAAATTTGAGACATTGTCTAACACTTAGGTACGATACTAGAAAACATCTATCTTTGTAAGAGGATTAAAAAAATATCACAGGGAAGTTGAGTATTATTTTTTTTCCAAAGAAAAGACATCAAAAGGTTAGCATGGCCATTAAGGCAGAAAGATACGAAGATAGAAGTCTGTCAATTATTAGGAGAGATATAGAGAATAGATGGTTGTTGACTTGAGATGGAAAAGTTTATCGGGCAAGGCGTAGGAATTTATCTGGTGAGCCGGAGGCGAACCGGATAAATTCCGCAGCCGAGCCCGATAAACTTTTCCATCTCAAGTCACCAACAATCTATTCTATTTATCCTGTTACAAGTTTTTAAAGTCTATTCGTTATTTATTTTACAAAAAATTAATCTGATCCCGATTTACAACTCCGATACTCGGCGAGTCCGCATCATAAGTGTGAATGTGTGGAAGAGGTGGGGTGATCGCTTACGGCTAAAGAACTCGAACATTGAGAGGATTTCAAATGCTGTAGCAAGAAAATATTCAACAAAAGAAAACTTGACTAATACGTATACCTTAATGTTTAAGAAGATATGAACCAGGTGATTTTCGCAATCTCAAACGTCCTTTTTTCTCCGAAGTTTTGATGTCATGCAGCTAAAAGCAAATCTCAATTCAATGCCTTCCTTGCTATTAATCAAAGGATGGACATAGATTGAGATCAGATGCAAAGCTACTATATTCGAACTCCTCCTCGGTCGAAAAATCCTTCGTTAAATCCATTCAGGTAAATGTTTTAAAATCCTGACAGTTTTGGAGATGGAATGTAAACACCGAGATAAGCTTCGTCACAATTTTATAGATTACGTCATCAGTCATGATTTACGTCATCGATATTGTCGCGATTTGATTTTAAAAATATATGAGAATCGAGTGAAATATTTTTTATCTGGAAAAGATACTCAAATTCAAAAGAGAAAAATGTTAGAGAGGACTGTTTTCAGACCTAATAGCCGCAAAAAGAAGATCCGGCAGGCCACGTGACCAAGTGACATGATAAAGCTGTCACGTGATCAATTGACCTGATATCAACAAGTTTATCATACCCCCTTTTATCAGGCAATACTTATAGCTAGTGACAGGATAAATAGCACTAACAGATAGTAAACATGAACAAGTCAGAGACCAGAGTCCTAGTTTCACTTTAATTGGATGACCCAAGTAATGTGAATTTGTATTGGGAGTTCCGCACCTGCAATTTTGAGACCCTACTATGAATTGTTACTGAATTATCTCCCCTTAAATTTGTCATTTTCACATATTTTTTTTATTATTTGGAGCGTTCCTGTTTAACTAGTACATTTTTGAAATGAAACTTATATATATTCTAGCTGGTTATGTAAGCTTACAAGTACTTTTAAAGTTTTAAGGACCCTAAAAAAAATTACCTTTTGTATTATCTCGCCTTGAACTCATAAATTATGATATTTTGTTATTACTTGGAGCATTTTTCCTACATTATTGCTGCTACTTCTTTGATATTTAATAATAGAAATTTCCATTGTTAACTAGTGTTAGTAATTCTTATTATGACCCTATTATATTGGCCGCTTAATTATTTCGCCATGACCATGTCAATGTGTAAATTATCTTTATTATCTGGAGCATTTTACTTACAATGTTGCCAAATTATTTTCCTTGAACTTGTAAATTATAGACATTTTTTGTTATAATGCCGCTGCTTGCTGCAAATAATTGGGGAATTATATAAGTCAGTTAATTGTTTAAGATTGATAAGTTCTATTTGTTCGATTAGTCTGTCATAGAAGACAGACTTTTTAATTTTACTTTCAGTTGAATGGAAATATTGAGATGTACACCTACAACTGATATACAACAGAGATCATGTTATGTATATATTTCTGTTGATAAGAGTCCCTGGTAGAGATAAGAGAGAAATGTCTATTCGCTTTGTATGAGACTGAAAAGAACTAAAACTTAGTAAGTAGAATTTTGAAAATAGCACAATTTTGTCAATGTATTTTACTGGCAGTTTAGAAGTACATGATGAAAGTGCAGTAAACTTTAACTCAGTGAACTCAAAGTCAAACCCTAGAATTTCCATTCACTCTAAGCCTTCTGCTATTCACGAGATAAACTTGTTGTGAACACAATATTGGCAGACAGTATAAACTAAAGTCAGCCTGCACAGTTGTCTAGTCTGTTCTTAATGTACACTTTCTGCCTTGTATATTTTATGGAAAAAGATTTGTTGAAATGTATAATAAACAGGAAATTTGTTTAAACAAAGTTTAAAATTAGCAGGAAAAGGTGTTAAAATAGTGCTATGCCAGGGAAAGCGAACCACTCTTTTTGTATGTTTCAATCCCCTTTACAGAAATCCTAGATCCACCACTGAAGAATCAAACAAAACAATTTGTCATCTTGTAGAGAATAATTAATATAAAATCATCTAGGTATGCTATCCTTGTGTTTTTTAAATAAATTCACCAAAAAGGAAATGTGACTTTTAAAGGCAAATATTGCTAATAGTTGATCAGTGAACTCCAGACCAGATGCATATTTGAAGAGTGATCACTGCACAGTCAAAAATACATGTAAATTACCTGAAAAATGGATGGATGAAAAAATTCTATCCCAGAGTGAAAAGAAAAATACTGTTTTTTTGTTGAACAAAAGGGTCATGGTGATTCTTCCTGCTGCAGATGCCAGACAGTGAATAAGAGGCCCATATTGTTTGAATGGATTCAAGATCCTCAGCCCTGAGAAAAACTTTCTAAATATGGACAACCGAGTAAGTGTTCTTAGAAACATTTATTTTTCTCCAGCCTGTAAAAATGAAAAAAAAAGTGTATTAATAGGTTCACCATATCCAACACAACTACTTTTTCATGGCCATTGCTGCAAAAGATAAAACGTTTAAGAAAAGTTAAGCCTTTTCGAAAAAGAAGAAAGACCAAATTACTCAAAAGAAACATCTTTATTTAAATTGTCCCAAAATATTTACTACAATGCAATGCTCAACAAAAAAAGATTTTGCACCTTTCTTTATTTCTTTCTTTTGGATCAATATCAATTTTGATTGTGTGATATTGAGGCAAAAATGTTCACATCGTTGGCTCAACTGACCAAAGGTCAAAAGAGCTATAGTGATGGCATGTTTCCTGTTCGTGCTACTGTACTTTATCCTTGTTATCACATAAGAGTCCTTACAAGTATCATGGTGAACTATTGTGATCGATCAATGCCTGGTGTCCATAACTTTGAATAACCTTCTCTCAAACTACTCATCAGATTTCAATCAAACTTCACTGACATGATCGTTATGTCAAGAACTTCAAAAAAAGTTCACAAAATTGGAATCCTTACATAACTCTGGTTGCCTCGGCAAAACATCTAAAAAAACTTATAAAACCTTCCCAAACCGTAAGGCCCCAAGCTTTCATATTATTCATGAAGTATCACCCAATGCACAATAATTAAAATTAATTATCTATCTTGAATGTAAGCCATATGTTTAGGGATAACAACTTTACAAATCACAGATAGCTTTGAAAAATTCTTTTCCCAAAGCATTTTATTTGCCCAATTTCTCTTCCCAAAATATTTATATGCCAACGACTATATTTTTAGCCCTATGATGATGGATTCTGCATTTTATAATAGAAATAAAGACAACTATTTAAAACTCTTCTACTCTCAAAGAATTAAGTTTAAATCTCTGATGTTTTGCATGACACAATAATCGAAAGACCTTTCAGCAGAAAAAAGTCAGATTAGTGTACTGAGTTCAAAAAAGCCCTATGTTGTACGATATTAGGTTTATATAAAAATGAAAAAGTAGGTATTAGCAAAGATCTTTCTAAATAACAAGATAATGCACCTTTCAATTATTTTTTTCTGAGAATTTACAATATTGTCTCCTACTAAACACTGTAAAATTCTTTAGATCAAAATAATTATTAAGCCTTTGTTGTTGGGATTCTTTCCTTAAGAAAGTTATAAGAAGAAAATCTTAAAAAGTATTTTCCTCTAAGTTTGGCCTGATACTTTTATTTTATGCTTAAGCATTAATCTATATTTGTCTGCCCAAATGATTCAAATCAACCCCTTAAATCGAAATACTGCATATGTTGTAGGGACACATTTAGCTTAGAAGTGATAGAAGAAAGCCTTTAAGGAAGGCCGTTACAGTTGCGGAGGATTTCCAGGTATCCGCGAATCAGATGTATGTTTCAGAGCATTTTTAGGCACAGATATATTGAAAATATCAACATAGCTTTCCATGCATATTTTGAAAATATTTACATTTTTCTGAAGGTGGCCATGTTTTCTAAAATATCAAAGAAAACTGTTTATTACACCGACTAATCACAATGCTGGTGTGCTAAATTAACATATATTTATAGCCATAGATATGGAAAAAACATAAAAATATAATAAACTTTCTAGTAAGGGCATAAATAAGTGACAAGTGGACATTTTGCTTTAAATGCTCCTCAAAGATAAAAAGTGAATATTTTCCTTTTGCAGGCAAAAAAAACAAACAGTTATATTAAATAAACTCGAAATATGTCAATAGAAAATTAGCCCAACTATCGGGTACAACTGAAATAAATAGAGAAAAGTTTATGGGCACTTTTAGTCAATTTCATAAGTTTGAAATACAGTACCCACCATAATTTACAACTGTAATTTGATTTTGTCCAGACATTGTTACGTCCCCTGATTTCCCAAACAACAATAAAAACCATTTTGTAATTTTGATGCACATATGGCCTATGACAGTTGTAGGATTTCTGTAACGGGGTTTAAACTACAATTAAGGAGGGGGTAGTTATTTAACATCATTACCAAAGTTTTGCCGAATTACCCAGTGAAAGAATGAACACCCCATTCCCTCTTGATCCGCCACATGCACAGCCATTATCCTGATCAAAACACGAGATTTTCCTCCATGAACTCATTTTCTATATGAGGCAATTACATATAGAAATAATATGTCATTTCAGTTGCCACGGAAGATAAGATGGTTTATTACTCGATTGAAACAAAAAAGACAGAAAACATGACTTTCGATTGATTTTAAAGATTTTAGAATTCTGTGATTATGTTGATATTTATAACCTAATTTATCTTACAATGGTTTGGAAACAATTTCCTAAATTTTACATTGATCCCTCTTGATTCTGTGGATCACAGAAGAGTTCAACAGTCTCAGGGCCAAATAAAGGAAAAAGCACAATCGCCGGTATTTATACCCGATCTCGGGACTTCTTGGTCAAGGAGCAGACGCAGTAACTCTCGAATACATACGCTCTTCGAATAATACGAAAACTTTTTGAAATCATTGCTTATTGAAATATTCAATGTTGGCAAAGCTATTGATTGAATATTAATAATTGTTATCAAATAATCGTTTTCACTTTACAAACACACATAAACGGAATCAAATAAAGATTGAAATTAAGAGAGAAGAAATGAATTTGCCCTTTTTCTACGTTGTCTCCTTTTCCGTTTTTACAACGTCTAACATACGTAATGAATGGGATCTTTAAAGGCAAAAGTAACATATCATTTTGAAAATTTATAAAAAAGAATAGTTAAAAACGAACAGACAGTTAACAGTGCAGAAAAATAAACTTAAAAGGAGAGAAATCACATCCAAGTGGCAAAACCTTATTATTTTGTGATATTATTCGTCATCCCGTATCAGTTTTTACCGAAGTCATAAATAAAAAAGCATATTTTTTCTCCTTTTCAAGCAATGTTCAAATAAATGAAAGATGACTACCTTTTATAAGCATCCATTATATGAGAGTTTTTATACTTACAACGATATGACCCGAACTCAAACATTCCCTTTCGATGATGAAGAGAACGTGACAGCCCTGCGTTCAGGACAACACAGCGAAGTAAACGTTTAGCTCATGCACATGCGAGCAATGCAGGGTATAAATAGCAAAAATGTTTGCTCCGTTTGGTCATCCTGAATGCATGGCTTGTGATAGGTCTATCAACGTCGCCCGCACTTCGTTTGAATAACGAAGCACAAGTGTGTAACACTCATTAGATATACTTTACACGGTAATGCAGACTACCATTTTTCGGATGATCGTTTGTGATTCGTTATCTGAACGCATGACCGGATTTCATTTTGTCCCTCGTAACAATTGCCATACCCTGCAGTTCAGGGTGCAAAAACATTTGCAAACGTTTAGAAAGTGAACCTTTCTTAGCAGTCGTATGTTTCTGAAATATTTCGCGAACGTTTTTATTTTGAATTCAGGACAATCCTGCGTGTAGGTTGACAAAATTACGATTGTTTGAAAAATAAGCCTTCTAATATGCACGCGCAACTTCATATAAAGTTGATTTTAACAAGGCCCCCTCACATTCTTTTCTAGGCGAGTTGTCTCCCCACAACTGTAACGTCCCACCTTAAAGAAGGTCTCATTCTAAATTTGTAGGCATAACAATTTCAAAATTTGTGGGATTGTGAATGATTGGTCTACCAAAATGTTTGTCGGCTACTTTCATTCTTATATTTAAAGTGTGAGCTCTCTATTGTTGTTTACCTTATTTATCATAGAGAATTTAGAGCAAGACTATTTATTCATTTGAGTCAGAAAATAAGGACAATTATGGTCCTATTTTTATGTCAATTGCATCAAACTTGCTCAGAATGGTTGGACCAACATTAGGATCTTTCCTTTGAAAAATGGGTCAGATCCATTTAGTAACACAGGGAAAGGGGCCTTATGAAAGAATGATTTTAATACACTATTTTTGCCATAGAGTCCAAAGTATTCATCATATTTGCTACAATCTTCCACCACAGGATTGTATTATGAAGATAGTTTCTTTCAAAAAAAGGTCAGTTTAATCAAATGCCACGGGAAAATGGTCCTTATGGTTTTATATATTTATGGAAAATATCATTACTACGAATTAGTCTTTAATTATCATCAAACTTGCACAGAATGAGTCTCCTTATAAAAAACAGCTAGGTCCATTTAGTATCATAGAAAAAGGGGCGTTATGGAATTTTGACAAATGTCATCATTATTGAAATGTAGTCCAAATTTTTCATCAAATTAATTGGTTTTCTTTTCAAACTTGCCTAGACTGATTTTACCAATGTGAGGATGGTTCCTTTGAATCAGGTTCATGGAATGTAAAAGGAAAAAAGACCTTCTGGTAATTTAATTAAAATTCCTTGTTATTGCGATAAAGTCGGAAGTTTGCATCAGATTTGCTTCAACTTGCTAAGAAAGATAGGACCTTTTTAAGAATGGTCTGTTTGCCGGGCCAGGTCTGTGTAGTGACACAGGAAGAGGGGTCGTTATGGAAAGTCTATTATGATAATTTTCTTACGTTGACCAACTTTAGAGTGGTGGCTTTTTATGCCTTGGCATTGAAAGATCGGGAGCAAATTTTTTTTAACCGATGTCCGTCTGCAAATCTTATCTTTGACAATTACTTAAAGGCTATTCAAGATGCAATGCTCGAATTTGGTATGATGATAGATCTTTATGATGCGCATCTAAGGTCACGTGACAAGGTCTTGTAAAAGTTTAAAAATTGCCATTGTAGTGGCATTTGTGTTTCACAAACACATCTTGTTCTCATACATTATTTTTAAATATTATATGATTACCTTTAATGCAGGATAATCAGTAGAGAGTCCTGGGCCCTTATGGGTTTCTTGTGATGAGCTTGTTTGGCCATAGATCACTCGTTCATGATTACTATATTGTGTAAGTTTTGCATATGTTAGCATCACTGGTAGAAGGCCAACAAATGATTGTTGTGGTGGGGTGTCAGTCGTGAGTTAATGTGTGCGTTTTTATTTACTTTTTTTAAAAATATCTCCTCCTCCTTAACTGATGGATCTATTTTGACGCGACTTGGCAAAATTGTTCCTTGATTGACCCTCTTATAAAGTTGTTCAAAAAATCTGATTAAATCCCCCCCCCCCAAAAAAAAGAGAAAGAAACTTAGACTTGGCAGGGCGGGGCCTATTTTAACTATGATATCTTTAAAAATCTTCACCCGATTTCAATGAAACTTGGCAAAAATGATCTTCGGATGACCCACTTCTAAAGTTGTTCAAGAAATTTGTACTGAACCCCCACTCTCCCACCCCCAACTAAATATGGGCGCGGCAGGACATAATTTATTTTCACTTTAAACTCTTAAGAAATATTCTCCTCCCAAACCATTGGCCAAATTTCAATTAACTTAAGATGAATGATCCATGGGTAAACCTCTTCTTAAGTCGATCAGAATATGGGCGTGGAAGGGTGAGCTTAATTTCACCTTAAAATCTTAAGAAATCTTCTCCAAATCATTAGCCTAAATTCAATGTCAAGTGTTGTTGATGAATATTGGGTGACCCCTCTCTTAAGTTGCTTAAGAAATTTAGAATTGGACCTCAAATATGGGCAGGGCAGGGCAGGGTTATTTTCACAATAAAGTTTAAAAAAAAATCTTTTCTCACAGACCATTGTGCCAATATAGATGAAACATGGCATGAGTGATCTTTTCTCATTTTTACAAGTTGTTCTTAAAATTTTGACTGACCCCCAATAAGGGTGCTGCATCGGCATGATGGGGCTTATTTCAACTTAAAAAATGTTCTCATACCAAACCATTGGAACAATTTCAACTCGAACTGAACGTTTTGGATAATGTTCCCGGGGTAAAATTTCCTCCTACCAGAATTTTGATTGGCCCATATCTGGGTATTGCTTGGCATGGCACATGGGAGTGGCCTGGCTGGGCATACGTTCTCAGAAATGATTGTCATTTTCCCATTGTTTCATTATTCAAGATCAACAAAGAAATATCTATCTTAGCTACACTTTCTGGTCATCTTTTGGCCTCTTCAAGGATTTCCTTGTAATTTTCCATATCTGACGGAGTGTCTATTTAATAGATATTTGGAAGGAAGTGGAGCGAAGAATTCTAGCTCCTCACATGTGAGACAAGTTGGGGTAAGAATCCTTTGCGTAAAAATGCACAACATGCTCAAGGGGAGCTTGAAAGATCAACTTGGGGAAGCTTGGAGGATCAAACCGAGTCTGTCGTGCGTCGTCCGTCGTCAACAATCTAAAAGAATTCATCTCTTGAACCACTAGGCCGTTTTCAATGAAACTTTGCCAGAGTGTTCCTTGAGTGATACTCTTTTTAAGAATTGTTTGCATTTTTTTTACTATTAAATCTTTAAACGACATCTCCTCCTGAACCACTGGGTCCATTTCAATGACACTTCACCAGAATGTTCCATTGGTGACCCTTTTCAAAAATTGTTTTGCAAAATTTTGATTGACCAATAAATATGGGCGTGGCAGGGTGTGGCTTATATTAAGCCCGAAAGCTTTGAACGAAATTTCCTGAACTACTAAATCGATTTCAATGAATCTTCACCAGAATTTTCCACCCGTTTCAAAATAGTTGGCAAAATTTTGTTTCGCCCATAAATATGGGTGTGCCAGGACTGGGCTTATTTTAAGCCGAAATCGTTGAACCACATCTCCTACTGAACTACTGGGCCGATTTCATTGAAACTTTACCAAAACGTTCCTAGGGTGACCCTTTTCAAAAACTGTTTGCAAAATTTTGATCGTCCCATAATAATAATAATAATAAATATAAAAGTAACGACTTTATTTTACGATGCAATACAGTTGGAATAACACGGTTTTCCACTTGAGCCTCTGCAATTATGTACATACATGTTGTTACAAAAGAATTAAACGTCTAAATTGTCATCAAGAAAGAATTTAAGAAATTAATACATACACACAAAACACAGAGTTGACTTTGATTGTGTGCTGCTTTTGATTGATTTATGTGAGATTCCTTGTAATTGCTATCTAATCGTACAGAAATTGAAGTTTAGGTAGTGGAACCGCAACAATTTGGCACTTATGAACCCCCACAATGCTGACCAATGTTTCCCAATGAAAATCATTCGGAAACCCCAGCTTACACCGCGTCCGAAATATTGCGGATCCATTGCGGGTCCACCACCTTAAGACCATGAAGGAAAGTGGAATTATAGTATTGATATCACTCAGCATAATGCAAAGCTAACTTTCTATGTTCGACTCTCTCTGCCATAACACCATAGGCCCGATGCCTTACAATCCTTTATTTTAACATATGTTTGGAGAAAAGCTGATGAAAGGCTTTAAAAGAAATGAGCAAATTCCATTTTTTACACATTTTTCGTTCCTATTCGATGCATGAATACTTTTCAGTATAGGAAAATGGCGGTAAAAATACAAATAATGATATCAGCAGCAGTATATTATTATAACAATGATTATAGAATTACATTAAAGTATTGATTTTTAAAGTATTTTACCAACCAGAGTTCCACCAACTCAGGAAGAATGTTTTGAATTTTTGCACACTGTCAGAGTTTTTAACATTTAAAGGAATCTAGTTCAAAATTTGGCCCTGAATATGCTATTCACTTTCGATAGAATTCAATTCTTGGCTGAAAGTTAAGTTTTGAATTTGATCTTAGATTTTTTAGGGTGGTTTCATTAAAAAGATTATTTATGTAGGTTTGAAGTACTGGATGTATTGATTTGAACATGAAAATACCCTTTTTGTATATTATACGAACAGGAATCTTCATTGAAAAGTTTCTCACTTGAAGTCCCTTTGCTTTTGTTAAGAATTATTCTTGCAGCCCTTTTTGGGATTATAACAGTCTATTTATCTGAAATGATCCACAACTACCCCATATTATACAACAGAGAATATAATAGAGAATAACATTCTATAAATATGGGCGTGGCAGGTTGAGCCCGAAATCTTTGAAGGACATCTCCTGAACAACTGGGCTGATTTCATTGATACTTTACCAGAATGTTCCTTTCATGACCCTGTTAAAATCTTTTTTGAAAAAAATTATATTGGCCAATAAATATGGGTGGGGCCTATTTTGAGTCTTCTCAGTAATGAATGGCTGGGCAGGATCTATTTTCACTTTAAATTCTCTTCAATAACTATGCAAATGTGAAGGAAACTTTGAAGAAAGTAACGTAGATGATTCCACTGGACCAATAAAATTCAGGTGAGCAGGATAGGGCCATTCTTGCCCTCTTGTTAGAGTACCTGAGTACAACATGCTCAAGGGGAGCTTTTAGGATCACCCTAAGTCCGTTGTGTGACGAACGTTGTCAAAAAAATTCAAAAAACTTCTTTTCCTGAACCACTAGGCTGATTTCATTAAACTTTGTCAAAATGTTCTTTGGGTGATCCACTTTATAAAAGAAATAGTCGCGAAATCTGATTGGCCTATATACATGGACGTGGCATTCTTTCAATCTGAAATCTTTTAATGACAACTCCTCCTGAACCACTAAACTGATTTCAATGAAACTTATCAAGAATGTTCCTTGGATAACCCTCTTCAAAAAGTATTCACGAAATTTTGATTGGCACATAATATGGGCATGGTTTATTTTGATCCTTTAATCTTTGAAAAACATCCCCCTGAACCACTGGGCCGATTTCAAAGAACAGAATGTTCCTTGGGTGACCTGCTTCAAAAATAGATAGCAAAATTTTGATTTATCGGCATGGCAAGAAGGACTTATTTTGAGGCCAAGACCTTTGAATGACATATCCTCCTGAACCACAAGGCCAATTTCATTTGATTGAAACCAGAATGTTCCTTAGTTGATCCCTTTCAAAAAAATGAGTGCAAAATTTTGATTGGCCCAAAAATATTGACGTGGCAGGGCGGGGCTTATTTCGAGCCAGTAATCTTTAAACATCTTCTCCTCCGTTACCGATGGGTTGACAGGCTCTTATTTCAATGTCACTTCTTTGAGAAACATCTCCTCTTCAACAACTGGGCAAATGTAAATGAAACTTTGACAGAAAGTTACTTAGGAGAAATCTACTGGACCAGTAAAATTCAGGCGAATAGTTTAGGGCTATTTTTGCCCTCTTGTTTGAAATTTGGCTCAAGTACATATATTGTCACATTAATTTGGTAAAAATCAGACAGTGAAGGCTAGGATCAGACTTCACTTCTGGTTAGGCAAATCTGGGCATATATTGTCTTCCGAAACTTTGCATATTTTGTGAAAGGCATGGTAAAGGTAAACTGGAAATATTCGTTGGTTACTTTTTAGCTCACTTGAGCACATCGTGCTCAAAGTGAGCTTTTGTGATCATTGGATGTCCGTCGTCAGACGTCAACAATTTAATTGTTAACAATCTAGAGGCCACAAAATACTGACCAATCATCATTAAACATTGTCAGAATGTTTTCCAGGTTCACAAGGTCAACCCTTTTGAAAATGGGAAGAAAATGTGCCATATCAAGGGAAAAGGGGCCTTAAAGAAATAAATTCTTGTTTAAATTCTAGAGGCCACAAATTTGGTCCAATCATCATGAAACTTGGTCAGAATCTTTGACAAGTTTCAAGGATGGACCCTACTGAAAATGAAATGGATTCATGCCATATCATGGGAAAAGGGGCATAAGAGACAATTTCCTTGTTTACATTCTAGGGGCCAACAAAATACGTTCCAATTTTCATGAAACTTGGTCAGAATGTTTGCAGGGTCACAAGGATGAATCATAAGGAAAATTGCAAGGATTCGTGCCTTATCATGGGAAAAGGGGCCTTAATGACATTTTTTTCTTGTTTTCTCTCTATTGGCCACAAATGCGGCCCAATATTCATGACACTTGGTTAGAATGTTAGTCAGATCTCAAGGATAAGCTCTATTGAAAAAGGAAAGGATCCGTGCCATTTCACGGGAAAAGGGGCCTGAATGACAATTGTTGTTTACACTCTAGAAGCCACAACTATGGTCCAATCATCAAGAAACTTTGTCAGAATGTTTGTTAGGTCGTGAGGATTAACTCTATCGAAAATGGGAAGGATCCGTGTCATATCACCGGAAATAGGGGCCTTAATGACAATTTTCTTGTATGAGCTCCAGACGCCAAAAATATGGTCCAATCTTCATGAAAAGTTGTCAAAATGTAAGCCAGGTCACAAGAATGAACTCTGTTGAACATTGGAAGGAGTCATGCCATATCAAAGGAAAAGGAGTCTTAATGATAATTTACTTGAAAAAACACTAATGGCCACGAATATTGCCGAAACTTTGTGTAACTTGGTTTCATGTAGAAATTATCTTCTTTATGACGTCTTTCTTTTTATTTGATGTGATGTCCCAGTGATCAAAGAGACTCAGGTGGGCGATCATAGACCATCATAGTACTTTTGTATTGTTTACACCATAGAGGCTACAAATATAGTTCAATCTTCATGAAACTTTGGTCAGAATATTTGTCAGGCCACAAAGATGAATCCTATCGAAAATGGGATGGATCCATGCCATATCACGGGAAAAGGGACCTTAATGTCAATTTCCTTGTTTACATTCTAGAGGCCATAATATGATCCAATCTTTTTATAACTTGGTCAACATGTGTAACAGGATTCAAGGATGAACCCTATTGAAAATGGAAAGGATTCATGTCATATCATGAGAAAAGGGGCCTTTATCACACTTATCTTGTTTACACTCTAACAAATCATAATTTTGCAATTATTAATTCTAGCTCACCTGAGCACAAAGTGCTCAAGGTGAGCTATTGTGATCAATCACCGTCCGTCGTCCGTCCATCGTCCGTCCGTCTGTCCGCCCGTCTGTCCGTCAACAATTTCTTTAAACATTTCCTCCTAAACCACTAGGCAAATTAAGCTGAAACTTGACAGGGATGTTCCTTGGGTAAAGCTCTTCAAAACTTTTTAAAATAATTTAGTTTCATCAAAAACTCTGTTTTCCATGGTAGCAGAAAGGTGGAAACATGGCCGAAAATCGTAGAAAAAAATCTTCTCCTCCTCAACCACTGGGCAAATCAAGCTGAAACTTGGCAGAGATGTTTCTTTGGTGAATCTCATCAAAAGTTGTTAAAAGGATTCAATTTCATCAAAACCTCTGGTTTCAATGGTAACGGAAATGTTAAAAAATGGCTGAAAATCCTAGAAAAAAATCTTTTCCTTCAAACCTCAAGGCCAATCAAGCTGAAACTTGGCAGAGATGTTTCTAGGGTGAAGCTCTTCAAAAGTTGTTTAAAGAATTTAATTATTTAAAAAAAACTCTGGTTTCCATGGTAACAGAAAGGTTGAAAATGGCCGAAAATGGCTGAAAATCTTAGAAAAAATTCTCCTCCTAAACCACAAGGCCAATCAAGCTGAAACTTTGCCGAGATGCTTCTTGAGTGAAGCTTTTCAAATTGTTTAAAATTTAATTTTATAAACATCTCAGGTTTCCATTGTAACGGAAAGGTTGAAAAATGGCTTAAAATCTTAGAAAAATTATTTCTCCTCCTAAACCAATGGGCTAATCAAGCTGAAACTTGGCAGGGATCTTTCTTCCGTGAAATTCTTCAATAGTTGTTGAAAAAATTTTATTTCATCAAAAACTCTGGTCTCCATGGTAACGGAAAGGTTGAAAAATGGACGAAAATTGCTGAAAATCTTAGAAAAACTTCTTCTCTTCCAAAACCACTGGCTAATTTAGCTGAAACATGGTAAGGATGTTCTTTTGGTAAAGCTCTACAAAAAAAGTAAAAATAATCTTATTCAATCAAAATCTCTGGTTTACATGGTATTGGTATTGATAACCAATCTACATGAAAATTGGTCAGAATGATTGTTTTGATGAAGGTTTGTTTGAAATTGAAATTACGTCATTTGAGGTCAAAAACGAGGTTAAATCTTGGAAAAATCATTGTATACACTATTGGCCTCTCTTGAAATTTTCATAGAATGATTGTAGGGTAAAAAGGACCATAACTTAACACGGGAAAAGGAGTCTTTTTGAATTTTACTTGGTGCAATTTTGTTTATAAAGTATGGCATTGGCAAGCAGTATAGATCATGATTGTGTGTTTGTAGCCTGCCAAAGCACAAGGTTAGCAGCTTTAATTGTGATCATCCATGTCCATTGACCTTAGTTTCTTGAAAATAATCTCTACATAAACTGGAGGGCCAATATTGATGAAACTTTTAAAATTGCTATCAGCTTAAGCAAAATTTCAACTAAGTTATTGGACCCGTACTAGATCTGCAAAATGTCAGAACGCATGAGTGCTGAATGAGGTTTCCTTATGATTTTCATTTTAACTAATATTAAAGTTCATTACTACCAAAAGATTGCAAAACTATTAGCTTAAACTGTGTTTCGAAGGGAGTAGATGAGAAACAAGTTTGAAGAGATTCGACACGAAAAGAGCTCTGTAATGTTAGCAAAGGCTTTAAATTAAGGTTTCACAAGGCCCTAAGGACAGTGTTCCTCATGAAAGGTTTATGGAAAAAAGCCATCCAAATAACTCTTTTGACCCTTTGTCGACAGAAATAAGTAACCCATCAGTAGTCTCCATTGATACATGAATTGAAACACAACTGTGAAAAGTTTTTGTGCTCATACTTCAAAAAGACCAAAACATACTCTTCATTTCTTACAATTAATTTATATCAAGCACAAATCACTACTTTTGAGGCATTTTTATTTGAGTACAAGTGATTTCTAGATTTGAAAAAGCACAAATTACAACCAATAGAGTAAGGCTTCAATTTTTCCCAGGGTTTTGAAATTTCCAGATGGTTCTACATGTATTTCTTGTGGTGGTAAATATACGTGTATTTATTTTAATTAAAAAAATACCTTACACATATTTGTACATGTAGTTGTGTTTAATCTTTAATGAATTATTAACTTTAAGTACTGTGATTTAGTGTATTAAAATGAGAGACCATGTTAAAGGCAAACCCTAATTAAAGAAATGAAGAGTTTTTTTTATTGATTTATCACATTAAGAATCTGAAAATCCAGGTGTGTGAAATAACTACATATTTTTTCACTTATCTACGGACAAGTTGATGACAGATTCTCTCTTTAATAAGTGACCAAATTCCCTTTTGATTGGAAAAATGAAGAGAAATAAAGAAAACATTGAGAGAAAAGGAGAAATTGTTAAAACAATCAATTTCTCCTTGACTCGCAATGTTTCTCCACCCAAAAAAATGGATGGGAAAGTCTTATTAAAATGTTTGACCTGTGACCTTGAGTATCCGTAAAATTTCTCTCCAGTTACACATCTACTCATGATGAACAACAATTATAACATATTATTCAAAAAAACACACATAAATTTCGCTGACAAAATAAGGACCCACTTCCGCATATACAACTGCAGCAGTTTTGATCACTACAATGTCTTGCAAGTTGCTCAATGCAACAAAATAAATTATGTTATTGGTCATTATATTTTCGTAATATACTTTGACACTTTATGGATTGATGCTCTAGCTACTACCATGAAAAACTTTTGAAAGAAGCCTGGGATAATGCATTATATGCATGTCAATAAAGGGACATAAATCTTACAAAAATACCCAATGATAAATCTTACAAAAATGCCCATTGATAACTGTCTGGACAGTTCTTGTAATGGTGAACACGTAGATTCATAAAGATAATTTCAATAACACAAGAGATATGACAAAAGATTAAGTTTGTCATGCCTGGACTAACAAAAGAACGCAAACACGAACAATGTCAAGGTGATCACAACACCTCAGGTTTTCTCCATAACCAACCATGCTAGTTAAAACAAAAATATATTATATTTTAATATTATTTAAATGACACTAAGCAAATATTTACAATAATTGAGACATAACTTATTACATTCCTTTATGGTAAACAAAGTGTTCTTAAAATTCTTGGGGATATGAAACCTGTTTTCAGCCAAGCAGAATGCTAAAACAAATTGAGATTATTGCATATGTAAATGTGAATAATTGTTTTCCTTGTAGATTTAGTTCAGCAAAATATTAAGATTTGAAAAAAAAATCCCCCAACATGCTACATCTGCTGCTCCCTGACTTTAAAAACAAAAACAGGCAGGTTTTAAAATATATTGATTTTTTTTAGAGAGCCGAGCTGCATGTAGGCTAAGCCTTTTTAGTCATCAGAGGTACGTTTGATGGAGCAAAATTCTTAAGATTCTAATTTAGATTTTAAGATAAAGCTTTCGGTAGAGCGAGATTTTTTTAGCGGCTAAATAACAATCTTTATTTCAACGAGGAAATAAAGATAGCTTTGCATTTGCTTAAAGATTGATTGATTGAATGGAGTCTGATGTGGCTATCAATGATTTTTCAGCTATATCGCGGCAGCTGGACA
Source organism: Fragum whitleyi (assembly GCA_948146395.1). Taxonomy (NCBI): domain Eukaryota; kingdom Metazoa; phylum Mollusca; class Bivalvia; order Cardiida; family Cardiidae; genus Fragum; species Fragum whitleyi. Next base: position 8,777,979 of record OX411560.1, read on the forward strand.
ACATTATAATGGATTGCTGGTATTTCTCTCATCCTCACATCATTTTCTAGCCTCCAGCGGCTATCTCACATAGGTCTACGATTATCAACCAATTGGTGAGAGACAAATATCTTTAATCGAAGAGGAAGAAACAATGACCCCAGAGCAGTTGGCAATCAAAAATGTGGGAAAACAGGTAAATATTAACCCCTTGTCATGCTGAACTAAGAATACTAAAAACCTTGGGTATTGCTTAAGCCTCTGCATTGTTATCAGCAGTTTTGTAATTGTTGAGTGAAACTTACATTTTGTGATATCTCTGGTTCTACTAAAGGCATTTTAGATTTTGTCGACAGCTTATCTCTGTTAATCGAAAAGACTATTTTTATGGTATTGATTTAAGATCGGTGTGAAGTTCACCGCAAAACCGAATGACATTTGCTTAAATATTCGTCCCTCATCATGACGTTTTCTGTCGTAGTATGTGAAAGTAATCTCCCCTGAATTGGGCGGAGCCAGCAATCCATCAATTTGCTCCATACCGTTCATATGGTATTTTTCTTACTGTAAGCTTTTACTTCAGAAACTTACTCCATCATTTTTAGGATCATTTATATGATGATACCACATCTGTCATCATCTTTTCAATATTGGAACATACTTGTTCTATATTTGGGACTGTTGGCTTTAATCTTTAATAGTTTTTGCCTGATCAACCTGATCAGGTCAGGATGATTTTTATGATAAAATCTCGGTTGAGTTCAAAATTGGGTCAAGTTGTGTCAAAAACTAGTTCAAGAGGTTATATCTTCGCAATGACTTTCAGACACACGAGAGGCCATATTTTTGGGTCAAAACAATATCTAATGTGATATCTAGAATGAGTAACGGTTCTTGTTTTGAACACTTCTCTACGTTGTGATTTATAAGTCGATAAGAATTTAAGTTGCAAACACGTAAATAAAGGTAAAAGAAACAAGGTATGAATTAAGGTTCGTTTACATGATATTTTGCCACATTAAGATCTTTGAGTGGATAAAGTTAAAAGTTGTTAGCGGAGCACTTATGGTTTAAGAGATATGCTCCGGACTAAAGTGTAACGGGTTCAATGGCATACGGATGAAATAAAACAGGCCTACAGTCCTCCTATTGCTTACTGATGGGGGACCTTAGCCAAGCATGCAACCATTTCTTTTCTAGTGACACGAAATTACGTTGGACGTACGTGTATTATTTTTTTGGCATTTTTAGGTAATACGGCCTCTATCGGTACTTCGGCTTTTTCATACGCTTGAAGAAAATTATAATTTACTAATTCTTTTTGATCGCCTGAGGAGGTCCTTTTTGCATACTATAATTTGATACCATAGCGAGGCACAACACTGCGTTTTGATGTTATATTGATATTACCACGTTTTTTCTCTTGTTGATTCTTTTTATGCAACGTTATCCTAAGGGGATCGTTGATATGGCGTCTCATAAACACATGTGCTAACTGACGCGTTGTTATGGCTCTGCCCATATTATTCCCGACATTCAAAAAATATTGATAAACTTTTAGAAGCCAATCAGTTCTTTCATCCAGCTACTCCGAAAAGGCTGCTTCCATAAGCTTGACTACCTAAACATCTTTTTCAATTCATAATATATTAATGTAACTCTAGGTTACCATATTCGATTTATAGTTGTTTTAAGCAAGGACATCAAATGAGAAACGGTATTTAAAAAATAAATGTATTTAAAAAAGACTTGTACTTCTGCCTTGTATTCTATTTTCAGATTGATTTGAGAAAATTTAAAGCTTTATTTAATTCAAGCTTAAATTAAAAGTATGAACACGAAACAGTTAAAATGCTATTCAATCGGGAAGAAATTGTATTATTTCGGACTCGTCGAATATATAAAGACACTTCTTGACCTCTGCAAAAGAGAATAAAAATAGTGTTTGAAAAAAGGCTGTGAATTTCTTAATTGCTAGTAATCAGAACTTTTCTTTATATCTTGTAACGAACACCATTTAACAGCAAAAGCTTTATTTGGTAATATGGTGTTCACGCAAATTCTCTTTGTTGTTTTTATCTATGGAATGTATATCTCACCTTAAATGTGTTCTGTTTATTCGCCGGCATAAGGGTATCCACACCTGGAAGAATATTAACAGTTTTCAGGCGAATTAGAGTAAGAATGAATAAAGGCATGTGGTTTTATGGCCCGTAGACTAGTATTGGGCGCATTTAAGTCTGAATCAAACAGGGATAATCCGACAATAGCACGAACGCACGTGGACTCCCCTCAGATCGGAAGAACGACCCATGTGCGAGTCCACCCGACCGGAATATTTACACAAAGTGAAAAAATAGCAAGTCGAAGGTTCCATGGTGTTTTATTTGCGATTATCCATTCTGTCATACAGTTGGTTATCTTGAGCTTAACCGATGTGAATTTCAAAATTAAAGTTTATTTTCAAGCTTCATTGCAAACATATAACAAGAAGAAAAAAACACACTTTTTCATCTAAGCATATAATTCAATTATCATTTTACATACTCTTTAATTTTGCAATCATTAGAGTTATCTAATAGAGTTATTCTTAACCTACACCTACTTTGATGCTATCTACCTTACACTTAAGTTTATTATTGGTACTATGATTGTCTGTACTGAACACTATGATTTCATAAGTTGATTATACAATAACTTAAAACCTTTCTTAGGACAGTTCGTTTTACATAATATTATATGATTGAAACAAAAAATATTCTGCATTGTTAAAAATTTAAAAGTAATCCATGGGTTTTTGTATTAAATATTTTCATGTCAGTCAACAATAAATCTTTATTTAGATGATTTTTTATTATGAATTATGCAAAATGTGACTATTTCATAATTATCTCCCCTTATTAAAGAGCTTCTTGGAAATTCTGTGATAATTCTGCTCTTTTTATACATACTCAAACACAAAACAAATAAGGCATATTTCAATTTAAGTTCAATATAGTTTATCGGTCATAGGTATTTCATTATTGTACCACGAGAAAAACGCGTGTCACTTTTTCTAACATGGACTCATCCGGTCAGTATCGGTTTCAATGAAACGTAACGCCCAGAACAAGCAAAACTTAGGATTTTTTCTTGCAAATCCTTGTCCATTGTTAAATCAACTAAATGAACTCCCATTTCATTCTTGCAAACCTCAGGAGTAGGAAAACACAAAACCAATTAAGGAAAGAATAAAAACTTGTTAAGCCAGGGCTATCTGTATGTCAGCGAAGTGAAGCGATGTTGATGCTCAGTGGAGGTACCCATGCCTTTAATTGCAAGAGAAACACTATCAATTATCTGTATACAAGGTTCGGGCAAATAGGCACAGTTGCAGATCGGCCTAGAAGTAGCAGGCCTCTGGTTACTGACGCAAGATTAGACTGTCATTTTGAATTGGCGCACGCTAGTCACCGGTTCCTGACGGCTACTACTACAGCTATGCAGTACACTGTTAGCAGGAACACCGTTCTCAGACTTTTTCGTCACCTCCCTGGGCCGATACGTGCCAGACGACATACATAACGTTGGAAGCATACCGCCGCAACTTCACCGCGCTGCTCGTTTGCCCTTGGCATTGCAGCAATTTCCCTTGCGAAGGCGTCAGTGGAATCAAACTCTCTTTTCCGACGAGTCTAGGTTCAACCTTAGTTACAGTGATGGCAAAGTGCAGGTGTATGGGAGAAGAGTTTAGCGAATCACGTAAACACCTGCATTGTTGGAAGAGACAGGTTCTGTTGAAGAAGCGTCATGATGTGGGGTAAGATAATAGGAAATTTTAAAACCGACCTGAAAATTGTACACGGCAATTTCAATGCTGCTGAATACATTAATCAGGTATTGAGACATGTAGCTGTTCATTCATCCGCCAGCACGTTCCTGTCACATGTATGCACGACAATGATTGTCCGATTTCGGCAAGATAAACGCGGCAATATTTGAAAACAAGTGGCGTTGAAATCTTGCCTTGGCCAGCCGTTTTAAATGACCTTAACCCTATCAAGCATATTTGGGATCTACTTGGTCAGATTTAGGGCCAGACATAATGGTAACAATTTGCAGGAGTTTGAGTAGGCTTTATGGGTCGCATTCCTCCGTTGATCGTACAAAGTTACCTAAACTCAATGAGACGTCGTATTGTACAGGTAATACGTCAGCATACCCGATATAAATGATATTATTGACGGGTCTTTAAACTCAATTCGGTTCGTTCGAAACCAAATTTACCGACATTTCGTTGGGTATTTCTCATTTTGACCCTTACGCAGTTTTATAATCATCACCAGTCTGTACAATCTTTGGTTTCCTAACGAACCATCACTTCTTGTGGATAATTAATAACCTGCACGTTGGTACCAAACTTGTTTAGGTAAAGGTCATATAGATGCCTGCAAAAAGTCCCCGAACACAACGTCTAGTTTCTTTTTTTGTATTTGTGTTTGTGTTTGAGAAAAGGGAGCCTACATGTTTGATATTTGACCTGTAACGTAAATGCAATGGCCTTTCAAGATATTGATTAAAGTATCAGGTTGCTGTCTTCAGGGGATGAGCTGGTATATGGGAATAAGTGGGTTGGAGATTGAATGGTATGGCAAAATTAAACAATGTTCTTCTCTAGAATACTTGCTCTGAATTTCAAATTCTTAAACACATTCATACATCTTGTGAGATTGTAGGCTGGTTTTTAAACTCATAATCACAATGGAAAATGAACACTCAGATGCTGATCTTGCTTACTTTTCTTATTAATCTGCCTTTAGGCAACCTCCTTCCTTTTTCATCTACGAATTAAGACAATTTTTTTAAACCTGTGTCCCTCTGTCTGTGTGTTTCTCTTTTAGTTAGTACATGTCTTTGCGTCTGCATATTTGTCTGTGAAACCTTTACCTTTGCTTTAATTGTTTTCCTAATGACCCAAACCCAATTTATATTACACAGCTGTTAAACAGTATCCAGCTATCTGTTGAAACACAATTTGGCGAGTCATCATCTGATTGATATAAAGTCTTATCAGTTGCATCTCATTATGATTAAGGTCAAATTTTGATCATATTCCATCAAACTTGCCGCCCCCAGCTGGGCGGGGCGATAGAAATAGTCGGCTGCTGTCCATGTAGTACATGGTAAGACCCCAAACAAATGGACCTGCCCGTTTGCCGTGGGCTGCGACCCGTAATGCCTGATGACGGGATCCTGGTGGTTGAGTGACCTCAGGGATTGGCTAGGCCCTGTGTTTGCAACACACCACTTTGGCCCTGAGTTGGGATAAACGGGAGGTCGGGCGGGCCCGACCCGATCAATCGGCTGGTCATGCCATGCCCTAAGGCGTTTTTTTTCCAAAGACTTGTCTTTGAATTGTTTTTTATGAACCACCGTTTTCAATACATGACATTTTCATTTATGATGCCTTAGAAGGCGGTGGCTTATGGGTCAATCGGGTGAACATGGTGTTTGATCGACAATATTACACTCTGGTATTTTTTCATGCTTGGTTGAATCAATCATCGGAGGTTTTATATGCTTGATCTAGCCTTTTTATCCGAGTATATTGGCGATGTATCCTCGGCACCTTCCTGATGGAATTCCCCAGGATAGGTGTCCCCTTGTAGGACTCCGAGGGCGGGTGGCGGAGCATCGCCAATGAAATTGAAACATCAAACATGACGACCAACCGAAACAAAAAAGCCAAGACAAACGACGCCAAACATAGTCTTTCAGATTCTGATTCGGAACATTTCGAAACAGAAAATTTCACTTCACCGCTGTTATTTCCTCGATTCATTGTCATTGAATCTGATGATTTTGAAGATCCTATAACAAACCTCTCTCCATTTATTATTGAAAAACAACTTGCGGCCATTCTTGGAACCCCAAAATCTGTTAAAAAACTTTATGACAAAACTTTACTTATTGAGGTATTCACCAAACAACAAAGCACAAATCTTTTGAAATATAAAAAGTTCTTCAACACAAATGTAAAGATATATCCTCATGTAAAACTTGACTCAAGCAAAGGTGTAATCCGTTGCAAAGAGTTATCTTACTGTGAGTCCTTGGACGAAATCAAAGAAAACTTAAACAAACCGGGTGTAACAGAGGTGAAGAGAATTTCTGTTAAAAGAGGTGATAAAGATGTGCAAACGAATACTTATATCCTATCCTTTTCTTCCCCTAGTCCTCCACCATCTATTAAAGTTGGATATCAATCTGTGAAAGTAAGTGTGTTTATACCAAATCCGCTCCGCTGTTTTAATTGCCAAAAATTTGGCCACCACATATCTAAATGTAAGAACACTTCAGTCTGTTCTAGATGTTCTTTCGAGGGATCAGAACATATCCATAAAAAGTGCAGTGATCCTTTGAAGTGCGCTAATTGTGGTGCTAATCACAGTGCTTTCTCTAAGGACTGTCCAATATGGCAGGAAGAAAAGGAAATTTTAAAAGTTAAATACACACGAAATCTGAGCTTTGCTGAAGCAAGGAAAATTATTCAACAGCGCAAGGCTGACCTGAGGACTTCAACTTTTAGTTCAAGTTATGCTGGTGTTGTCTCGCCTCCCCCAAACCAAGGAAACTGTGACACCTGCCTTGTGCTTGCACACTTACTCCTCCAGAAATTTCCAGAAATGAAAGATGAAGTTGAAAAATTACTACCGAAGTCCTCATTTGAAAAACTTACAAAGGCTCCTTCACTAAGTCAAAACACTTCCTCTTTCAATTTAAACAAAAATGTTCCGAATCCCTTTTCAATTTCAAAAATATCTCCTTCCAATATTCCTTCTTCTGACTCTTCAAAGAACAATAAATCAAATAAAGCTCAATCCGCTCATTCAGAAAAGACTAAGTCTAAAGCATCGAAAAAACTTACCCCTGAAACTATTGAAATGAATAAAGTTATACAGGAAGATAAATTAGATATGATTGCTCGAAAGAAAGAACAAATACAGCATGAGAAGTTAAATCCTCCCGAGATACCAACCTCAAATCGCTTTGGCGAATTGAGTGGTAACGAGGAAGAAAATGAAGATGATAATAAAATGGAAGATGATTCAAAAGATCATGACCCTTCGGATTGGAACACCAATCTGGAGTCATGGAGGGATACCCTCCACGAGTCAAAAGTACTCAATTCAAGCACATCTATGGATGTTTCACAACCCAAAACAAGTGAACATCCAGATGTTATTAGGCAAGGTGCAGGTATTATTAAATTAACTAATAAAAAATGAGCAATTACATACTTCCAACATTCATTGGTATTTTTCTCCCCTTAACTTTCACAATGGCGAACACCATTATACAATGGAATTGTCGAAGCATCAGAGCCAATTTTGAGGAACTCAATTCTTTAGTGTCGAAACACAAACCAGTGGCATTTTGTTTACAAGAAACGCTTTTAAAAGACACTGACATCTTTTCCTTGAAGCACTATTCTTGCTATTTTAAAAACTTGAATAATGACGGAAAAGCATCAGGCGGGGTTGGAATTATTGTCAATAATAATGTTCCACATCACTTGGTGCAACTGGATACCAACTTACAGGCAATATCTGTAAGTATATCTTTAAACAAAACTGTTACACTTTGTTCGATTTATTTACCTCCTAGATCTACCTTTGATGGAAGGCAATTAGATGACTTGGTTGACAAGTTGCCTAAACCTTTTATTTTGATGGGAGATTTTAACTCTCATCATACCTTGTGGGGTTGTTCGAATACAGATGACAAAGGTCGTGCTGTAGAAGAGTTCATCACAAGACACGATCTAGTTTTGTTGAATACTAAAAGTTCAACATACCTCCATCCTGCCACTGGTTCTTATTCGTCACTAGATTTAACATTATGCAGTCCTGGGATTTTTCCAGATCTTACATGGAAAGTCGACTGCGATCTCCATGGTAGTGAACATTTTCCTATCCATGTCTCGGAACTTGGACCATCGGTTCAAGAACGTCCAAGACGTTGGAAACTCCATAAGGCTAACTGGGAACAATTTAAAACAGCCTGTGAACAGTCTATCAATCCGGAAGCATTTGATAATTGTGAAAACCCCGCAGAGCTTTTCACATCTTTACTGTACTCTGTTGCAGAAAAGACAATTCCTCGAACATCAGCTGATCCTAAAATTCCAAACAAACCATGGTTCAATGAAGATTGCAAAAAGCCTATAACTGAGAGAAAACGTGCTCTCAGATCATTTGATTTAAGACCCTCTCAGGAAAATCTTTTCAAATTTAAAATTGCACGTGCAAAAGCACGTCGCACTATAAAACAAAGTAAGCGTTCGTCTTGGAGACAGTATGTCTCTAGATTAAATTCTAGGTCATCTGTCAAAAAGACATGGGATATGATACGTAAAATTAGTGGGAAGAATACATCACTAAGTGTTGGCCATCTTCAAACAGATGAAGATAATACAGTTTGATACATGATATTGCTAATGTCTTAGCAGACACGTTTGCCAAGAAATCTTCCTCTACTAATTATTCACCTACGTTTCAGAAGTTTCAAGGTGAAAAAGAAAAGTCTAAACTTAATTTTAGTTCCAGAAATCTGGAACAATATAATAGAGACTTTTCCGTTAAGGAATTGAAAAAAGCTTTAAAAAAGTGTCACGACACTGCTGTCGGATCAGATGCTATTCATTATCAGTTCCTCAAACGTTTGCCGTCTCGTTCCCTTCATTGCTTACTTGAAATTTATAATCAGGTATGGACAACGGGAAGCATTCCAGCCTCTTGGCGGGAAGCTATCGTTATTCCAATACCTAAACCAGGTAAAGATTCCACAGATCCATGTAATTATCGCCCTATTGCTTTAACTAGTTGTATTTGCAAGACCATGGAAAGAATGGTAAATGATCGTCTTGTCTGGTTTCTTGAAAAGAACCACCTAATTACGGAAGTCCAAAGTGGCTTTCGTAAACAAAGAAGCACTCTTGATCATCTTGTCCGCTTCGAGACTTTTATTCGAGAAGCCTTTATAAAGAAAGAACACGTTGTTTCTGTGTTTTTTTTTATCTTGAAAGTGCTTATGATACCACATGGAAGTATGGAATTATGAATGACCTCTATGATTTCGGTATTCGAGGTCGCCTTGCCTATTTCATATCTGCTTTTTGGGATGAGCGCCAGTTTCGAGTCCGTGTAGGAGATACTTTATCTGATCCTCATGAGCAAGAAATGGGTGTTCCCCAGGGAAGTATTTTGTCAGTGACGCTATTTAGTGTCAAAATTAACAATAGCGTTAAAACTGTTGTCCCCGGCGTGGAATGCTTTCTGTATGTTGATGATTTCTGTATTTGTTACAGATCAAAACATATGTATACCATTGAAAGACAATTGCAACAAGTCTTGAATAATCTTGGTCTTAATAATAAATGGTCAAATGAAAACGGCTTCAAATTTTCCAAGACCAAAACTAAGTGTATGCACTTTTGTCAGTCTAGGAAAATGCATCCTGATCCAGAATTGAAATTGGACGGGGTGCCGATTGAAGTTGTAAAAGAGTTTAAATTTTTAGGTCTCCTCTTCGACTCGAAACTTTCTTTCATCCCACATATTGACAATTTGAAAAATAAGTGCCAAAAAGCACTTAATCTTTTACGTGTTGTATCCAGTATGGACTGGGGAGCTGATAAAAGGGTTTTATTACGCCTTTACAGGACACTTGTCAGATCAAAGTTAGATTATGGCTGCGTTGTTTATGGTTCTGCACGACCTTCATACCTTCGCAAACTTGATACTATTCATAATCAAGGCTTGCGCCTTTCTTTGGGTGCCTTTAGAACATCACCTGTCAATAGTATTTATATTGAAGCTAATGAACCTTCATTGAATCTTAGAAGGAACAAACTCTCATTACAATATTATCTGAAACTAAAATCAAATCCTGAGAATCCGACATACAAAGCTGTGTTTGAACCTAAACACAGACGGGATTTTGATAAAAAACCAAGTGCAATACCCTCATTTAGTTTACGATGTGAAGCAGATGTTAACTCTCTAGATTTTGATCTAGAGGACGTGGCAGAACATATTGTTCCTGATGTTCCTTTGTGGACGTCAAAAAGCCCCACGTTTCTTTACGATCTTGCTTCTAGCAAAAAGGATACAACCGATCCAACTGTTTTTAAAACAAAGTTTCTAGAAATTAAAGAGAAATACGCATCATATGAAGAGATTTACACAGATGGTTCTAAGAATGAAGAAAAAGTTTCCTCAGCCACTATATTAGAAGGCGAAAAATACCAATTTCGTTTACCGAATAACTCTTCAATCTTCTCAGCTGAGCTTAAGGCGATTAATCTCGCACTCGATCATATAATCGAAGAGCGCTTTTCTCGCTATATTATTTCTACTGACTCTCTGTCAAGTATGCAGGCTATTGAACATGAGAAAACTGACAATCCCCTTGTCGTAAGACTACTTGACAGTATAGCTAAGCTAAATGATGTTGATCTCGTTTTTTGCTGGCTTCCTAGCCACGTTGGTATTCATGGTAATGAAGAGGCAGATAAAGCTGCCAAGGAGGCATTATCACTCGAGATTTTACCCTCTGTAGTACCTTTTACCGATTTTAAACCTTTAATTCATGGTTTCATTCAGGAAGTCTGGAGGAACAGCTGGACTGATCATTCCAATATTAATAATAAGCTATTTTCTGTCCGACAGGATCTTGGCGATTGGTTGCCTGGTTACAGGTCAAACCGTCGCGAAGAACTTATCCTGACTCGCTAACGCATTGGTCATACTAATCTTACACACTCTTACCTTCTAAAAGGAGAAGATATTCCAATGTGCATTCCTTGCAGCTCCCCTCTTACTGTCAGGCATATTTTTATTGATTGTGTAGATTTCTCTTTTACAAGAGTTAGATATTTTAAAGTTGACAGTATGAATGACTTATTTAACCATGTTAAAATTGAGCTGATATTTGATTTCCTGAAGGCCATTAATTTGTATAGTAAAATATGATTTTATGTTCTTCTAAATCCATTTTTCCTTTAGATTTAAAAGTGTTTCTTTGTATTTTAACATTAATATTGAGTGTTCTTTTGAGCACTATTTCTTTTTTAGTTTTGAAAGTATAACTAATTTCTTTATATTTCTACCGTTTACATATTTTTTATTTCACGATTTACAGCGATTTCTTTTATTATGTTATAAATATCTTAGTTTTTTGTTATATATGGTCGTCGCCTTTTGATATTTTAAAAGTTTTGCGCCCAACATGACCTTAGTTGTCGACGGGCCTTAAAACTCCATCCATTCATTCATTCCATCAAACTTGGTCAGAAATCACCTGCAAAGTGAAATTTTCCTATTGCTTTATTAGTTTTTGATTTACAATATTAATACTTTGTATGAACTATATGATCAATACGCACACAAAGTGCATGTCATGCAGGTCATTGTTAGAATGAATGAATGAATGAATGCTGTTTTATGGCCCGTCAACAACTAAGGTCATGTTGGGCGCAAAACATTGAAAATTAACTTATTGTAAGAAAAGTTGACCAATCATACATTAAATACTTAACTAGTTATAATATTATAAAACAAATCGTGGTAAGGAAGACAAATCATCATTGTGGTAAAAATTTTAGCAAATAATTACAAGTCTAAAAGGAAATAATGATCAAAAGATCAATCATACAAGTCTAAAAGGGAATAATGATCAAAAGATCAATCAAAAATAACTAAAATCAGATGAACATGAAATCAAAAAAATCTCAGGTTAAATTTTACTAAACAAATTAATGGCCTTCAAGAAATCAAAAATTGATTTACATTGTTAAACAGGTCCTTCATACTGTCTATTTCAAAAAATCTGTCTCTAATAAAAGCAAAGTCTGTACATTCTAAAAATATATGCTTGACAGTAAGAGGAGCATCACATGGGATACACACTGGCATATCTTCTCCTTTTAAAAGGTAGGAGTGCGTCAGGTGTGTATGGCCAATGCGTAAACGGGTCAAAATAAGTTCTTCGCGACGGTTAGACCTGTAACCAGGCAACCAATCGCCAAGATCTTGACGAACAGAATATAATTTATTACTGTGGTTCGCTGGATCGTACCAACAGTTCTTCCAGACATCCTGAATGAAGCCATGAATCAAAGGTTTAAAATCGGTAAAAGGTACTTCAAAAGGTAAAATTTCAAGAGATAATGCATCCTTGGCAGCTTTATCTGCCTCCTCATTACCACGAATACCAATATGGCTTGGAAGCCAACAGAAAACGAGATCAACATCATTAAGCTTAGCTATTTTATCAAGTAGCCTTACAATAAGGGGATTGTCAGTTTTTTCGTGCTCAATCGCTTGCATGCTTGACATAGAGTCAGTAAAAATTATATAGCGAGAGAGACGTTCTGCGATCAGATGATCGAGTGCGAGATCAATGGCCTTAAGCTCGGCTGAAAAAATAGAAGAGTTATTGGGAAGGCGGAATTGATATTTATCGCTATCTAAAATAGTGGCTGAAGCAACTTTTTCGCCATCTTTTGAACCGTCAGTGTATATTTCTTCATAAGATGTGTATTTTTCTTTGACTTCCAAGAATTTGGTTTTAAAAATAGATGGATCTGTTGTATCCTTTTTGCTTGATGCAAGATCATAAAGAAACGTGGGACTTTTATTTGTCCACAAAGGAATATCAGGAACAATATGTTCTGCCACGTCTTCTAGGTCAAAATCTAGAGAGCTTACATCAGCTTCACAGCGCAAACTAAAAGGAAGTATTGGGTTCTTTTTCTTTTCAAAAGCCTGTCTATATTTAGGTTCAAAAACAACTTTATGAGTAGGATTATCTGGATTTGATTTAAGTTTTAAATAATATTGCATAGAGAGCTTTTTCCTGCGTAAATTTAGGGAAGGTTCATTTGCTTCTGTATAAAGACTGTTAACTGGTGACGTTCTAAATGCGCCCAATGCCAAACGCAATCCTTGATTATGAATAGTATCAAGTTTGCGAAGGTATGAAGGGCGTGCAGAACCATAAACAACACAGCCATAGTCTAGCTTTGATCTAACAAGTGCCCTATAAAGGCGCAACAGAACCTTTTTATCGGCTCCCCAATCCATACTGGATACAACACGTAAAAGATTAAGTGCCTTTTGGCATTTATTTTTCAAATTGTCAATATGTGGATAAAACGACAGTTTAGAATCAAAAAGGAGTCCTAAGAACTTAAATTTTTTAACAACTTCAATCGGCACTCCGTCCAACTTTAGTTCTGGATCGGGGTGCATTTTCCTTGATTGACAAAAATGCATACATTTAGTTTTTGTCTTTGAAAATTTGAAGCCGTTTTGATTGGACCATTTTGAAAGATTGTTTAAAACTTGCTGCAACTGTCTTTCAATTGTATACATGTGCTTTGATCTGTAACAGATGCAGAAGTCATCAACATATAGAAAACATTCCACACCAGGGCAAACGGTTTTAACGATGTTGTTTATTTTGACACTAAACAGTGTCACCGATAAAATACTCCCCTGGGGAACACCCATTTCTTGTTCATGGGGATCAGATAAAGTATCTCCAACACGGACTCTAAACTGACGTTCATCCAAAAAAGCTGAGATGAAAAAGGCAAGGCGACCTCGTATACCGAAATCATAGAGGTCGTTCATAATTCCATACTTCCAAGTGGTATCATAAGCACTTTCGAGATCGAAAAAGACAGAAACAACGTGTTCCTTCTTTATGAATGCTTCTCGAATAAATGTCTCGAAGCGAACAAGATGATCAAGAGTGCTTCTCTGTTTACGAAAGCCACTTTGAACTTCCGTAATAAGGTGGTTCTTTTAAAGAAACCAAACAAGACGATCATTGACCATTCTTTCCATGGTTTTACAGATGCAACTAGTTAAAGCAATAGGGCGGTAATTTGAAGGGTTTGTGGAATCTTTACCTGGTTTAGGTATTGGAATAACGATGGCTTCCCGCCAAGAGGCTGGAATGCTTCCCGTCTTCCATACCTGATTATAAATCTGAAGTAAGCAATTAAGGGAACGAGATGGCAAACGTTTGAGGAATTGATAATGAATAGCATCTGATCCGACAGCAGTGTCGTGACACTTTTTTAAAGCTTTTTTCAATTCCTTAACGGAAAAGTCTCTATTACCGTGTTCCAGATTTCTGGAACTGAAATTAAGTTTAGACTTTTCTTTTTCACCTTGAAACTTTTGAAACGCAGGTGAATAATTAGTAGAGGAAAATTTCTTGGCAAACGTGTCTGCCAAGACATTAGCAATGTCATGTTTTGAAGAAACTGTGTTATCGTCATCCGTTTTAAGATGACCGACATTAAGTGATGTATTCTTCCCACTAATTTTACGTATCATGTCCCAAGTCTTTTTGACAGATGATCTAGAATTTAATCTAGAGACATACTGTCTCCAAGACGAACGCTTACTTGTTTAATAGTACGACGTGCTTTCGCACGTGCAATTTTAAATTTGTAAAGATTCTCCTTTGAAGGCCTTATGGCAAATGCTCCAAGAGCACGTTTTCTTTCAGCTACAGCCTTTTTGCAATCGTCATTGAACCATGGCTTGTTTGGATTTTTTGGGTCAGGCGATGTTTGTGGAATACTTTTTTCTGCAGCAGAATAAAGTAAAGTTGTAAACAGATCTGCAGAGTGTTCACAGTCATCAAAGGCTTCTGGATTTATAGACTGTTCGCAAGTGGTTTTAAACTGTTCCCAATTAGCCTTATGGAGTTTCCAACGCCTAGGGCGCTCCTGAACAGATGGTCCTAATTCGGAGATCTGAATAGGGAAATGGTCACTACCATGAAGGTCGGAAAGAACTTTCCATGAAAAATCAGGAAAAATATCAGGACTGCAAATAGTCAAATCTAATTAAGAATAATTTCCTGTTGCAGGATGAAGATAAGTTTTAGATTTATCATTCAGTAAAATAAGATCATGCTTTGTTAAAAAATCCTCCACAGTAGGACCCTTGTCGTCTGTATTGGAGCACCCCCATAACTTATGGTGAGAATTGAAATCTCCCATTAGCATAAAAGGTTTAGGTAGCTGATCGACGAGATGATCAAGTTTTCTGCCATCAATAGGGGAACTTGGAGGAAGATAAACAGAACATAATGTAATTGTTTTATTTAGCGAGACACTTACAGCCACTGCTTGCAAAGAAGTATCTAAATTGACATGACGGTGAGGGATATTATTTTTTACAATAATTCCCACACCACCAGACGCTTTCTCGCGATCTGTAAAGTTAGTAAAATAGCAAGAGTGATATTTCAAGGAAAAATTGTCTGTATCTTTTAGAAATGTTTCTTGTAAACAAACTGCAACTGTTTTTTCTTTCGAAACTAGAAGTTGGAGTTCTTCAAAATTAGCCTTGATGCTTCGACAATTCCATTTATAATGTTATTCGCCATAATGGAGATAAATGAATAAATAATACCACTTATCAATGGAAGTAGAAAACTACACATTATTTGACTCCTGTTTAGTTAATTTTGCTAGCACCCTGCCTTATCGCATCTGAATGCTTTTGATTTGAAGGAGGCTGATCTGGAAGTTTTGGAGGCGAGTCCTCCGGTACATCCATGTCTCTCACCTGAATCGCTCAATTGAGCGAAACGATTTCCAGTCGAAACTGGAGGAGTTGAGTGTTTTTGAGCGTCAACCGAGGGAGGATGAGCCTTCTCTAACTGAAGGCGTATCTTCCTCTGGCGGACAGTCTCTGGTTTAACAACGTTATTAGTTTTACTTTTAGACGAGCTTGTATTTTCAACTTGAATGACATTTGCTGATTGAACAGTAGATATGTCTGCTTCATCAGAAGAGGATTTGTTTTTATCCTTTTTCATTGAAGACTCGGACTCTAATGTTTCTCGAGACAATGCTTGTTTGATTTTTTCTTTCGCTTGAGGAAATAATTCTGTCACTATTTTCAACAGCTTCTCACAAGAATCACACTGGTGAGATTTATTTCTTTCAACTCCATCAGATTTAGCTTTGCTTGCATAGCTACTCTCTGAGTGTCTAGACTCGACAATCTTTTTAGCTTCATAGAAGGAGACAGACTTTCTAAACTTCACCTCAAGTATTTCTTTTTGTATTATAAATTTTGGACATTGTCTTGAATTTGCTGCGTGTGCTTGTCCACAGTTAAAACATTTTAGGTCATTTTCACAAGTATCCTCATAGTGTTCATCTTCAGGCCCAGTATAGCTACATTTTCTACAAACTTTGACACTTGAGCATCTATCTTCATGGTGACCGAACCTTTGGCAGTTAAAGCACCTGAGCGGATTTGGAACAAAAACGTCCACCTTCACAATCTGATACCCAATTCTGATGTCTTGGGGAAGTGTCGGTTCGTCAAAGGTAAGTATATACATGTAAGTATTTGTTTTGATAATTTTACCATCTCTTTTGAATTCAATGCGTTTCACTTCTGTCACTCCTTGGTTCCTTAGGTTTTCCTTGATTTCATGGATATTACATTTTGACAGATCTTTACATCTTATAACACCCTTTGAAGTATTAAGCCTTTCATGAGGATAAGTTTTATATTGAAGAAAGTTCTTGTTTTCAATAGATGTTCAGATTGCTTTTTCTTGCAGACTTCTACCAACAGAGTTTCATTTCTTAATGATTTTACAGATTTGGGAGTACCTAAGATTGGTTGTATTTGTTTCTCTATGACAAAGGGTGACAATTCCGTTACTGGGTTTTCTGGGTCGATACTTTCAACCACGATGAACCTTGAAAATGATTGTTAAAATTGTGCTTCGTCTTCTGAATCTGACCACGCACGCTTGGTTTTCTTGGATGATGCCATATTAGATTTTGCAATTCATCGGCGATGCTCCAAGCCACCTGCCCTCGGAGTCCTACTAATGGGGACACCTAACCTGGGGAATTCCATCTCAGGAGAGGTGCCGGGGATACATCGCCGATATACTCGGTATAAATAGGCTGGATGAAGCAATTAATACTTCCGATTATTAGTTCAACCAAGCATAAAAAAATAACGGAGAGTAAAAACGTCGATCAAACACCAAATTTACCCGATTGGCCCATGAGCCACCGCCTTCTAAGGCGTAAGTGAAAACGTCATTTAATGAAAACGGTGGTTAACAATGAACACTTTAAGACAAGTCTATGGATAAAAACACCCTAGGGCATGACATGACCAGCCGATTGATCGGGTCGGGCCCGCCCGACCTCCCGTTTATCCCAACTCAGGGCCAAATTGGTGTGTTGCAAAAACAGGGCCTAGCCAATCCCTGAGGTCACTCAACCACCAGGATCCCGTCATCAGGCATTACGGGTCGCAGCCCACGGCAAACGGGCAGGTCCATTTGTTTGGGGTCATACCATGTACTACATGGACAGCAGCCGACTATTTCTATCCCCCCGCCCAGCTGGGGGCTGTCATTGTTAGACTTTAGCCCTAATTAACCATTAAAGTAATTTGGGCTTTTTTAACCCGATCCGAATGTTGTATGCTTAAACAATGCAAACAAACATTTAAACTAAATAAAACACGTGTGACGTGATGTGATTTAAATATAAACGGATTGTATCATAGTTGCAATCAGATAGTAGTAAGCCTTATGTGTTCTAGAGGATGTGTTAATCATTTTAAAGAAATAATTTTCGCCACAATGCCAGAATCCAAGCAACAACATCACTAACGGGTGCAAAATTTCGGATACATGAGCTTGGTAATCCGACAGATCCCAGTCGATTAAGAGGCATATTTTCTTTTACAAAAAATGGTAAGTTCTTGTGATTGTGAATACATAATCAAATTGCACATGTAGTTATATTCAACAACACAATATCTATGACGAATGCCAACGCAAAACGACACCACAATATTACAGTACACCAACCCATTGTCCCAAAGCAGCCTAGTCAATCTAGAGGTACCGGGTTCGATCCCCGACGGCGGCATTCTTTCCGACTTTTTGTCTCTGACCAATGGGTTGATAATCGTAGAACCTATGTAAGAAAGTAGCTGGAAGCTAGGAAAGGATGTGGTGGTGGTACTGGTGAGAGAAATGTCAGTAATCGATTGTTAGGTTCTCAAGCCGCCGCGATAAAACTGAAATAAAGTTGAAAGCGGCAAAAAACTCCATTCAATCAACCAAAGCAGTCTAGCTAATAAATAAAATCACGTTTTAGACATAGGATTTCAGAAGAATAATCATGACATCAAAAGTATATTCTCGATCTTTTGACACATATTTCCATGTCATTTACATGATCCGTTTATTACCTTATAACTATCTCTCCCAGTGGCCGAAGGGTACAGGTGTTAGAAAAGTTATTGTGTAAGTATTAATTATGTTATTTTACCTTAAAATGAAAATAAAAGTATATAAATTTTTATTATATCTCTCGAGAACACATGAAACAAAATTTTATTTACCTTGCTGAAGTAACTTCATTCTATCTTCAGTCTCCTTGTCTTCCCTTGCCTGTTCAAGTAGGACTTTATCCAGTTTCTCCGAGAGTTGTGTTTTTTCTTTATCAATATCTGATTCAGGATACAGCGTGATGAAAATGAAATTAGAAAGCGTTTTTTGACAGAAAGACTTAAACACAATTCTTTTTACTATTCGATAGAAGCACTGACTTTTACTGTTTTTTTTTTTTTTTTTTTTTTTTTTTTTTTTGTTTGCATACAAGAGGCGAGAATTTGTTTCATCTGCACCCACAAAATAAGACATTGTCAATTTCCTGATGTTTCGTACAGTAAGAAGAATTAAAAAATCAAATGGTTTTTTTTTGTTTGTCTGTGTTTTTTTTTTTTTTTTTTGTGTGTGAAATATAGATACAAAATATAAAACGACCCCCTGATTTACTCAAATAATTTTGAACTTAACTTTGTATAATAAACCTGTTGTCGACACAAGGATTTTCGGTCCTAAATCCAGACTGTGCATAAACTTTAAGGTGGAATGTCTTGTCCGCTTTCGCGAATATGCAAATAAGGCACACTCTTTAATATCAAAGAATGGAACACGAATAAATATAGCAATCTTAAAGGAGAGGGTTAAACCTTTCAATATACGGAACTTTTTTTAAGAATAAAACAACTTTATTACAAGCACGTTAGATGGTCTCATAACGACACGGTCTAAAAAGGACAAAACTTTTGAAAATAGTTCTAGAAAGATTTGAGTAATGCAGCATGCAGAGTGCACACAATATTTTTTTCTAAAATTTGACCCCTTGACATAATACTTTACCCCACGTTTTCCTTAGATTTAATCATTTGACCTCGCCTTACCAAATTTCGAACTTGACCTAGATTTGATGGAGACACACATTCTGACTAGATTGATTTCAAGATATTTGACCCAGTATGGCCTCTAGAGTGCACACAATGTTTCAGCCTATTACCCCATTTTTGAGCCCACTTGACTTAATTCAGAACTGGATAAAAATTTTAAAAAAAGCAAATATTCTGACCAATTTTCAAGAAACTTGAGTAAAAAAAAGGGATCTTTTCTAAAATTTGACCCAATTTTACCCAATTTCGGACTAAGTCTATTTGATAAGAGCCTACCATTCTGACAAAGTTTCAAGACAATTGAGCCAAGAATGCAGCCTCTAGAGTACACACAAGATTTTCTATAATTTGACTCAATGACACAATTCTGACCCCAAGTTGGCATAATTTCGAAATTGACAGAGATATGAATAAGACAAACATTTTGAATAAGTTTCAAGATATTTGAGCCTAAAGATTTGGCTTCTGGAGCGCACACAAGGTTTTTTCTAAAATTAGACTCCTTGACTGAAACTCGACTGAAATTTGATGGAGACAAACATTCTGACCAAGTTCAAGACATTTGGGCCAAAAATGCGACCACTGTAGTGCACACAAAGTTATTTTTCTAAAATTTGACCTCTTGACTCTATTAGAAACCCATTTGACTCAAATTCGATTTTGATCAAGATGTAATGAAGACAACCATTCTAACCAAGCAATTTTAGCCTTAAATTGGGCCTCTAGAGTGCATGCAAGATTTTTTTCTAAAATTTGACCTCTTGATACCTTTTTTTTATCCCACTTGACCCAATCTCGAAAATGACCTAGAATTCACAAAAAAAACTAATATTTTGACGAAGTTTCAAGACTTCTAGGCAAAAAAATGTGGCCTTTAGTGAACACAGTTTGTTTTCTAAGATTTGACCCCGTGACCCAATTGTTGCCCACTTGACCTTAGAAACTTGACCGACATTTTATGTAGACATAGCTTCTAACCAAGTTTCAAGACATTTGGGCTAAAAATGCGGCCGCTAAAGTACAGACAGGTTTTTTTCTAAAATTTGACCTCTTGACCCCTTTTTTGATCCGACTTGACTCATTTTTGGATTTGATCGGGATGTGAACGGGAAAAACATTCTGATTAAGTTTTAAGACATTTGAGCTAAAATGTAGCCTCTGGAGTTCACACAGGATTTTCCTTAAATTTGACCCCTTAACCCAATTTTTGACTTCGCTTGTCTCAATTTCGAATTCGACAGAGATGTGATTGGCAACCAATCGAACCAAGTTTCAAGGTATTTGAGACGGAATTATGGCCTCTAGAGTGCACACCAGTATTTTTTTTTTTTCATGATGAACCCTAAATTTCAGGAAAATGTGTCATGCTTCATTGACAACGCCTTATTAATGAAATGTGTGTTTTGTTCATTCGAAATGACATAAAACTTCTATGATCCATGATCTTACAACAAACCTACAAAAAATTAAAACATTTGCTAAATGAAATTTGATGTTTCTGAACGCAATCAATTTTCCACCAACGTTTTAAGTGTGTTCCTTTTTGACTACCAATACAGTGGGCTATAATTAACAAGACTTCACTATGCTTTGTTGTTTACAGTATAAAAAACTTAAAAATTAATCAACGTTTAGGCTAAAATAACGTTATTGCAGACCAAATGCTGGTGAAAACAGTCCCTATTTTTGAAGATAAGGCATATTTTCCTAAACAATATTTCTAAAACACTATCTTTCAAATTATAAACTTTTTTGTTCAAAACAAAACCGGAAAGAACTTTTTGTCCTTAATTATTTATAAAGCAAACATAGTTAAAAGTTACGAGAAAACAGATTTTTCTACCTTTGACTACCTCTTAAAAATGCATATATTCTAAGGATTATTAAGTGATAATATTTCGCACCTGCCATACCCATATCAGGTATCAACCAAAATATTCATGCGAAAGTCCATTCTAATTGATAAAAGACTTTTAAAGACTTTCTAATATCTAAAAGTCTTCCCTTCCTGTAACACCCAAATTTGGCGTAAATTCATTTTTTTTAACAATTTAGGTACAGAATCTGTAGGAGGTAATGACTTCTGGAGATTTTAAAGTGAAATTAAGCATGAGCTTCCACGTCCAAAGGTGAAGGTCAATCAAAACTTGTTCGTGATTTTCCATTTACCACCAAATATCGGTAGGACAGTGCTTGACAGTTTTTGATACTGAACATTTAATTTATCGATTCCTCATTACCAAATATTTTTTAACTAAAACTGACAGGACTTGTACTGATATGACACGCCTCAACACTTGTTCGTGAAATTTTGATTGACGTCTGAATATGGGCGCGGCAGTTGTTGACCCTGGAATCTTCAAACGTGTTCTCCTTAGTAACAAATTGGTAGATTCTTACAAAACTTGACAGAGTGCTTCTAAGGTAACCAATTCAAAACTTGTTTGAAAAATCACTATTGACCCCGATAAATGATCGTAGTTGGGCTTTTTTGACAACAAAATGTTTTTTTCTCAGTAACAAATGATTAGATTTCGACCAAACCAAGCAGCAATGATACTTGTGTGACCGTTCTCAAAACTACTTCATTAAATTTTCATTTACCCCCAAATCATGAGCTTGGCAGGTTTTGGGTTGTTTTTCGACACAGACATTTTAATCATCTATTTCTTTCAAACATCATGGCCACTTGGTAAATGGCGCATTTGAAAACTTGTTCATGAAGTTATGATAGAACCATACCAGGGTGGGTCCTATTTTGACTTTATTTATCATGACTATTTTCCCAATGCCTTTGGGAAATTTCTTTCTTTATTATAGTGCGATCCTTCTGATTCATCCTATATCATTGGGATGAGCGGTTGAAGTCCATTCTGGTCCTCTTTATCTATTTCGCTATATTACCAAATTGTTAAATGACACGATTTATTTACCTCCTTTTATCTTCAATTTTCTCAGTTCCTGTTCTTTATCCATTTTTTTCTTTTCTTCAGCATTCCTTTTACGCTGCATGTCTATTTTTGCATCGATATCAATCTCTTCATCTTCTTTTTCTGAAAATATTTTAAAAATTATTCCTCTGAAATGACGTTAAAAATTGTAGAATTAATTCAAATCAATTTGAAAATTAAATATTAAACGCATAGATAGAAAAACAAATGTTCAATTAAGGTTCAAGTAAAGTGTTTGAGACCCAATATTAAGGGCATTCATTTACCAAAAAACAGCAGTATGTCCAGAAATATTATATATCAAAATGAAGCTATTTATGAGCACAAGGAGTTGAAAAACATAAGACTGTTATAACTATAGCGGTATAGCCAGAACATTGTGGAAAACGGTCGTTTTGTACATAACAAGCAACTGCATGACTGTTGGATAAAATTGGCTCATATTTTAACAAAGTCTAGCCTAAAGTACCATCCAGGTAGTGCTACAACCATTGGTATAAAACTCAGCCCCAAAACGTAGTTATGCAAGCAATTTATTTTTGACTTATTTTATAAACACTTATGTCATATATGTCATTCTAATTTTGTAAACGTGTAGATCTATGGTATGATGTGTTATCACAACATAAATAGAGTTTAATTGTTTATATACCTGTAAGGTTGTTTAGCAATACATTAATTTCTATTTCACAGAATGATAGATATAAAGTAATATTGTAGATCATTGAATTAAAAAAAACTGTAATTTGAAATTAATCGCAGAAAATATTTCACAATATTATGGTGTGATGTTGCACCATACCTTGCATCTATTTTGAAAACAAACCAAACCGGTTTGACATGTATGTTGACAAAATAAATGGAAATTGATTGTTTCAAAAGAGCCTTTTGACACCGAGTTTTATATCTTAGGTTGTAGCACTACCTGGATAGAACTTTAGACTGTACTTTGTTAAAATACGGGGCAATTTTATGCAACCGTCATGCAGTTGCTTGTTCTGTACAAAATGACCCTTTTCCATAATGTTTTGGCTATACCGCTATAGCTATGGCGGTCTTATGTTGCCTAACTGCAAGTGCTCACGAATAGCTTCATTTTGATATCTAATATACCTGGACATACTGCTTTTTCTTGGCTAATGAAGTGCCCTAAATATTGGGTCTCAAACACTTTACATGAACCTTAATTAAAAGGAAATTCGTTAGGTGAATCGGTCTTTTTAAAGACTAGATAACATTTTACTAATCTTGCGATGTTGAAATATTTCAATGATCTAACGTAAATAATTTCCGTTTCTGTCTCTTTAATTAGATGTTATTGCGCATTCACGAAGAAGTGCAATGACTTGGAATGGAGTTTTACACCGCTATCAACATTTCTTTCATTTAAATCGCGGCGGCAATTGCACCTGACAATGGACTCCTGGTATTTCTCTCACCAGTACTACCATCACAACCTTTCCTAGCCTCCAGCTGCTTTCTCACATAGGTCTTCGGTTATCAACCATTTTGTGAAAGACAAATAGTTGGAAAGAATGGGTGCCGTCGTCGGGGATCGAGCTCGGGACCTCTAGAATGACAGTCCGAAGCGCTACCAACTGCGCTATGACGGCACGAACAAATGCAAGTAGCAGATAGTTAAAGTCGAGAGATTTGTATGCCCTAAATTATCTCAAAGATCTGCGTATATTATTGAAATCAAATAGTTTAATTCCTTAGTTATTTCTTGTCGTAGAAAAGCTCTTGTTTGTAATTGTTGACGTGTTTCAACATTAATAAGGAGCATCTGGTTTTCGAGAACTGGAGAAGAAAGATGACACAGTCCTAAAACGCAAGCCGAGGATCGTAACATTCCAGACAAAAAGAAAGCGCAAACGCCGTCTGGGAAGGCTTCTTCAACAGAGAAAGCTACATAGGATGTGGTGGGTGGGAAAAACAAACTTCCCAAAAAATTCATCTATATATTATCGCACAAAATGGCAGATAATTTTTTTTTGAAAAACAAAATTCAAAGCTAAAACGTCTAGTAGACAGGCTAGCTTTATATGAAAATGATGCAGGCAAAGCCTTTGATGATGAAAATTATCATTATAACCATGCAAGTTTATCACGAGCTCAGGATCGGACTGTGATCGGACTGTGAGCTCAGATAAAAATAGTTCTAAACGAAAATTGGAAACTTCACACAGCAGTTTTGAATCGACAAAAAAAGCGGCAAAATATGTAACAAAGTTGTTCACATCACATTGACATCGAATTTTAATGAACTTTTTCCATCAGGGATGGATGCCTCAAGATATCAGAAACTAATAATTGATTATACAAATGCTCGCTTAACACTCATTCTCAGATAAATGCACAATTTCGATTTCAATTTGGTCAAAATTTTGTGTCAGAGTTTCTGATTGTAATCATATTATTTGATTGCCTGGTATGTAGCACACCCAAAATTACCTTGGGGCCTTTTGTTTACTCAAATTAACTTTTAATACTTAGTTTTATATAATGCTTCTCTATTCGGTCCCGTACGTTAGAGAAGATTTTAATTGATCAGACAAAGGACAGAACCAATAAATGTTAGTTATATGATGTTCTCTTCTATTGACAAAGGCGTGGTTTAATAGTTTAAATACTCATAATTATTTTGATTACACGAAAGTTATAGAAACAAAAGTGATTATCATCAACGACTCCCCGATTTCTTGTAAATTGTGCAAACATCATAACAGTCATCCAGAGTTTGCTACAGATCTGTTTTGATGCTCATTAAAAATGTTTTTTATGTATTTTTATATATTTTTTTTTATTTTTTTTTTTTTTTTTTTCACATATTTTCATTGGCCTTCACTTTTTTCTGCAGCTGCAGGACTTGTGGTTTAAATTTAACATACATGACAATCTAGTTGTCCATTTAAAGTAGTAGATAATGATAAATAAAGAAGGAATTGAACTAAAAAGAACTCATAATTATCATGTTTTAGAAGACCTAGTTGGAAAAAATACCCCGTCAAAGTATTAAAGTATTACTTTGTCTAAAGATTCAACACTCTTGACACTTATTTTAATGTAAACCATTATTTTTTTATATACAATAGTCACTCACTATAAGTTTATTTACCCAATTGCTTTGATATTTGAGTGTGGTAATTCTAAGAGCAAAAAGTCATGTATAGTTACAATGATTAAGAAATATAGCTTGGTTAAATTACATGTTATTTAACGTTCGTACCATGAATTAACTTCATTGGCAGATTTAATCAAAATTAAAGGATATCTAAAGAAGGAACTTACACCATTTGTTAGATGAGGCTCAATCTATCAAGGCAATACCTCAAAAGTGTATGGATTATATGAGAATATGTTTAAGTTACAGCCTCGAGTCTTTACGTTTTTGACATGAATTGACTTCAATATTAATCTTTATTTTTGAAGTTGTAGAATAAGTAAATCGTTTTCATCTATGAGTAAAATGGGAGAAATTAAAAAAAAAACATTAAATGAATATTTCGCAAGGAACATGAATTTTATAACATTTGTACACATACTTCACTTTTAACGTACGTTACTGCACTTTTGATTTTTCTGACTTTATTGGACCAAAAGTCCGATCTGAAAAAGATATTATCTATAATGATTAGATATACACTATTCCTCCCATATAAAAACTGGTTTAAGGGTTAAGGTTTTAAATATGGAATAAATTAAGGGCATTTAAAGGTTTAACGTTCGTGTTTAGCTTAACATTTTAAAAATGAAATTTAGATTATGCGAGGCTTTACGAGCGGCTATTTCTCAAATTGTTTAGCCCTTTTCCATGAAAGAGTGATATATCAAAAGTTCTCCAGTAAAACTTTAAAAGATAAACAACTTCATAAAAAAAGTTTAAATAAGCTTGAAAAAGTGTTAACGTATGCGACAGCACTTTATGCGACATCAGTCAAAATTGTGCTAATCAAAAGTCATCGGTAAAAATACGAGAATGAATATATATATATATATATATATATATATATATATATATATATATATATATATATATATATATATATATATATAAAAACGAGATAGAGGAAAATACCAACGTAATAACTTTCTAAAACACCGGATCCCTAAGGATTCATGAATACTGAATATTTTGAAATAAATTTGAGATAAATTGTATTCAAACAGTGTAAGTAATTTGGATTATTGCTAAAAGCATGAATAACCCTAGCGCTTTCGAAACTCAATGTTTCTTCATCAGGGGTTCAATGCGAACTGATAGTGGAAATGCAAATGCAAATGGACGACCTGATATGAACAGCTGGCGAAAGTTGCTGGTCAGACAAGTGCAAGATGGACAAACAACGTAAAACGCGGGAGACCTATTGGATTAGGCGCCTTAACACGATCCAGGACTTTGGATTAAACAAAAACGACATATAAACATCAAGGGCAAATTTAGACCCAGATAATAAGCACTTGTCTGACCAAACATTGAGTTTCGAAAGCGCTAGGGTTATTCATGCTTTTAGCAATAATCCAAATTATTTACACTGTTTGAATACAATTTATCTCAAATTTATATATATGTGTGTGTTTATATTTGAAATGGGAAATCTTCTAAGTATTTTTTTGTTAACTTCAGAGATTCAACTCGACCAAATCCCAAGCGTTCGATAGGCTAATTTGGGCATTTTTCGACCTTTCTATCTGATGCCTAAGGTTCATAAAGATTGAAAATCATCGAGCATGGCAAATCAATATATGCGTTACGAAGTCCTGCGCTCGAATGCGGTAAAATACTTCATGTTTTTCTTATGCAGTTCGTTTAAATGCTCGGTGAAAAAATGAAAACGTGCATTAATCTGAGAATTAGTGTAAAACAATAGAGGCGGTCGTGGCTGTTCAAACAAAACCCTTAATCTGAGACGCATTGTAGGCTACGGTCAATTCTTCTGATAAGAAGATGCAGAATATTGAAGCATCAGTGGTTAAAGCAGCCACACTGATGGTTAAAGCTGTCATCAGTATTGCCAAAATGGGCGATTTTCTCAAATAGTAGTGTAAGTAATGCAAATCAATATTTTAAGTTGCTAAAATTGTTAGATTTGAGTAAACATATCTTTGGTGAAAAAACTTTTAAAATATAAATTTTCAAAAAGATCGATCATTTCTATTGTCAAAACTTGGTGATTCGTGGCAGAGCCTGTTAAAAATTAATTAAGTATGCCTTCCGTTTACAGCATTTTTTTTGTGGTTAAACAATTTAGCATAAAATTGATAAGTTCAATGTATCAGCCTTCAAGCTTAATTATTATTTATTATACAAAATAGAACTGAGTATCATATAAAATGTTTCTAATCAAACAGATACGTTACTAATTTCGACAGATACGTAACGATGGTAAACTACAGAAGTCTTCCATTCAATATTCAAAAAGCAAGCTAGTTACAGGTTATATACACTTTCGAAATAACAGTAAACAGGTGAAAAGACTTTTAGCGAAAAAATGCTAATCGTAAATGTCAAAGATAGATAAACAGCTCGACATTAATCAAACTTTATAGATGGGTGCTGGAGACTAACGCAATCGTATTGCACCTAGAAAAAGCCTCTGTGATTTTCTCGTGTTTCTAATGTTGTTTCAAACTTAACACGGAAACTGACCCTAACGTAAACGTCATTTGTTACGTAACAGTCGTTTAACGACTTCCAGGTAACTCTTAAGAAGAACAATGAAAATGAAGGCATAAAAATGCTCATTCAAATCCTCTTATCGAGGTATTTCTAAACGCATTTGTTACCAGATTAGAAACATCGGTTTCTATCACGAAATAATAGTAACGTATCGGTCATATTTCCTTGAAAACTCTTGATTAGCTATAAACACCGCCTACCATGGGTGTTTTAATTACAACAGCCCAATCATGAGGGATTTTTTTCGTTGAAAACATACTAACCTTTTTAGATTTACCCTTAAGAATGTGCTGATTAAACATTTTCAGTCCAGTTTTCTCTAATAAGATACTGTTTATATTTTGTCGTCTACATCAATTTCTCGTCATTTTTCATAAGCCTGAACCATTTCAAATATTTATTATTATTTTTTGTTTTGTTTTGTTTTGTTACATCAGCTAGACAGATAAACGCTTACTTGTCGCCGTAACGTTTTGGATTGTTACAAAATAAAGCCATTTTGTAGGCTACCCTCGACTGTCTAAAAGTAAACATGGTAGTTGACTCTCATAAAGAGCGTTATTACAAGACAATTCTATTGTAAATGACTGTTCTGTTCTCTCCTTTAATAATATTTTAGGGGCATTCGAAAAGGGCCCAACTCGATAACTTTTTCAAATAAATAAGACCAAAAGTGGCCAATCTACACATTTTTCTCTGAATAGCACAGTTACACAGAGAATTTCTATAAACTTATACTACATACAACATGTGTACAACTTGATCAGCCAATTCTAAAATTGTAACGGTGTAACACTTCTCTTCCCTAAATCGACATCAAAGATGTGGAATATGCACAATTATGATGTTGATTTATGTGACAAAGTTAAAGACTGTTACGAGATACCAGATAGACTAATTATCCCGGACATGTTTAATAATTTCTCAATAAGAACTGAAAAATATCCTTGTTAGTAAAGGAAAGCTCTGATGGGGCAATTTGTATTTTGATTATCTATTTATATAGAAATTGCATGTATGCTTAGACAATATCTCATTTCTTTTCTTAAAAAGCACTTGGGATCACCAATCTAAACGCTTCATAAATTAATCATGAGAACGAGAAAATGTCAACGGGTTGCCCCAGGTGTAGTCAATGTAATGGAGCAACACTGGGTTGCCAAGGATATTCATATTGAACTTTTTCTGATCTGTAAACTTGACAAAGCTTTTTCAGAACAATAAACATGTGATCCTTAGCATCCCGAAATATCACTGGGAAGATTTGCCAGACGTTCAACGAAGAAGTATAATTATGACACGCGACACATCATTAATTTAAGAGAAATTCCGAAATCAGAGATGATGGAATAATAGCCTAAACATATGTATCCCAAGCGGTATGATTAAAGACATTAACATAAATAAATTAAAAAAATAATTGAAATTGGCTATTTATTATATTCTCGAGTACTTTTACTTTAATCTTTCCAAAGAGCTGATGATAATTCCTTTTTAATGTTTCATATATTAAGATGGATTTTGTTGAACAATAGTAAAAACTACAATTTTCAATGAAAAGTCGTTTGTGTCTTTGTAGGTGTGTGATCTTTAAAAAAAAGAAAAAAACAATAGATGTAATAATTGAACACTAATGCACTTCCACTGCCAACTTTCACAAACAGTAGTTTAATACAATATGTAGATCTGGTAAAACGGTATTTAATTAGAAATATAAATTCCTCATATATTTGTTGGCAAAATGATATTAAGCATGACTGATCCCCTTACATGTGGCCAATAGAAAGCTCTTGTCATAAGTAGTAAATACACATGTGAAATGTGAAGTTCTTAGCCCTAACTCATCAACCGTTATGACCAATTGAAACATTTTTAAATGACAAACAGACAAAATCATAGGGAAAACAATTTGCCATCAAAAGAACAATCATAAGGAACAAATTGAACAAACGTCATTTACATATAATCACTAAGAAATGCAAATCTTTAACAGAAGAGCATGTTATTTAATCAGTCACGTCGAAATACAAGGACATTTCGACGATGTTGAACTTAATCAAAGCGAACAATCAATTTGCTATAAAATATGTTTTGCAATAATGTGAAACGAGGTCGAATCTTAGTAAAGCCTTGTATTATTTTTAAAAAAATAAATTGGCTATATCCTCTGATGCTACCATTTTTTACATTTTCAAATTTAAGTTGGTAGGTATCGAGTTGAAATTCATTAGCTGAGTTTGACCTCAGTTAACAAACTACTTCATTTATTTGGCGCACTGGACGTCCTTGCGTCTTCTTTTTTGTATTTAAATTTTGTAGGCAGTTACTTTTTATAATGATATTTTCAGCACTGTGTCCGTTTTATCAATAACCATTGCCTCACTTATCTTTAAGTATATCTACTTTTTAACTAAAATAAATACAGGTGAAAAACTATTAATGGTTGCCGAGTTCGTTACATGACGGCAATGTTAATTTCAACGGCAACGCTTAGAACACTACTAAGTAATCGCACTTTTTTGGTATATGCTTTACACCAAGAGGTTAAAGGTAAGCTCATCGAAACAATCGTGTTGTGTTTAAAAAGGGTCTGTAAAATAGGTGAAGCTTCAACCAAGCATATGCCTTCTTTTAAATTCATTTTCGTAAGAAATTTCCGTTCGATTCTTAAATGTAATGGATCAGCTGTTGCAAATGACTGATTTTTGAGGACGTCTTTCTGCTTGTTATCGTAAAATCAATCGCCGATTGGTTAATATTTCGTGTCATCACCGGTTTGCGCAGGTTTGTTTGCCGAACAAACTTACTTTTAATTGTGCACGTATTATGATGCTGATTTATTACTCGGGGTAGAAATTAGTAAAAGGGGTTAGTTGTTGTGCAAACAAACCCATTATCTGGGATACATTGTCTCATTCTGCAAGGACTACTAATAAAAATACAGAACATTGAGGCTTATGTTGTAAAAACGGCCACTATATCTTATCCAAAGCTGTGCCGAAATGGAGCATTATTTCGCTGAAAATAAGTAACATTCAGAATAAGAAATAGAACAATAGAATGTTTTTGTGTTTTTTTTTAATTGCCGAGTATAACAGTGTCCTGACCCTTCTTTGGCATTGTTTTCAGCAAATAAATCTTGCACGCATGGACTTCCTTAGGCCACATCTTAACAAGGAATAAAGCTAATTGAGTAACCATAATAGGCCATACAAAATTACCAATTTGGTGATGATGTATCAAAAGTGGCAAAGGAGATTGATGCTTGTTAAAAGATTAGTACATTAGTGTTCACAGGAAAAACCTGCAAGGGTTGTTTACTTCATCAGGGATTTTCGAAATCCCAGATTTCGAGGATCATTTGGAGGTGGCAGAGGAAGGAACTGCTACTAGAAAAAGAGATTATCCACTTAGGTGGACTTCGACATCGGATGTCTGACTTCGGACTTTGAGGGGTGGTCTCAAAAGGAAGAAAAAAATATTCGTTGATATATCTTTATTATACAAAAGGATGACTTCTATGATCTTATTTCTAAGTGCGATTCGTAAGTATGAATGTACAAGAAGCTGTAAAAATTTCGAATATGCATGTTTCGAACATTATCATTTCAAATATTAGCGCATCTATTTAACTATGCTAAGTAATTTCTATGCGGCAACGTAAACGTACCAGTTTGTCTCTCAATCTATCTGTCTACTAATGACCTTGTTAACTCATTTTTCTAAAGTAATTCAATGCTTTTTGGTATGCAGCCGGCTTGTTTTAAGAGACAAGTTGAAGTGGTCATTTCATTCAAGAGCGATGTCAAAACTTTACCTTTTTCTCAAAAACAAAACTTGTGTTGTCTACCTGTTACCTTTGAAAGCGCTCGAGGCGCATTCCACATAGGTTGCTCGATATTACAAAGTTCGAAACCGTGGGCGGCGAGCGCATTTGGTGAACCGGACGCGGCGCGTTGAACTAAACAAAGCGAATACCCTCTGAAAACATTTGATTTTTACAATGAAGGCCTAAAAAAGATCAATCCCATATTTTTTTAAATAAAAGAATAATTTTTAAAATAATCAGGATTTTGCAGTTTGTAGGCCCTCTGTATCAAATCGCATTTTCAGATCACTCTACAAGATTTTAATAACCTGCTTTCGACAAGACCGTCCTGTCTATTTTCAATTATCCACTAGATAATGACCCTTCTGCTAGTTTCTATGAAATCATATCGCGGTATCATCGTCATGGCTTGCTTATTCAATCCGTCACATGTAAAGATTTTTTGGCATCTGATGTTAGCTTAACTCTGAAGGCAAAAGTTTAAACTTCAAAATAATATTGACTATCTAAGGAACAGTTTTTAATTTTAACTTAACTTACTTTTGTAACAAATGTTTACCTTTTTCTGGTCTGAGATTAAGTATTCAAATGTTTTAAAAAAAATAAATAGAAAAAAGGATTTAAGTCAGTTTTGATTGTGAAAAAGTATCAAATAATCATGATGGAACCATTTTCAAGTTGCATTAATATCAAAACACAGAGCATGAAGTCGGTGTACAATATCAAATCTTTTAGAGAATCTTATTTTGAAAAAGCTTAGAACATATGAGAATCAAGTGTAAACCCAATGCAGCATTGTGTGAGTATAACATATTTCTTTGTTGCTTTTCAGTGATTTATCAAGAAATAGCGATAGATAATTAAATGAAAATCCCACCCCAAACCAGTAAAAATGATAAAAAATATATAATCCATGCTTTCGTTCATTTCACTCTACTTAAAGTTATGTGATCACAGCCCAATTAACAAATATTAATGACTTCGCCATGGCGTTGCCTTGAAATCACATGCAAATGACTTGCTTAAAGAAAATTTGTCATGCATTTATCACATTTTACACAGTTTGTCTATTATTTTTAATGAAAGAAAATAGAATAGTCGTTTGTTTTTCGGATAAGAAGTTCAAGTTCAAATCTTTATTGGCAAAAAATCGGCAAAGCTAGTTGCCTTTGGCCATATACATAGATATACATAGATAAATATAAATATGACAGAAACATAAAAAGGAAAGAATAGACTAATATTAAACAACAAGTTGCAAATAAATTATGAGAAATAGATTGAAAATGCACATTTACAAAAGAGGGAATTTATATGTTGACTAGAAATTTAGAAATAGTGAATTTATCAGTTTTATAAACATATTTTTTATCTTAATCATTAATAGAGTTTGATCTTAATTCAGTTGCACCTCTAATATAATACATAAGGTTACAAAGTTTTGTTTATTTTTTGTGCTCATTATAGATTTGAATGTGTTAAGGGAGGGCTATGGTTTGTAAATATTATATTTTCTCCTTATATGATCATATTTCGGACAGCAAAGTAAAAAATGATATTCGCTTTCAACAGCTGAATTATTGCATAATGTGCACAGTCGTTCACTACGAGGGATTTGTTGGTGTCTCCCTTTTTCAATATTTAATTGATGGGAAGATAATCTAAATCTTGCAAGTTGCTTTTGAAGGTTTTCATTGTTCGTTATTGTTAGATATGATTCTAAAGCAAATTCCATTTTAAATTGTTTGTAATACTGTAGTTTACATGTTTCTTGTATAGAAGAGCGCCAATTTTGAATGTATTGATCTCTTATTCTTTGAATTAATATTGTTTTGTAATTCATTTCACTATTGAAGTTTTGTTGGAGATAGCTATATCCAAGACTGTCTAACAGATTTGTGATTTTAGAGGACCAAAGTTTACTGTTGGATAAATTTAGCTGTTCTATTAAAGAATAATTTGTTAAAGAATTTCCTTGTGACATTATCTTTACCCAAAAAGAAATCGATCTTTCTTTAGCCAGGATTGATATCGGGAAACGACCTAGTTCACCATAAACCGCTGCATTCGGTGTTTGCGAATTTACTCCTAGTAGTTTCTTGTAAAATTTCATTTGTAGCCTATTTACCTCATTATATCCATAAATGCCACACACTTCCGATCCGTACAGCAGAATAGGTGTAACCATAGTTTCAAAGACGTTAAGTTTAGTTTTAATATCTAGTTGAAGAAAGATTACTAATTCATTGTGTGAATAACAAAAGTTTTAGCTATAGCTGTAGCTTTCGTTGTTCTCCCAATAAATAAATCGACACTTGAAAAAAAAGATTTTTATTTATGTGGTTGGTTTTTAATGCGTCGACCGGACGTCAGCAATATTATAGGATTAAATCACGTTTTTGAGGGGGTTAACATTTCAGAGACCCGAAAAATGATTAAACACCCGAGTGCGAAGCACGACGGCGTTAAAGCATTTTTCGGGTCCTTGCAAAAGTTTACGCTCGAAAAAACGTATATTGACGCTATATTTGCATAAAAATAAAGCCTATTGTATTTATTCAATCATTAATTCATTGGAACGCTTTAAAACTAGCTCCAAAGTATCTAATGTGCCAGTAAATAGCGTTATGCATTGCATCGTCACTTTTGTTAATACTGACGTTGTTTTTTGTGATTTATTGCGTCACAAAATTTAACGCGGGATTAGGTTCAAGGTCTTTATTTATGCTCTTTATAACATGACGACTTCTATCTTGGCCAGCGATAATGCACAAATTAGGATGAGGCAGAAATTGGATATCGTTTTAACGAAGCGAGCCATTGAACAACCACCGATACGCCGGCGAGGTTTCGATAACTTTCCGCGACAGCCAGAAGGGAACCCTGGGCAATTTAACTTTCGAAAAAGTTCAAGTCAAGATTTGAATTTTTCGACGCCTACGACTCGTACAGAATTTTCGGGCGATTTTATAAAGACAAAGGTCACCAACGCTTCCCAACAAAATCCAAGTCTTTTAAATAACAAAAGGCAATTACTGCAAAATTATGCAAGCATGAGTTATAGTTATTGTGCACTGCACTTCACTACAATAAGGACTATCCACCTATGAAATATCAAGTTGCTAGCTATTATACTTTAAGAGGTATGCCCCCAACAAAAGGTAAGAATTAAAAAATAAGGGCACAATACCTCAAAATAAGCAAGCAATGGTTGTTGTTCTTGTGCACTGCACCTGCATGAGAACTATCCACCTATAAAGTGTAAAGCTATTTAACTTTCAGAGATATGCTACGGATAAAATCTAAGTTTTTAAAATATTAACGGGTAATAACAACAAAATTATGCAAGCAAGAGTTGTAGTTGTTTTGCACTGCACATTCTACTCAATGAGATCTATCCACCTATGAAGTTTCAAGTTCATAGCTTTTATAATTAAGGAGGTATGCTCCGGAAAAAATCTAATTGTTTAGAATAACAAAGGGCAATTACTCCAAAATTATGCAATAATGCAAATAAGAATTGTAGTTCTTTTGCAATGCACTACTCCTCTATCAGGTCTATCAAAAAATAGAGTTTCAAGTTGATCGCTTTTACACTTTAGGAGATATGCCCCGGACAAGTTTAGTGACGGCATGACGGATGGGGACCATTACTATGTCCCATTCGCCGTAACAGCGGAGGATAATAAAGAGTCATCTTACCTTCTTGTTTAAAGGAACGTGGCATCCGTTGAAAGGAACGTGGCATCTCCTGCGGTTCTTCCACTATGGATGATTTACATTCTGTGTTTCCCATGAAGAGGACCTGAACAAATTGTTGATGGTATTATTTTTTGTCCAAAATTATTTTGATTTCAATGAGACATTCGATTCATTAGTTTTGTTTTAACCCATATCTATTCTCGGCGATTGTAGTTTATTAAATGATTTGATTACAAAATTGTCTTTATGTAATTACACTTGGCCATCTTTATACAAATTAAAAACACTTTTAACATCAAACTCTAAAAAGGAAATTATTCACACAACTAAATATATCTATTTCGCAAGCACAATTAAAAATTAAAAGAAAAAAGAACTTTATTTAACTCTGATATTGAAGCCACCGTACCCTATGACTATTGTTTTACATATGTTTCGATCTTTGTTAACCTATGTATGTTTTGTACTTTGTATTGTAATATGTAGCAAGAAACACGGTTAGTGTTTAAAGCTTTTTTGGAATTAAATGGTAAATGGTAATTAAACGGGAGGAAAGTGTGTCCTATATTTCTGATGAAATATATAGAGGATAATCAACAAGTTATATTTGATATAAAAATATTTCACGAGAATGCGACATAAGGCGTTTAAACGAGTCCGTAGGACGAGTTTTTTAACACCCTAATAACGTATTCGAGTGAAATATTTTAAATATCAGACATAAAAAGTTGCTTATTCTAGTTCTTTAATTCCATACAATTTTATTTTTATTCCTGATTGTTTTTATTTATTTTTTTCTTATTTTTTTGGTCATTTTCTTTCCTTGGCCTTTGCGAGTTTTGCGTATAGATACTTAGAAAATCGCTGTTCAATGATTTCTTATCGCCATCTTGATAACCCTTAAAACATCGAGGAAAAAATGAAAAATACTTTGAAGCAAAAAACTAAGTCTTTGGGTGTTGCCAGACTAGGAACGAAAATAATTTGGGCGAATTTTTAAATTCTATAGATACAGGAACGACAACTTTGTCGACGATGTTAACATTGGAACACCGGAATTTTTTGAAATCGACAGGGTACCGAGATGGACATACTGGAAAAAATGTGCAGTCTGAGATAAGCAGTAAAACTCAACTTACACTCGGACTGGATTGGGTTTTTCGCTTTAACTGCAATGTCATCGGTTTTCAAGCCTTCGGAAAACGCCTTAAGGTTACAGAAAACAAAACCAGTTGGATAAGGATGGATTAGAATAGTTTTTGTTTCGGTACCTTTTCAGGATGTTTCTTCGTCCAAATTACTGTTTTCTGCTGGCTTCCAAGCCATATTGGTATACGTGGTAGTGAGGAGGCAGATAAAGCTGCCAAGGAGGCATTATTACCATTCGAAGTACCTTTTACTGATTTTAAACCGTTAATTCATAGTTTTATTCATGATGTCTGGAGGAACTGTTGCACTGATCAAGCTCACCAGAATTATGAATTAATCTTTATTAGACAGGACCTCGGCGATTGGTTACCTGGTTACAGGTCATGCCGTCGCGAAGAGTTGATTTTGACTCGACTACGCATTGGTCATACTCACTTAACGCACTCCTACCTTTCAAAAGGAGAAGAGATGCAAATGTGCATTCCATGTAACGCTCTTCTTACTATCTAACATATTTTTATAGATTGTATTGATTTTTCTTTTATTAGAGACAGATATTTTTAAGTTGATGATATGAGACAGCTGTTTGACTTTGTCAAACTGGAACTGATTTTTTACTTTCTTGAGGCAATTCACTTATATTATAAAATCTGATTTAAGGTTCTATTGACCGTATGTTCTATTAAATTTTACCGTTTTCAATAGCTTTTTTAGTTATTATTTCTTTAATAATTGAAGAATTCTTTTGGTTTTATTAGTTTACATTGATTTAGTTCATAACTTTGTTAACTTGAACTTAAGTACACGCATAAATGATCACTTTTTGGATTTTCCGGTCGGGTGGACTCGCACATGGGCCGTTTCCTGATCTGGGGAGA